>JAMAIE010000003.1:591148-1036925 GCA_023627795.1 Barnettozyma californica | reverse complement strand
CAGTACTGCCTGGATTATGATGCTCCATACAGATAAAGCTGATGACCCGAACCATATCTATTTATTCATTTTATTTACTTATTTATTTATTTATTACTTATTTATTTATTACTTATTTATTACTTATTTATTAACCTTAGTTGTTCACACTGATTTTTAACTGACACTAATGCACGATATCAATCTTACGCCCGTACTTGATTCTGGATCATTCTTTTCACCAGCTTTTCATAACTGGCATTCATCACTATCTCAACGATAGAAGAAGCAAGATCAAGATCCTTGGTTTTTCCACCCCCTAAACACAATGGCGGATTACGTATCAACTTATTGCTACCCATGGGATTGTCTTGTACATTTGGCCTTTTAATTGGCTCTGAAGCCTTTGTTGTAGCGTATCTATTTTACATAGGGATTTTTTATCTGTAATAGGAAACAGTTCTTAGAGTTACCCTTTTAGGATCAAACATCCGCCGAAGAAAAGCTGAGTGTAGGGAGACTGAACTGCTTCAGGAATAACTATTTAAGACACCTGCTGCTCCCTTCCAATGTGACAACTTTCATCATCGTCATCACAAACACCAACGCACTCAAAACATTCTTAAAAATGCCACTACTATACAAACCATCCGCTGAAGGCTACGAAGTCAGACAACAACAGATCCCATCTCCTGGTAACAACTCCTTCTTGGGTGATATCTTCACTACCCCAGATGTTCCACCTGAACAAAGAATGACATCTGGTTTCTACACCCAATATGTTGGTGAGCCATTGGTCTACACCTACACTTACGACGAGGCTAAGGTGTGCTTGTTTGTATCCGAAGGTGCTCAATTCTTCGTCTCTGACGGTACCACCAAGGTTGAGGTGAAGCCACACGACGTCTTGCACTTCCCAAAGGGTACCACTATCACCTTTGAGGTCATTGGTCCTGAGGGCTCCTACGCAAAGAACTTCTTCACTGGGTTGAGAGACAAGGATTCTGCTTAAATACTCATGAGTAGACATATAGCTGCATTTGAATAAAGAGAACTGGCTTCTGAATAATAATAACTTGTAGAATCTAGACAATTTTGCTAATTGAAACTTTTGAGTCAGCTTACTGAATCCTCGCTGCAGACCCTGAAATCTGCTTAGGATCTGCATTAGAATAAGTTTATCTCAGACAACCCCCAGACCTATCGTCAGTTATCGCCAGTGCACTTTTACGTTTTTCAACCTCAGCTCGCATAGCTCTGATGAAGTCGACGTTGACTCGCATAATTTGGTTCCTTTCTTGGAAGACTAACTTCTGCTCTAGAGCTCTCTCAACCACGACTTTCGGCTTTCCAGGGATAGCTCGCTTAGAGGGTATCACCTTCTCTTTTTGGCTGTTTGGTTAGATTTGCCTAGTTAGGAGTAAATATCCGAGATAACAAAAGTGACACATTCAGACTATAAATAAGCTCGATGATGCCTAAAATGCTTAGTTTGTTCTTCTGTAGTTCATTATTCAATCCACTAACTCACAATGCCAGCCATCGCTATTAAGACCAAAGCCGAAGCTTACGACGTCCCAGCTCCAAAGATTTCTGAAAACTCTTACTTGGGTGACGTTCTCACCTCAGAGGACAAGGAAGCCCCTTTAACTGCCGGTTTCTTCAAGGTTGTTCCAGGTAAGGAGTTGGTTTACACTTACCCATACGATGAATTTAAGATCATTCAGGAAATAAAGGGTGACTTCATCGTCTCTGATGGTGAGGGTAACGTTACCCACCCAAAGGTTGGCGATGTCTTGTACCTACCAAAGGGTGCTACTATCACTTTCAAGGTTGAGGGTGACGAGGACTCTTATGCTTATGCTTTCTACGTTGGAAAGAAGGCCCTTAACAAGTTGTAGAGCCGGTTTTCTATAAATAACTGTTAGATGAGAGAAAAAATAGACGCATTTCAATTATAACGTGTAGTACATTTCAACTACTTCTGAATCCGTTACAATCCATTATTATGCAATCTATGAACTAACGTATCTATACAATGCATCCTAAACTAATCCACTCAATGTCAGTTTCTCCAGAAACGGTGACAGATCCTCCTTTCTAATTTCAATCATGGAACTTTCAAAACTGTCAATCCTGACCTTGGCATTCGAATTATTGGCAACCTCTTGAAATGCAATGCTAAACGTGTTTAAAAGAGTACTATCCTGATGTAAATCATTCAGTGATTTCTTACCTCTTGGATAACGAGGAGCCAATCCCAAGACAAGAAAAGTATCTGTCCTTTCATCCAGAGCTGCAAGGACCAGGGGTAACAGCGTATTGTCATACTCTGCACAACTCTCTAAGATCCAATTCCCCAGTCTCGTCAAAATCAAGGGATTTTTGAAGACGCTAATGTCTGGTCCATCAGTCAGGACTACCAACCTGTAAATCTTCAAATTCTTGATGGCTCGTTTTTCAAACACAGCCATACCTGCATTAAAGATTATCTTTTGAAACTGTTTCGCGTACTCAATGCCCTTGTTAATCAAATCAATGTCGTTATCCAGTGCGTCCCAACTTGACCAGAAGTTACCGATCCAGACCTTCTCTCTTTTCTGAATAAAATCATTGATATCCTCATCCTCCACAGTATCTATCACCGAATTATCATGCTCCAATAATGCTAAAATTGATTCGACACACTCACTTGCGCTCAGTGAGCCCCTGAACCCAAACGTCCGTACAAAACCCTCTCTGGTCAAGTCATTTAGACCAAAGTAACCAAGGGTCTTCTTGAAAGTGGAGTTCAGGTTCTTCTTGATGGTACTATCCATATACAACCAGTTCTGTTTTGTGTCCTGTAACGATATACCCATTCTTGCAAACATTTTATGTAATGACTTGCGTCCTTCCTCC
This sequence comes from Barnettozyma californica, assembly GCA_023627795.1. Classification (NCBI taxonomy): domain Eukaryota; kingdom Fungi; phylum Ascomycota; class Saccharomycetes; order Phaffomycetales; family Phaffomycetaceae; genus Barnettozyma; species Barnettozyma californica. The sequence goes on along the minus strand of JAMAIE010000003.1, from coordinate 1,034,045 downwards.
TTCCATATGCTCAGTTTTGAATTCACGTAATTCGAATAATAAAAACTGTCGTAGAGTGTCCAGTGTCGAAGCATGAATAAATAGTAGTCTGTGTCAATTGACAGACTGGATGAGTCGGCATTCTTCGAAATACCAATCGCTGTTGGATTCAGTCTCGCCACTTCCGCTCTCAATGCGTCAAACGCAAGTCTGTAGACTTCCGGATATTGGTCATCCAATGATATGGTACCAATTATAGTCAGCCAAAGATTCTCAATATTTGTCTCACCAATCTCTGATAACAATGAGTAAATCTGTAGGGAAACAGAAGTGGATATTGTTGTACCGGTAGAATAATAATCCTCCAACACTTTTTCATTATTTGTCATCTGGCGCTTTCTTGCCTTCTTCTCCTGTTTCATTTTCCTCTTTCGTATCTGAGAGCTGGACAATCCTTCCTCATCTTCTGAATCTTCAAGACCTTCGATCACATCCTCTTCGTCCTCCTCATCATCGTCATCAGTCTCTTCTCCATCCCCTTCATCATTATTCGCATCGTCTTGATCCTGGAGCGCCATTAAAGTATTGTAAGCTTCTTGCTCGATCTGTAACTCTCTATCAATAAAGCCATCATCCAAGCAGGTGACGATATGACTTCCAAAAATATTATCCAGATTCCAAGGTTTATGGCCATCGATGACATATATCTTCCTTGTAACTATCACCTCCGAAATCTCACCATCACCTACCTGATCAACAACGAAATCATTCGGCTCAATCTCAAAGAAGCTCTCAAGGTCGACCATCGCCCCAGCACCTAGAAGAACAATGTTGGAAATGTCCGCATCGAGCTTTCCATAGTGGTCTTTCAGATCACTATATCCCACCACTGGTATAAGTTGGTACTGTATCAGTTCCTTCTTCAGCACAGAACATAGCACTTTCGACGCACAGAGAGCATCCACATTAAGACAAGCAACAAAGATGATGAGCTTGCAGGTTGAGTGACTAAGCGAAGTCCGCTTAATGTCATCAAATGCGAGGTAAAAGCTTCCCCTTGTTATATACATCCGTGGGGGAAAACTTATCTACTTGGTGGTACCTCAATGGCCCTTGGTTTTGTTTTGACCTTGTTTCAGTGCTTAAGATTTACGCGTCTGCTTGAGAAACTTTGTTTTGGCGTTGGTCGGAAATGGAGATGATCACGTTTTCTATTCGGAAGTAATACGTGTCCATTAAAAAACACTAAGTCATCAGATCATCTTGCAACTAACTAACCCACCATAAAACGAAAAGAACCCTTCTTTTCAATGTTGTACACTATCTTTACCTTACTCTTGATTGCAGGAGCGAATGCACAGTTCTTTAACAACTTCTTTGGGGGCGGCCAGCAGCAACAACAACAACACCAACAGAAGCCGTTTGAAGATCAGATACTCAATGACGACTGCAAAGGATACTTGTGCGCAGATACACGCACCTGTGTCGAAAAGCCATTAGACTGCCCGTGCCCATACACTAGATCCCAACTTAAATGTATTCTTCCTGATAAAAAGAACTACGTCTGCATATCAAAGCCAGCAACTCTCAATGAGAAACTAATTGAACAGTATGATGACCCAGTGAAAGGCCCAAAACTTGCCATCGATGGGCTCAGAGATTGTGGTTGGGTTACCAAAGCCTACAACGGATTGGTTTAAAAATACATAGATACACACTAATGAACATCAGTCACGATTCTTGCTAGGGACCCATCGACTGTAGATTACTTCGTTGATGTTGTAGAGCTTGAATAACTCTGCTAAGTTGTCCCCCACTGTGTCAACTTCTTCCTGAGTTGGAACATCGACAAATACGAGAACAAGCCTTTTTCTGACTCCACCAACAACTCTGCTTATGCTCGATAACCACGCAAAGTCCTTACTCACAGCCTTGTTTCGCTGTTCATTCTTGTAGTTGGGCAGTACCAAGATGGCAAACTCTGCATGGTGGAATGGAGGACCTCTCTTGTACAGAAGATAGTCTGTGCCGAATTTAATACCCGATCTGACACACCAACCAAGTGATCTGTAATGATGGTACGCAACATAGTTAAGCAGAAAAGGGTCATCAGCCTGTCTTGTCGATAACTCGCTGAAGAGATTCATTGTAGACAACTCATCGCCATTCTGGAACACCTTCACTGAGTTTAAGGCAAATTTCAAGAAAAACACCTCTTGTGGTTGTAGTTGTAGCTTCTCTATCTGAATTAGTTTCCCATCCTGTAACAGGACATCGTCCTCCGGTCTGATATAGGTCTCTCTCTCCATCACCACGGCAATATCCTTGTCCCTAAGAGTCTTCAACTCCAGTCTCTCCTCAATGAATGGGTCAACAATACCTTGCTTTTTTAGCTCGGCTTGCTTAGCCTCCAATTTAGCACGTTCCATCTTGAACTTTTTGCGTTCTTCTCTTCTAATGGCAGTAACTTCTTCCACGGTCAGGTTCTTGAACTCGCCCAATCCAAGTCTCTTCTGTGTTCTGTCATACCAAGTAGCTTCAGATCTACTGAAGACACCTTTCCCGAAAAATCCTTCCGCCCATAAGCTTTTAATATCGTCTTCGTTCTCCACAAAGAACAGTCCATTATTGAACTCCACTGTGGTGTGATTCACGGTACATGTTGAACATAGATAAGTGCAAACGAAACGGACCCAAGAAATTGGATTGTGTGGTACAAGGGGAGGTAGTTCAACAGGGTGAACAGGAAGTGAGTGCTTATAGCGTATATTTAGTGGAACTCGTTTAGACATTGTTTTCCTTCTTTAAACATTTGTTAGTAATGAGTCCAGTTAATTGAGATAACATCCACAAATTCCTGGATATCCTTTAAATCAGATACCGTTGTAGTCTATGAGAAATCAATGTGCTCACAGTGACGTTAGTCTTCGAGCAACGATCTTTATCATCATCAAAAAGATAACCAGTAGTAGCGGTGTACTCTCTTCAATTGAAAAACCTACCTATTCCAATCAATTATCAACGGCAAACGAAGCCGATACTAGGAACAACTAGCAAACAAACATCGAAAATGCAAACCAATAGCTTGTTCGACGTCAAAGAGTGGGTTAGTTGATGAAAATTTTTCGTTTCTCCTTTTTTAAGCTGTTTAGAGAATTGGTTGGGACAGCACTAGTTCGTGTTTTTCCATAGGGCTAAACTGGAAGAGGTGTTACAACGTCACAAATGTGATGAAATGTCAATACCTGGTGTTCACTAGAAGCTAGAGAGTGTCTAAACTGAAAGGTTTCATGTAGTCCAGCTTCGCTTCCATTAAAACAGTTGGATAAGTGAACTCTGCCTGCGGCCTGACTTCCTTCCGCCGGTTTAACATCCTCCGACGGTGCTAGGGGAAAGACTAAAAAGCCAATCTTATAGTTTCTATCAACAATTTAGAACACTATATATAGCATATTAGAATAATATTTAATTTCTCTATTACGTATGAAACTATTATTATGAATTACACCGTTTGTTTCCTAAATGTGAAATAAATTGAATTGGATTCATTCTACTAAAATTAATGATGTACTGGGATTTAGAATGTGAATTACTGTTGTCAGGCTTGCCTATACTAATAATGTGATAAAGTCAGCTTAGCTTTTCTTTGATGTTGTGAGATTATCGCCTGTCTACTTTAGATCCGTCATCTATGCGTCATTAAATTCATTAAACTTTGCTTAGTCTTTGTAGGCGTCAGTACATAAGCAGCCACAACCTGAAGGACACTCGTTAGAAATCCTGAACCATTCACCGGCACAATCAGCATGCAAGACATGGTCACAAACATAACAGCTGAAGAGCCTTCTATTGACCTTGAGCCCACAGTAGTTGCAATATTTATCAGCAGCATTATGCCAAATGATTGTGGCTTGATATGGATCATTTCTTAAACACACGTTCTCGTAGTTGAACTTCAGAATCTCAGCTCTTCTTAGAATCTGACCCCAATTGTACAGAATATTCGCATACTCATCCCGGTACCTGTTAAATCTTTCATCATCCTCACTGTCTAATAATGTGAACCCAAATTTTTCCTCTTTATAGCCCAGCTCTATCTCATTTTGCATCTCAACAGTAATTGTGACTGGTTTCTCCACTCTATCAGTGGTGATGACACTGGAGCTTCTGGAAAATGGAAGTCTGTAGTTAGAATCTGAATAGTTTGATTGGGCGTGGGAACTGATAGATGGTGCTCGATCCTTGAAACTTGGTAGTTCTGGCAATGGTGACGGTTCAACAAGGTCGCCTTTTTGATTTGGTCCCTGAATAACGCAGCTCATCATTGCTAACATCTGAACATTTCTAAGATTCTCATAGTAGGCCATTAGTTCTCTAATCAACCATAGTTTTCCAAATGGATGTGTACCCCAGTAAAACGAATCGTTGAAGACTGTGGACAATATCCTCCAGGAATCTGCCAGATCTTTATAGCCATGCTTTGCACAAACCTCAGCGTTATGTAGAGCCAAGCTCTTTGGTGAGTCTCCAATAACTTTATACTCTTCAGCTAGTTCCATTTTTGACGGAATGAGATAGTTCATATCAAAAATAGCGACGACGTTCTTTTTAATCGATTGAGATTCACTCTCTGCTGTCTGCTGTTGATTGGTATTCAACGATCTTTCAGTTGACAACGTCTTCTTATCATGTGAGTGGTAGTTTTGAAGTCTGAAAACACCAGGAATTGTGCGCCTTGTAGACTGATCCTTTTTCACAATATCGTTCCAATCATCGCTCAGGCTGTCATCACTAGTATTATCATAATCAAAAAATACTTGGTTACTGAAGCCTCTTTCATCAAACTTAATGATCTTTTGCTCTTTTTCAGGGTTCTTTGGTATAAAAAAGCATACCAGTTGGCCAGTCTTAGTCCATGATGCTCCACAACCCTTTGGCACGGGAGTACTATCAAACGTAGGTTTTGCTGCCGTCGATACTTCAGAAGCAACCAATGGAATCAATTCGTCGTACTCATCCTCATCATCGTCTTCATAATCATCAATGGCGTTATCAGATGATACTGATGAAGGTAGTGAGGTTAAGTCAGCTAATGGATCATCGTCAAATTGATCCTTTTGATCATCTGAATCATTTTCAAGATTTGAAAGGTCTATCTTTTCACCCATTATAAATCTTAGAGAGGACTCTAACGAAAATCGTTCAGCATTAGCATACGCTTTGGAGATCTCATTTAAATTTGAAATAATTTCCTGTCTTTTTTCTGAATCCAAGTTGGTGTTCTCTTCAATTCTGAAGGTCGGTGGACTAGAAGGGTATTCTGCAGGGATTTTAATCTCAACCCTCAAAAATATCAATTCATCAGGATCTGAACCCCAGGGACCATTTAACGATAGCACAAGCATACCAGTTGACACTGAAATTTTTTCAAACTTCACCTTAGGGAATTTATGACCGATAATCGTAACTTCTTCACCGAGGTTATCCGGTGTGTTATCTGTAAGGTTGTTTGGATTCTGGTCCATGGTTGGTATAAATGCAGAGCGACCAATTCTGACTCCTGAAATCCAGTTCAAATGGGCTTTTGTATTGGTAGTGCTTCCGCCTTTACTTGAAACGAATGTATCTTTGGTTTTCTTGAGAACCAGCTGACTTGATAAGTCAATATCTGGCTCTTCTCTATAGGTTCTGTAGTCATAAGGAGGCAGATCCATAGGACCACCTCGTTCAAAGTCGAGCTTTTCATAAACGTCATTATCCAAAGACCAAAGTCTTAAGTCGCAGTCCTTTGACCAGGTGACCAATTGAAACTCCCTGTCATCCAGCCCTGATGCGCTGTATCTTTGTCTCCAAAGGAAATCTGTCACTCTGTCCGAATGTCCCTTGAACACAGCAGATGGTTCCATAAAGGTTGTTCCTTTTAAATTCTTCTGGTTCACAAGATAAATGGCATCAGAACCCCCTCTCAACGGCATAATTGCACAACCATGACCGAATGGCAAATGTCTTGCTCTCCAAACAGGAAACTTAGTTTTAACAATTGATGTGGGTGTTTCAGTATTTTTTGAAAGATCCCAAAACTTAACAGAGCAGTCGTTGGATGAAGAGATGATTTCGTTTTCTTTTGTTCGACTGAAATCCACACCATTTATCTTTCTGGAATGGGCTGCGATACGATGAAGTGGTTTAGCATTGTTACGTAAATCCCAAATATAGAAGTAATTGTCATGTGAGGAAGCCAAAATATTCGGATTCTGAAAGTTCCACTTTACTTGGGATGCGCCAGCTCTCCAATCAGCTACTGAGTAAAAAGGTCTCTTCGGGCTTCTCATATCCCATGCAAGAACAGATGTATCAATTGAGCATGTAGCCAACAGTTCAGGATTGTCAGGATGGAAGTTGATATCTGTAATGGCTCTAGAGTGTCCGTGTAGCACATGCTCGATAGCTTTATCGCCTGTTCTTGCAAGATTCCATAACATTGCCTTCTGGTTTGAAGTAGAGATGACCCATGCTGGCTTTGATGCATGTGGGGACCATTGAACATCCGCAACTTCCCACGATGTAAGGTGTTGGATCCATCTCGGAGGAGAGAATGGATCATCCAGGTCAACAACGTATAGGCCCCGGTGACCTGCCAACACAACATCCCTTCCTGAGGGATTGATAGAGACAGCTCCAACACCACCATCCACTCGCAAAGAAAGCGAGTTTCCAAATGTGTTGGAGTCGTATGGGGAGCTGATTGCCATTGGACGCCGCGATAAGTTCTTGATATCGATTAATCAGAGGTCGTCTTGGTTAATATTTATTTGTTTTTCAATCACTAGAAAAAGAACTCTGGGGTCTGGTGAGAAATAGTAGGAGATCCACGGTTAATATAAATAGGCAAATAGATAAAGAGTACACGCAAGATAGACATCAAATCCTTATTTGCCCATTGATGAGGGAGTGAGACTGACCACATGAGAAGTCTCAAAAAAATTCCTTTCCAGGAGTTTTTCGATTTTAAAGTGACTCCATTCCCGGCATTCCAGTGCAGTGAAGGGAAATCAATTAAAACTTTCATATATTTCAACAACTATACAAGATATAAGCCTTAACAATACATTATATGATCTATCAACACAACAGCTTACTTTGTATGTACATCTTTACCTTTTTAAAGTCGATTATCAAGTTACAAACAGAGATTTTCTATTTTCGAAAGTTTTCATGTTAATACCCTAGCCGAGAACTTTTCTGTTAACGACTGCTCGTGTAGCTCAGTGGTTAGAGCTTCGTGCTTATAGCGGTAAACCCGTTGTGCCTCATCGCACAGTTGTGTTAAGTAACGCGACCGTCGTGGGTTCGAACCCCACCTCGAGCATTTTTTTGGACTGGAAATATCGGCGAGAGTAGGGTAACATTTGCTCTCTTTCTCTCTATCTTTTGGTCCATCGACTTATGTTTATGTTTATATTCAAGGAACAGTTTTGAGATTACAAATTACAAGTATTTTCTGAAGTTACAAATTCTAATTATTTGTTTCGATTGAGGTTAATAATAATGTAAAACATGCAAGCATGCATGTAATTGTTTTCCTTTAATTCAACGTGATACTAGCCGATTTAAACCATCCGTAAGAACGGCATTGACGCGGAGCAAATAGGACTGGATTGCTTGCTCATTTTCACGTCCACTATTAATCCTTAATGAAGCTAATTGAGTAATAAGGACTCTGTCTGTCTGTCTGCACGACATTGTTATACCCTCAGTTGGTACAGTTATATAGCATTTGCATTTGGGGAGGGGGGTTTGAAGCACCGTTCCAATGACTCTCTGGCCTGGAAAAAAAAATACTAAAACTTGTCGTAGGTATACATAGGGTTTAGGTTATCCTTATTGTCCACAACAATGCCTCCAAAGAAGACCAAAGAAGTTGTGAAGGACGAGAGGCTGCAAGCAGTTGTCCTTGCTGACTCATTCGAGACACGTTTCATGCCTCTGACATCTGTCAAGCCAAGATGTTTGATGCCACTTGCCAACGTGCCATTGATCGAGTACACATTGGAATTCCTGGCAAAAGCTGGCGTTGATGAAGTATATTTGATTTGTTGCAACCATGCTGATCAGATCCAAGCTTATATCGAGCAATCGAAGTGGAATCTCCCGTGGTCACCATTCAAGATTACAACTATTTTGACTCTAGAGTCAAGATCTGTTGGTGATGCGATGAGAGATGTTGACAATAGGGGCTTGATCAATAGTGATTTCTTGCTAGTTTCAGGTGATGTTGTGACAAACATTGATTTTGATAAGGTGATGGAGGTGCATAAGGCCAAGAAGGCAAAGGACAGAGATCACATCGCCACAATGGTGTTGGCCCAGGCCAATGCTCTACACAGAACTAGATCCCATTTTGCGTCATTCATTTTGGACAACGACAACAAGTGTCTTTATTATCAGGACATTCCACCGAGCGAAAAATCCATTTCCATTGACCCGGAGCTGTTGGAGGATGTGGACGAATTTGTAGTTAGAAATGACTTGATAGATTGTCATGTTGACATTTGCACACCAACTGTTCCAGCTATTTTCCAGGAGAATTTTGACTACCAGTACCTGAGAAAAGATTTTGTCAAGGGTACTCTATCGTCTGATATTTTGAAAAAGAGTATTTATGCTTATATCACTGATGACTACGCGGCAAGAGTCGAAAGCTGGCAAACATATGAAGCTGTCACCCAGGATATTCTGGCAAGATGGTCATATCCAGTTGTTCCAGATGCCAATTTTTTGAACCAATCTTACACACATGAAGGTTCACACATTTACAAAGAGAAAAATGTTGTGCTTGCGCAGAGTTGTAAAATCGGTTCATGTGTTGCTATTGGTGCTAATACTGCTATTGGTGATGGTTCATTCATCGAGAACTCAGTCATTGGATCTAATTGTAAGATTGGTAAGAATGCTGTGATTGAGAATAGTTATGTTTGGGATGGTGCTGTGATTAACGATGGTTGCATAATAAGTCATTCTATTATTGCTAATAATTCCAAAATTGGTTGCAACTCAAAGATCACAAAAGCTGTTATCGGGTTCAATGTTGAGGTTCCTCAGAACGAGGAATTTTCTAACAACAAGATTTCCTCGACTCAACTACACGAGGATGATGAGACTGTTCACGGTGGCTACAACTATGATTCTTCAGAAGATTCGTTGGTGAACGATATGGAAGATTTGTATCTCAGTGACGATTCGATTATTTCTGTAAAGCAAAAGAAGAAGAGAAGTATGTCGACAACAAGTGTTTACACCGATTATGAAGAAGAAGAAGAAGAGGAGGACTTTGAAAAGGAAGCTATTGCGACAGTAGAGAGAGCCTTGGAACACAATCATGATCTGGACACTGCGCTATTGGAATTGAACACTTTGAGAATGAGTATGAATGTGACATACCATGAAGTCAGAGTGGCAACATCGACAGCCATTATCAACAGAATCTACCATTTCATCGACACCCAGACATTGAACCCTAAAGCAGCAACAGACAAAATCTTCAAACAATGGGGTCCATTATTCAAAAGACAAGTATTTGATGCTGAAGAACAAGTGGATCTCTTGCAAATAATTGATAGTTTGATTAAACCTGAGCTCAAACAGATTTTGTTGTACATCTTGACCATTCTGTACGATCTTGAGATTGTGGAAGAGGAATCAATCCTCCAATGGTGGTCATCAACGCCAAAGGATAACCAAGCTGTAAAGAAGTTTGTCGAGTGGCTGGAAGAGGCTGAGGAGGATTCCAGTGAGGAAGAGTGAAAAGCACATGTACAAACAACGTATGTTTCCCGCATAGAATCTTGTAGCTCAACGAAAACACTAGAATCTTTATGATGGCTGTTATCATGAAGGCCCGTATAATGGACTTATACCTATTTATCATTGTAACTTTGAGATTACTTCCATTATTGATAAGAACGAAATAAACATAAACCCAGTAAAATGGAGCTGGTATTTGGAGGCCAATACAAATTTCAATGTGAAATGAGAGGCGGCCCCAAGATTTTAAGGTTACTAACCTGTGTTTTGTGATTGAGTCCTTATTGGGTACTGGGATTCAAACCTGGCAAAGTGACTTTACTCATCAATTATTATTATGACCCAATAGCTCGGACAAGATCTTGAGCAAAAATCACAAGATACTACATCCTAACTTGAAGGGGAAGACTGCATACACAATCCACGTAGAACCCATAGCACCTACAAATTAAGCACAGCTTTACAGCGACAAAAAAGAGACTACTTCTAACTACTATGGCCTACAGCAAATGTGCATCATGTCGACAAATGTTGAAATATTAAATATTAAAAAGAAGGTCTTATTTTGTTTAAAGCCGAACAACACTAGAAGCTCAGGCTTCTAGAGGAGTACAGAAGAAGTATGACGCCCAAGTAGTTTGAGGGCAGTACCGTGTAGACAGGTCATGTGACAGCACGTGACATATTAATTATCCCGGATCTCATTCTCTTGTTGACGAAAAAACTCAAAATATGAAACATGCGAGCGAGATGTTCAAGAATAAAGATACCTTCTGGCACCCACAGTACAGTTCCATCCGCCGAATTGACATCTCAAGAAAAGTTCTCTACTACTTGAAATTTATATTGCGCATCATAGTCAATAATCTTTCGCGGTATACCACAGAATAATTCACTTTTTCCGAAATTACTGGCTGGTTCTTATCAATAAGAAGTGAACCCTCATCCTTTGTTCATTGAGACCTTTATAGTGTACAATCACTGAACACAAACCATCCGTCTTTATTTAGACTATATCAGAAATGCAAACAATCAAGTGTGTTGTCGTCGGTGATGGTGCCGTGGGCAAAGTATGTATTACATCCCCTGTTGATTGGAATGTGAAGCACTTACTAACTCTTAACAGACTTGTCTACTTATATCATATACTACAAACAAGTTCCCAGCAGACTATGTCCCAACTGTCTTTGACAACTATGCAGTTACTGTGATGATTGGTGATGAGCCATATACCTTTGGTTTATTCGATACTGCTGGCCAAGAGGATTATGATAGACTTCGTCCACTGAGTTACCCTTCCACTGATGTCTTCTTAGTGTGTTTCTCCATTACTTCTCCAGCCTCCTTTGAGAACGTGAGAGAGAAGTGGTTCCCAGAAATCCATCACCACTCTCCAGGAGTGCCAGCCATTATTGTTGGTACCCAAGTGGACCTAAGAGATGATCAAATCATTATCGAGAGATTGAAGAGACAAGGCACTGCTCCAATTAGACCGGAAGAAGGTGAGAAGCTAGCCAGACAGTTGGGTGCTGTCAAGTACGTCGAGTGTTCTGCTTTGACCCAAAGAGGGTTGAAGAATGTGTTTGATGAAGCCATCGTTGCAGCACTCGAACCAGAAGCTGTGCAAAGCAAGAGAAAGAAGAAGTGTATTATTCTTTAGATTGATTATGAAGAGGTTTGTTTCACTTCTAGTGTTTCCAGCACCGTAAATTGTTTTGTTTAAAATTTTATCATTTGTCTTATTTCTGCTAGGTAGGCTGCAATCATTAGTTGAGACCTTATAACATTTCTCTGAAGAACTTGATACCCGATGGTAGGTAGCTTTATTTCTTTCGATTTGTTTAAGGAGCTTCTCAAAGTATTCCCTGCATGGCGTAAATTTGGGAACATAACAAGCATGAGTTGGTACCTAACTTGCGTAATTTTGATCACTAATATTTCGCGACTTTTTTTTCCCATCGACAAATATCATAAACAAAAAAAAATGGAAGGCGACTTCGAAGCAGATCAATACCTAAACACTTGCAATTCAAAATGGCTCAAATGTATCAAGGTGCGCGTTCCGAAACGTTGTGTAAGTAGTGCTCAAATCGACAATGCCTTGACTATTTACTAATTAATTTCCAGTTCTTGGTGGTGAGCAGTTGAGTGGTGAGGATATTCGTAACCAGAATGTTCTAGCTGCCTCTGCCGTGGCTAACGTGGTTAAATCGTCTCTTGGCCCAGTTGGTCTAGATAAGATGCTTGTGGATGATATTGGTGATGTTGTTGTCACTAACGATGGTGCCACTATTCTAAGTTTGTTAGATGTTCAGCACCCTGCAGGTAAAATTCTCGTTGATCTTGCTCAACAACAGGATAGGGAAGTTGGTGACGGTACTACCTCTGTTGTCATCATTGCATCAGAACTATTGAAGAGGGCAAATGATTTAGTCAAGAACAAGATCCATCCAACCACTATCATAACAGGCTACAGAGTTGCTTTGAGAGAGGCAACAAGATATATCAATGAAGTACTATCCCAACCAGTCGATAACTTGGGTAAAGAAACGATTATCAATATTGCAAAAACCTCCATGTCTTCCAAGATTATTGGGTCCCAATCAGACTTCTTTTCGCAGTTGGCTGTTGATGCCATGCTAGCTGTGCAAACCACAAATGGTAAGGGTGAGACTAAATACCCTGTCAAGGCAGTCAATATTCTAAAGGCGCATGGTAAGTCTTCCACAGAATCTCAATTAATCAAGGGATATGCATTGAACTGTACAGTTGCCTCTCAAGCCATGCTGAAGAAAATTACTGGTGCCAAGATTGCTGTTCTTGATATAAATCTCCAAAAGGCCAGAATGGCCATGGGTGTCCAAATAAATATCGACGATCCAGAACAATTAGAAGAAATCAGAAAGAGGGAATATGGTATTGTGTTGGAGAGAATCAAGAAGATAATAGCTGCTGGTGCCAATGTTGTTCTAACTACTAAAGGTATCGATGATTTATGTTTAAAGGAGTTTGTTGAAGCTGGTGTCATGGCAGTCAGACGTTGTAAGAAAGAAGATCTAAGAAGAATTGCCAGAGCTACTGGTGCTTCATTCATCAGCAGTTTGTCTAACTTGGAGGGTGATGAGACGTTTGAAACCAGTTATTTGGGTTACGCCGAAGAAGTTGTTCAAGAGAGAATCTCTGATGATGAATGTATTCTGATCAAGGGAACCAAGGCGCACTCTTCTTCTTCTATCATCTTGAGAGGTCCAAATGATTATACACTAGATGAGATGGAAAGATCTTTGCATGATTCTCTTTCAGTTATCAAGAGAACCTTAGAGAGTGGTAATGTGGTCCCAGGTGGTGGTGCCGTTGAGACTGCTTTAAACATTTACCTCGAAAATTTTGCTACTACTGTTGGTTCTAGAGAACAACTTGCAATTGCTGAATTTGCGAATGCACTTCTGATCATTCCAAAGACATTAGCTTCTAATGCTGCCAAGGACTCTTCTGATTTGATTGCTAAGCTGAGATCCTATCATAGTGCAAGCCAGTCTGCGCTTCCAACTGATACCAAGAGAAGAGGCTACAAGAATTATGGTCTTGATCTGATCAAGGGAAAGATAGTTGATGAAACTGTGACTGGGGTTTTAGAACCAACTGTCAGTAAGATCAAATCTTTGAAATCCGCTTTGGAGGCCTGTATTGCAATTCTGAGAATTGATACTATGATTACGGTTGACCCAGAAGAACCAAAGGATGACGGCCATGATCATGACCATTAGTTTTAATAAACGCCATTCAATAGATACGATAACAATCTGTAAAGAAACTAACTAAGCATAGATATACAAGTATCTTTTGAGCAGGAAAATTCGAGAGGAGAGGAGCAATATATGCTCATTCTCCAGAGCTGATTGAGCATTTTGGTGTTAACTCACCAAGTCGGTTGGCATATCCAATACATTCTGGAGAAATACTAAAAAAAATTGAAAAAAGAAATGCGCCAGCCCGGAGTCGAACCGGGGGCTCAAAGATGGCAACTTTGAATTTTACCGCTAAACCACTGGCGCCGTTGATGTTCAACTTAAAAGTTAGGGAAGCCAGATCCAGTCATCTACCGGCACCTCACCTAGTCTATTTTTCGCCGAGGAGATAGGTATGCACACGATATTTGCTCGTTTACGCGAAAAATCTTTTTATAAACGAGACCTGACCGCATCATAGGGGAACTCCTATTGTGAAGATAAAGAACGACCGATCTTCCAGGCAAAGAAAATATCTTGTGCATACTACGCTACAACGCGCCGACACATTTACTAATTCAACATTTGTGTGTAAAGCATCCATCCATTGGTTGAGGTACCCAAGAGGCCAATAGTCGATTCAACTGGACTGGGCCATCACGTACTTCATTCATTCATTCCACACTATACGTACACACACACACACACACACACACACACACACACACACACATAATGACTTTTAACGAAAGCAATATCGCCCCGTATCTTGAATCCTATGATAGGTCGGTGGCTCAATCGGACTCTGTTTCACCATCTTCGTCAGCCGATGGCTTAGATAAAAAGAGACCATCTATCGCTAAGGTGATGTTGGTTGAAAAGGATGGCAAAACTGTCAGCACAACCTCAACTGGTAAGAGGAAGTTTCACAAGAAGTCTAAGCTGGGATGCGATTCGTGTAAAAGACGAAGAGTCAAATGTGATGAGGGCAAACCAGGATGCAGAAAGTGTGAGAACCTCAATATTGAATGTACATATTCTGTGCTTGAGACCACCGCTACTCCTAATGCTCAAAACACAGCAACATTATCACCTGTGGTCGCAAATATTTCAGAAACAGCCTCCAGAAAGCCGCCTGCTAAGAAAAGAAAGACATTTTCTACTGAGTCAGAAAGAACTGATAAGAAAGACATCAACAGTCCTTCTTTGAGTAATCTCCCGAAATCGGTGCTCCAGCAAATTGAAACGAACAATCTGAGTAGCATGTTGGGACAAGGGTTTCCTGCATTCAATGGTGGTATGAAGTTCGAAAATTTTGATGTATCTTCACTTGCAAATTCACTCCAAATACCAACATTTACACTGAACAAGTTGGCCTCATCCATACCGATGAATCTAGCTCAACAACTTTCTGGAATGGACCCTGCTAACTTTGCCCAACTGAGGGCTTCAATGCTCAGTGAAAATTCTCCAATGATCTCAGCTGATAGCTCAAACCACCTGTCCGTGAACCTCAATTCGATGAGCAACAATCCAACAATATCACCACAACCTTCGATTCCTGGTTCCGCCGCGTCACCACTTTCGACTCATCAGCAATTACATGATGACAATAAAGACGTCTTCACTGGCCACCAAAGCAGTGTGAATGCTCAAGACCCTAATGTTTCGCCGTATGGTGCGCCAAAAAGTCTCAATCTAGGAGATTTGAGATTGATGTACCATTATACCACTGTAGTTGCACCAACTATCACCACAGCTGGTATTTCTGAGAAAAAGATTTGGATGGAAGATATTCCACAGTTGGCTTTTGACTATCCGTTTTTGATGCATTCTATTTTGGCCTTTTCAGCAACTCATTTATCAAGAACTGTGAAATCTTTGGAGGAAACACTGACTTACCACAGAGGAGAGGCTTTGAGACTCTTAAGAGAAGCGGTATTGGAAATATCTACCGAAAATACGGATGCACTAGTCGCATCCGCCTTAATTCTGATTATGGACTCGCTAGCCAATGCGTCATTACCTGCATCCTCATCTCCAACTTCCCTTCCTGCTTCTGCTTGGATCTTCCACGTTAAGGGTGCTGCTACTATTTTGACAGCGGTATGGCCACTTCCACCTACTTCAAGATTCCACAAGTTTATCTCAGTTGATTTGGGTGATCTCGGTGACATTGTTAATGAGGGAAGCGGTTCAATCTCTGAGCTTGTTTGCTTTGATGAATCAATTGCTGATTTATACCCAGTTGAGTATGACTCTCCGTATCTCATCACACTAGCATATCTGGATAAGTTACACCATGAGAAAAATAAGTCTGATTTCATTTTGAGGATCTTTGCTTTCCCTGCATTGCTGGATAAGACCTTTCTGGCTCTTCTTATGTCTGGAGACTTGTCAGCGATGAGAATCATGAGAAGTTACTATTCATTGCTAAGAGGGTTTACGACTGAAATGAAGGATAAGGTGTGGTTCTTAGAAGGCGTTTCAAAAGTTTTGCCAGCTGATGTAGACGATTACAGTGGTGGTGGTGGAATGCATATGATGTTGGATTTCCTTGGTGGTGGGCTTCCTTCGATGACAACAACAAACCTTGCCCCGGGGCTGAATATCGATATCAATGATCATTTCATGAACCCGTGAGCTCTTTGATTTATTCACTTCTACATTATCCTTTTAATATCCTAATACATTCTTGCTATGATTCAATTGTTTTGAGTAGGACGAAGTAGGACATATTGAGATCCTATTTTCTCAAGAGAGGCCACGATTTTCCAGAATCTTCTTCTTTTTTTTTTTTTTTTTTTTTTTTTAAAGTCTATGTCAACCCAACTTTTATTTGTATCTCACTTACTCCTTCAAGTTAAGTACAAATTAAATATTAGCATGGTTGTGCACAATCCAAATAACTGGCACTGGGTTGATAAGAACTGCATTGACTGGACCCGTCAATACTTCAACGATCACGTCGTTGGCTTAAAGGCTGAAGCCACTGGCCAGAGTGTTGAGGTCAAATCAGTTACATCAGTTGAAGGTGATGTTGTTGTTTCTCAAAGAAAGGGAAAGGTTATCAGCTTGTTTGATATAAAGGTGGTACTCTCTTACACTGGGAAGGTTAGTGACCTAGAGGTGAATGGTTCCGTCACCACTCCTGAAGTCGCCTATGATACTGAAGAGGATGAGTACCAGTTCGAGATCTCTGTTTTCAGCGAGAATAATGAGAACACGAAGATCAAAGAAGTAGTGAGACAGAAACTAGTACCTCAATTGAGAAAGATTTATGGTCAATTTGGGAAAGACTTGCTTATCACTCATGGTTCCGATATCCAACACCCAGAAGACCAGGTCAAATCGCAGTTCACCAAAGCCAATCAATCGTTGCTCGCTTCTGAAACCAAATCTACATCAAGCGACTCGTCATCCAAATTTGTTGTTCCAACATCATCTAGCTCCAAAGCAACTACAACAACCACTACTACCAAGGACATCTCGTCCTCCTCCAATGTACCAAAGTATAATACCTCTACCTTACACTTTGAACCAACGTTTAACACCACTGCTGAGCAGTTGTACATCACATTTCTAGAAAAGAACAGGATCGGGGCATGGACAAGATCTCTTCCGGACTTCCAAGGGGATCTGCTGAAGGAGGGCTGTGAGTTCAAGTTGTTTGGAGGTAATGTTGAGGGTTCAATCAAGAGCTTGAAGCAAAATGAACAGATTGTGCAGCTATGGAGATTGAAGAGCTGGAAAGCTGGTCATTTTGCCACATTGACTATTGACTTGCACCAGGGTGATTCTGAAACCAAGCTGGATGTCTTATTCAAGGGCATTCCTATTGGGGAGGAGGATACTGTCCAAGGAAACTTTGAAGACTATTACGTCAGATCGATCAAGTTGACTTTTGGATTTGGAGCTGTTCTATAGGAAGTTCTGCAATTAGTCGAGTTCGGCCTATAGTGAAGATTTTGATGGATCAATATACTTAAATTCAATAGTGGTTGCTTGTAGTGTTTTTTCGTTGTTAAGGGTCCTGGGGTATACGCTTGGAAATTACGTAATCACAGGAATTTTTCTTAAATTTGCATGTGATTGTCTAAGAATATAATCAAAAAAATTCGATGTCTCTATGCGAATAGGATTTCCGTTTACCGTGATCGGATAAAGCAAGTCAAATTGCATTCTCAGTAGACCAGAGGTCACTTTTCCAAACCATCCACTCATATAGAGAACCAAATTGTTTAATTCCTCGTCTATTTTGCTGAAAACTGCTGAAACGTGGGTCGACCAAGTCACTGTACCTCAAGCGATCTGTCAAGTTAGTAATGTCCAACCCACCGGCAGCACCATTGTCGCGAGCAACGACTCCATCTACACCGCCTTTCTTGAACATTATGTCACCAGACCTCCGATCTCTAAAGACTATTCTCCGATCTCCAGGTGATGATAGAATGGCCGAGATGGACTTCGAGGCCGCGTATGCTATTTTAACTAAATCACCAACTTTCCAAAACCAAACTACCCCAGTGTTGGCATCACCACAACCATTTGTTCCTACCATAACACCTCATTTACAGAATCCACTACCCATACTTCCACATATTGAAGCAATTAGGAACAACCACCAATTTCCCCCTGATTCTGTAGATTCAGCGAGAAACCACGGACTTATACGCCCCATTCCTACGAAACAATTCACATCACCCCCTCCACCAACCACAGCTATGACAAACACATCTTCAAACTCCTCCACGTCGTTCGATATGTCCAATGACATACGAGACCTAATGTACAAAGGCCAATCTCCTCCAATTTTCAACATTCCATCACCAACAATGCCACAGGGGAAATTCAGCCCGCTAAGTGCAAACGACATGGTTGACTTGGAAAACCTGGCTTACTTTTCAAAGTATGATGAGCTGCTCTCCACCAATGAGACCAACGCGCTCGAACAATTTCTGGATAGTATCATTGATGATAAGAAAATTGCGGGGGATCAGGTGCCAACCAGCAACGGTAGCGCAATGGATCATCTGGATTCTTCTGGCCTCGACTTTGACCAGGCCTACAAATTGGCAATGCAAGAACTGACGACTTCAGATCATGGAATTGGGACGTCAGCCTCCGCACATCCGCATGGTTTAGGATTAGGATTGGGGTTAATGCAAGACACTGTCGTAAAAACGACATCTACAAAGAGAACATTAGAAGCTATCAAGTCTCGTGAAGTTACCATTGGGCACAAAGAGAAGATAGGGACCCCAACTGTCAAAGAGAAAAGACAGCGGAAGAGAAGGAAGACACTTTCGGATGAACAAAAGAAGCTTAATCACACCACAAGTGAACAAAAGAGACGTGGTGCGATTAAAGACGCATTTGATGGTTTAGTGAAGTTGTTGCCTTCTCTGGCCGAAGAGACAAGGGGTAAATCAACTACAAAGGCCAAAGCTCCCTCAAAATCTGTGGTATTGGAGTCAACAGCTTTCGAAATTCAGAGATTAATCAGTGTAAATAATCACCTCAGGAAAATACTAAATGAGGCTACCAACTAATAGATTTTCTTCATTGATCAATATTGTCGTAGTATCCTAAAGAATTGAACAGGAAAGCATTGATGGTAGCAGGCCATACTGTTCCGCTCAGCATTCAGTATATATACCTAGCTGTTCCTACGAACTATTGATCTATTGATCAATTATAACTTGTACATGAAAATGTGCATAGGCTTCTGTAACTTTTAATCCTATAGGTTCAATTCATTCAAGATCTGACCAGCCAATGTCTTGTACATCCAAGTATTACCTAATACTTTCTTGAATTGAACACCATATAAGCCCACCAAGGGAACCTTGACAACATGGATTTCAAACTTTAATGGAGTACGGCTTTGAGAGGAAGTATTATGCCCATGAGCTTGATTGACTGATGTACCTGGAACCGGTGACGATGGCGCCCGCGCCCTGTCTTGTTCAATTCTACTGGAAATCAACATATCACTGCCACCATGACCGCCATGACCATTATTTAAAGAGTCTAAAGACGCTGATGAATCAAAATCATACTGGTTGAATTGATTAGATGCCGCAACTGGCGTAGGTGGCATTGCTGGGGCCCCAGACACCGATGCCTTGCGTCTATACCCAAGGATAGATCCCCCAATGGAGAATTTCCTCTTGTGGGTTGATTTGGAAGTAGATACTGGAACTGACTGTGCTTGACCTTCACTAAACGATGTTTCGGCTGGCACATTAACGTCTGCACCAGGTTGAGTAGGTGGGACTTGGAGCCTGTTGTTAGGATCACCAGATGCATTGACAGTCGCCAGTGCAGAATCGTTGGAGGATTTACCAGATCTCGATCCAGTAGATTCATTCACTAGCTCAGTTGGCTTAATCGATGGCACATGTTGGCAGATAAAACCCCCACGGACTTCGGTAAACTGAACGTCTAGCTTTGTCAACACGGAGATGATGTTTGCTCGAATGACAGGTAAAGGCTTCGTTGAAGTAGTTTGGACAGAGAAGAACCCCTTCAAGAATAGAGTCCGTGGGAATTCAATCGATGGCATTGTCCCTGGAGCTGCCCTATTTGCATCTTCCATGATTTTATCTTCATTAACGTCTTCAGTGCCTCCATTAGTTCTTCTTTGAGTAGTCGAAGTTGATGTAGCTGAATTGACCAATGTAATCTTATCAGAGTTAGGGAAATCATCTAGGGTTACATCATCAAAGAAGGTATCGTCGTTCAAATCAGAAGGTAAAGGTGGGACTTGATGTGCATCGTTAGATTGGTCAGCAAATCCTGGGTGATCACGGCGATGTCCAACAGATTTGGCTCTGGCAGAAGGATGGAACTTCTTAGTTGGCTGAGAAGAGATGGGTTTAGAGGACGGTAATATTTCAGGTCTAACCACACCACTAGTATATGCAGAAACAGTTCTGTTGTGTCCTTTGCTTTGAGCTCCAGTGTTAGAGCCAGGCTGAGAGTCAACCTTGAGGGTGTCAGCAAATGAAGTTTTTGGAACATGCAGACTGCCGACCCTTTGGAAAGAATCGCCATTACCAAATCCTTGGTATTTAGTGTTTAGGGTATATTCATTGTCATTGTTTCTCTGAGAGCCTGGGATATTCACAGAGTTTGTGCGTTGGACGCTTCCTTCTTGTGATCGTTTTGATCTCAGTTGACTAAACTTCCTAATCAAGGAGTTCAAACCCTTTTCATCACCATTGGCTGGCTGTTGCTTATGTGGTTGCTGAGAAATGATACTATCCTCATTGATAGCCGTAGTATGCGATGAAAGGATTTGTTGGGGGTCTGCTAAAGGTGGGGCAGCTGAATGAATTGGAGATGTATGTGCAGTCTCCGGAAATGACAAGACTGGTGGTTGGGGTGGAGTCTGGAATTGCTCTTTGGCAGGGATAGTTTCAACTGTGAGTTGTGGAACCTGTTGAAATGATGGTCCCAATGGATCCAGTGGCATTGGAGATCCTTGTTTATCAGGTTCTTCTCCGTTGTAACCAGGAGTAGGGACATCCAAAACTGACTGCTTTGCCTTTCTTCTCTTGAGCATTTCATCAACCAAGTAGTAAATGGAGACTAAGGGGTGGAAACCGCATGTTGGATCAACTCTCAACGAACCTGATGTCTCTTGTGACTGATACCAATGCTTAGAAGCTTCTGAATACAGATCAGATGTTATAACCAGCGTCAGATCTGCAGTAATACGTTCTTCAGATTCACCTAGTTCCAACGAGTAAATTTCCTTGATGACGGCAGAGTCCAATGGTAGTGTGAGCGGTACTCTAGGAGGAATAAATGATAATGGGTGGTTCTCATAGCCTTTAACCATCCATGGATGAGACAAAACCTCTGATAACTTGGCCCTTTTGTTTGGATTGACAACCAACATTCTGGCCAATAAAGAGACAACTTCCGGAGATAGATAGCTTGGGTATTCAACCTTACCTTTTTTGATCTTTTCATGCAGAGAGGAGACACTCTGATCATCAAAAGGAACCTTACCACAAACCAAAACGTATAATACAACACCAAACGACCAAACATCCACTTCTGGACCAATATATGGATGTGCACACAACAACTCAGGTGCTGCAAAGTATAATGACCCACAGTAAGTTTTTAATAGAGAGTCATTGGAATACATATTAGACAAACCAAAATCAATGATTTTGATATCACCGGTCTTTGAGATCATAATGTTCTCAATCTTCAAGTCTCTATGTACGACATTATTTTTATGAAGATAATCAAGTGCTGATCCAATTCCTCTAGCAAACTTTCTAGCATGGCGTTCTTTCAATGACCCATGTGAAACAATATAATCCAACATTTGACCACCAGAAACATATTCGAACAACATGTAGTAGTGGTTTGACATGGTGATTACTTCAAATAGGCGGCAGATAAAAGGATGGTACAGGATTTTACCCAATGAAGCCTCTCTAATTGTTCTTCTATCTCGGGCAACCTCTTTCTCATATTCCTTTATTCTTTTGGAGGCTTCATTATCATCAATGGGTGGAGGTGCATTGGTATGGTTTCTCTCATATATCCTAGCGGCTCTTGGGACTATCTTGATTGCACATACTTCTGAAGTTTGCCTGTGCTTTGCCAACTTCACTTTGCCCATCGAGCCCGCACCAACAGTTTTCATAAAATCCCATTCTCCAATGGATTTGCGATGGAATTGTCCTTGAGGAAGTTTCTTCGAAGGCTTAGATGAGATTGATTCTACCCTACGCGATGTCGGCTCCATTGGATTTGGAACATTAGCTGGAGGAAGAAGCCTTGAAGGCGTATTTCTTTGGGATGCTGTTCGCTGTGGTTGTACTTGAGGATTCTGTGCCATGTGAGTATCCAGAGGCGGAAGGCTTTGACGGGAAGGCGAGTTCGGGGTGTGATCGTTAGAGGAGTTTTGGTACTGATTGTAACGTGCCGCAGAGGACGGGGTTCTCTGCACTCTAACAGAATTCGATCTCTGAGGTGATACCAATTGGTCATGTGGGTACCTTTGGTTTGGGTGTAAAGGCTGCGGCGGGAGGGGCGGTGTTGCTGCATTCTGGTTTTGTTGCTGTTGAAAACTACCGCTGCTATTTCTCAGCATTCGTGGCGTTGCAGGAACGGCATTGACTGATGATTGTTTTCGTGATCCACTAGAATTAGAGCTACTTGTCGTAGGCCTCACCTTGGGAATTATGTTGGAATGCTGGTAATTAGCATTGATGTGGTAGTCATTTGCCAAATTGTCGTCGCTGGACATTTTAACGCTAAGACTCAATCAGTAAACAACGTGGCTCAGACAACGCAATCTCGACCTAATTACTGCTGGAAAAAATTGATCCTCGGGGTGGTTTATTAACACACCAATTAATTGTATCGAATAAAAACGTTTTGAATGTCAAGGGACGGCGCGCGTTGGTTCCAAAATCGGCCCGAAGTGGCAACAAAATGGTGAGCGGGCACAGTTGGATGACAATGGCAAATGCTAACTATAGTCACTGGACAAATTGAGTGTTTGTAGTGGCTCGAATGAACGTTTACCACACGGCGGCTAACAATGTGTTCCAGTTCTGTTGTCTTTGTAACAGCCTTTTAAGTTGTGATTTTCCAAATCAAGTGAATTTTGCTGGCTGTGGGTTTTGAACAGGTTACCCGGGGTACAACGCTAGTACAGTTTTCATTACATAATCCTAGAAAAAGCGTCACGTGATGTGATTCGAAAGATGAGCTTTTGGTGTGGAAAGCGCGAAGTGAATTTTGTTTCGAGATTGATCTTGTTGTTTACATAGAGAGTCTTTAATTCAACTTCTAAGGAACACTGCTCTCCCTAGAACAACGTTTTTATAATGTCCAGATCCAAGACTGGTACGCCTGCGTTGGAATCACACCCAGCACATGCTTTGAACTTTGTGGATGAAGAGATCAAACAACAGCTACTTAAAACCCCTCCACACCTGGCTCTAGAAAATGACAACTATGTCCAGCAGTTGAAAGATTTACGAAACGATTGGAAATATGCCTACACCCTCCAATGGCTTTTTTACTTTCGTGGTGCTATTAAACTCTCTGGTGAATCACTAACAGCTGATGTATGTATACGCTTGGTCATAGTTTCAGCGCTCATTTTTACTAACTCGCGTCTAGCTGATTGAAGAAGAGTTGGTTGGATTAACAGAACCTATATTAATCACAAAGATAACCACAAACTTAGCCTCTGTATTGCTAGGTACTAAGGTATCTATGGAAGACTTTAGTTTCAAAGTGAGATATCTTTTTGGTGATACAATCTCTATACTTGGAACCGAAGATGAACCAATAGAGTTTTCTAGTTTGTCTCTTGTGGAGAAGTTTGACGTGATTTATAACTTGATTTTCCAAGTTCAGTACGTGGATGCATTTAGAAAACAAGTAGAGAAGTATGAAAGAGAAGTCGAACTGAGATTTGACCCAATTTTCGAGATTTACAATAGGGATAATGAGTTCGAATCCTACTTCCTGCTGAGCGACAATAGAATCTACAAACAGACCATTTTTGGGTTCTCGGAAGTGAACGTGCCAAAGAAGTATAAGATGTCTAAGAACTTCAACCCTGAGGAGGCATTGAGTGACATTGAACCTGACTCCACTTGGGAATGTGTGGCCATTGGCATTTACGAGATTGACAAGTTCATGAATTCCATTAAATCCAAGAAGGATATGAAACCACTGTTCCAGAACTTGAAAGCACATATCGATGAACTTGCAGCTGAGGACCTAACACTTAGAAAGAAAATTGTGAAGCGAAAAAGGGAACAACAATTACATGAACTGGTCAACAACAGGAAGCGTTCTTCGAGATTACAACAGAGAGAGGAACAGATGAAGGAAGAATTAGAGAGAAGAGAGGCCGTACTTGAAATTCAGAGACAGGAGGAATTGAAAAGAAAAGCGATTCGTAATCTGAAGAAGAAGGAAAATCTTTTGAAAAAGGAAATTGAAGAACGCTTGAGGAGACAGTCGAGTAGCAGAAGAAGTGATATCACAGCGGAAGATTTCAGTACTTCAGGGGACAAGGAACCTATTGAGTTAGGTGAGGGGGATTGGCTTTTCGAGTGTGGATGTGGCATCAGGGAGAAAAACTATGATGATGGGGTTAAGCTGATCGTCTGTGAAAGATGCCAGAGATGGCAACACTTGAAGTGCCAATCTCGTATTGTTCAACAAGAGTTAGTGAGAAACACTAACGATGTGTTCGTATGCGAGTGGTGTAAACACGATTTGGAAGTTGAAGTTGTAAAAAAGTTAGAGGACGAGAAAATCAGACTTCAGCAAGAAGCTGAAGAGAAAATCAGGCAAAGAGAGCTACAGAAAGAGAGAGAGGCTGAGGAGGCCAAAAGACAGGAAGAGGAGGAACTGCAGAGACGGGAGGAGATGGAAAGGGAGAGACAAAGACGGATTTTAGAGAGAGAGAAACTCAGAGAGAGCACACCTATACAGGACAGCACTCCAGTGGCTAACACAAATGGCCAGACAATTAGAACTCCTGGTCCAATTCACTCTCAAACATCCCAATTCCAACAGCCTCAACAAACACAACCGCAGCATCAGCAACTGCAGCCCCAGCAACCGCAACCGCATCCGCATCCGCAACCACAACCTTTACCTGCATTTGGAACTTTTCAAGCCCCAGCTCACCAACAACAGCCACAACAGTTCTTCCACAATGGCTTCCAGCAACAGCAACAGCAACAGCAACAGCAACAACAGCAACAACCTTTTTTCCATCAAGATCAAGCACCTCCCGGCATGGTACCTCAACCACTTCTCGGTGCACCACAACATCATTTCCAGCAAATTCAACCTCCACATTTGAACAGTGGTTATGTTGAGCATTTTCAACACTCAGTTAGCCCCCAACGTCCCCCTCAACAACCTGTCCAACAGGCACAAGAGCACTTCACGCCCTCACAGGTACAGCTACCTCCATTGCAAGGACATCAGCACCAACCTCCCCAGAATCAACCTGGATTCCAATAGAAAAGTCTGTGTTTATTTCTAGAGATTTTGTATACTACTCTCATTCAAGAGACAATTGTAGATCGTCTATGCCTTTGGCCAAGAGGCTTTAATGTCATACTAGGAATGAGATGACTTCGAAATTGTGAATCTGACTAATAACTGAGTCAAGGGATGCTCTCGAGCATAAACGTCTAGCCGCGAACATTCTCTTCTCTCTTCTTCAGATTGCCGATGAAACAAGTGCAAAACACAAGCTGTAAATGAAACATACCTTACCTATTGAGTTCAAGCACAGTTACGCCATAGTCGGATAATCTCGCCTACTCTAGAGAGTTTTGCAAGTGTGTCAAAATCACATCAGGATCACTGGCTCCGTTATAGATTCTTAAGTTAAAAGAGGCCCACTGACATATGTCACTTAATACATATCTCTTTTCTTCAACTTAAGAAGACGTGTCAACAAAGGATGAATGCAATCCAAAGTCTTCCACAGGATATCCAGCGAGCAATCCATGAACTTGTTGGGAAGTTGAACAATGAGGGTTGCCAGTTCTCCCTTGTCTTGAAGCACCCTGCACGTACTCATTGTGACTTCCTCACCTCATTCCCGTACGATGAGGCTACACACCGGCTCTATTCTACGTTTCTAGAAGCACTGAGTATGCATACCCATCAAGTCCCAACGAGGTTTCATCATTCAATAAATGGTCAAAATGAATTCATATCTTCATCATCCTTTGAATCCCCATCCCGACCAAATTCACCACCTCATTGGAACTCCATCAGACTGAATTTACGATGCTCAGGGGACGTTAATGACTATCTTTACGCTTGTTTCAACAAATTGCAACAGATCCCTTGTAAGAGGATTGGGAAGCAGTTCATAAAGCA
Source organism: Barnettozyma californica (assembly GCA_023627795.1). Taxonomy (NCBI): domain Eukaryota; kingdom Fungi; phylum Ascomycota; class Saccharomycetes; order Phaffomycetales; family Phaffomycetaceae; genus Barnettozyma; species Barnettozyma californica. The sequence continues at coordinate 1,007,625 of JAMAIE010000003.1, read as the reverse complement.
TCTTGAACCATCTAAACAGACTAGGTACCCTTACAGAGATGGGAATGACTCCAAGCCACCTTGGTGGCCCGAAGACATTCCTCATATCGAACCAGATCATCTCAGGAAGGATAAAAGAATCAAATTGCTGGTGAATATTGTGTTACTATGCACATTGACTAAAAGCCCAACAAGGGTCAGAGCTACGGTAAGTGGTCTTAAAGACAGTATTCGCGGCCTTCGTGGGCCTGAGAAAGACGACCTGGGTGCTGCTAAATGGGAAATTATCAAGGAAATGTTTTCAGTGGTGCAAGGCATTGTTAATGGTTTTCAGTCTACGGATGTGACAAATTTTGCAACAGCTCTTACGCAGAAGAAAAGCGACGATGGAGAAGACGGGACCCAGTCCGAGCATATCAATACCTGTATGAACATTGTACATACCATGGGATTACTTGAACGGTCCATTGACCGAGGAATTGACCTTGGAGATTCTTTACAGGGTACTGAAGCTAACACTGATAAACTACTGGCGGGATTTACAAATTTTAATGTATGAGCATGGCATATGCATTGAACTTCTAACAACTAGTGTCATGTTTTACAACGTAGCTTGCTACTCTGCTGAAGTTGAATGGTCTCTCCTTCTTGAGGTTGAAATATTCTCGCTCGTTGTCTCTTATGATGTAACTGCTCTCCCATTTCAGCCTATGGTACTTTCTATCCCCAAGATTGACTATATTGAGCTCCTCGCCAAACTGATACCTATCTGTGTGTGTATGAATGGTAACCAGTCCATCTAACGTGAGATCGTATCGGGATACATGGGCGTTGCTCCAATGCGACGGCATTGGAATTTCCATATGTGCCACAACCAACGAAGGCTCATCAGTTGTTGTCAGTTTTAAGACACGCCCATCAGGTAAGAATCTAAGGTATCTGAAGTAGGTGACCACCTTAACCGGTGCGTAGTAAGAGTAGGCATTGGCACCGTCAGAGATGTAAGACACCTTAGAGATATATACTCCTTGGTATTTCAAAAAGGGTCTATCATTAAGCATCTTTTCCCATTGGAAGTCCCAGTTGCGTACCATCTCAACTTGATCTCGTGATATATTGTTCAGTTGGATGGAAACAGAAGAGTAGTGTTGTTGAGGATAGAATATATGACAGAGGTGTTTGTAGGCTTCGGAACTAAAGGAGAGTTCAGCTAATCGACGACAAGTTAGTGCAAAGTTGAGATGAGAAGTTGGTGATGTGTGGATCAGACAGGAAACAACTTGCATGAGCAAATCGTCGGGCAGAATGTCCAAGAGCCAACAGGGATCCAGTTGTTGAACATCTTCCAAGTCGCCATCATCTTGGTCCGTAGATAGTTCGAGCTCTTCGATCTTCTCTCCAAGTTGCAATACCGAATCATGGGGTGAACTGGCTTTATTATTTATTGCAAACTGGTCCATAAGCCTCTTCCGATACTTCTTTTCAACATCTCTGTCAGCCTATATGCGGAGTTGTTAGTGTGGCATATAACAGAAATCTCCCAGTATACTCACTCGCAGTGCTGACTGGTACAGTATGATGGCATCACGCATCAGTCCTATGGCTTCTTTCTCAGCGCCTTGCTCATAAAGCGAGATAGCACGGTTTTCTGTTTCGGTCATACTTCACTGCAGTATTTGCGAGTGTGGTGTAGTTTCCATGTAGTTTTCCTTTTGTAACATATTTTTCAAAACAAACGAAACACTCCCCTTAGTGCTACTGCCAATCAACCACTTGAGATAAACCTCCAAACATCTCTCTACATTGCCTTCATTAAGTAAAACCTATATTCCTGTATCCCTAAACCTGCAAAATCACTTATTAGCTAAAGCAAACGCAACCTTTCATTATAACATTATTAGCATTCCGATCATCATCTCTTTCACTCTTAATAACAACATTTCTATTCAGAGTCGCAGACAAATCTCACATTCGACCATCCCTTAACAATATATTGGACATCTCCCCATCTTCCCCTTGGTCCCATAACATTACCAGCCTCTTCATCTTCAAACTTGACCCATGGTTTTATATTTCTCTTGCCAGTATCAACTAGGCTATCATTAGTTGCAGTGTCTGCACCAGTATTGACATACTCGACACATCCCACATCAAAATCCTCCTCCTTTGGAGGTAATACAACACAACTCCATAGCTTCTGTCTAACAAACAGAGCAAACTCCTTGCTCTTGATATCGTCCACACCAGTGACGCGCGGAACACGTCCATTTAATAAAATCTCATTCTCCTCATCAGTGGAGATCTCTGGAAGAAGGCCCTTCTTTCTTGATGAGCACTCATGCGAATAAAGTCTCAGAAATTGGGAGTTGATGCGTGGTTCACGATGGCGAATGATTGGTGTTGGTGAGTTTTTCGACGACGACATCGTTGCAGCACGGGCTGTGATCTTATATGTCTCCAACTCCTGGTCTTGAGATATATGGGTACCTGTCATTGGAATACGGTCATCAGTAAGACGAGGCTGGATGCCAAACAGGAGGTCATTGTTTTGCTGAATTGTGGAGTTTGTAAAGTTCCTTATGGATTGTGTGAGGTTAGAGACAAATGATGAGTTCTTCTTCACCGATGCGCTCCCATTGTTCTTTTCTGGTAGGAATTCATCTGACGCAACCTCTCGCAGCGTTGGCGTTGAATGGATTGGTTGGAGTATCTGGAGCTTTGTCACATCCTGAGAGTAGTTAAAAAAGTCATGGTCAATTTCATCAAGCAAGGTGAACGATTCCAGTGGATGGCTGTCAGAGGAGTCTAGTGAGGAGAGACTAATGAGCGACGGGAGCGATGATGGCGAGTGGAGCTCATGTTGTTGTTGTTGTTGTTGATGATGATGATGATGGTGATGTGTAAACGATGAGGCACACGATTTTAAAGAGCACTTCCGCTGATCAAGAATTGACTGCAGGGACGGCGTAGTGGATGTCGGGGTCGTCTGTTGATGTTGCAGCGACGAGCCCGTACGACTGGGAATGGGTATCGCTGATGCCATTATCGATACAGAGCTTTTGAATGCTTATTACAAAGAGTTGAGAGTTTTAGAATTTTGGATTCTTTCCTTCTTGTCCTGTTTTGGGTCTTGGTGCCTCTTACAGCGGAGCTTGTTTCTGGTGGTTAAAAGTGTTCCCCACGGCGCTTCTCCTGCAAACGGAAAAGCTTTCCAGATGTTTCGCCAACATTCCAGATGAGGTAATTATCTGTGATGCAATTGCTTACCAACGGTTTTTTGGCACGATCGGCAGTCAGCGCTTTACCGGAGATGTCCGTTTTTGGACTATTGGCATAAAAGATAGTTTACCCCAAGGGTTCGCGAGATTCTATCGGACCTAAAGAGAAGAGCAAAGGTGCTTAGATGCATCGACGTCATAGATGTCAGAGATGGCTAGGCTAGTAGTGAAGCAATATTTTTTTTTTATTTATTTCGCTTGCCTTGCCTTTCCTTTTTGGTTGTGGCTTTTGTCCCTGATAATTTCTCTCCTTTAAAGTACGAAGTACGGACTTTCATGTGTGGAATATTCCCCGGCTGACGGAACCGCGCGACATGGTTGGTCACTAAAAACCTGACACCAAATGTGAAAATTATGTGGCTGTAGTTGGTGACTTAAGATTGGCCTGATGACTAGCATGACCGCAATTCCGACTAAGAAGTTCTAAGCGATATAGTCAAAGTGTAAACAATATTACTAAGAAATATTTTCGTATAGCTTGTGAGGAGGAAATGCTGTTATGCTGTTATCACTGTTCCTCGTCTTATGAATAGCACAACTACATGACATACCTATCTGATTATTCAAATGCGTTAAAATGAAGCCACTGTTTAAGCTGATACTTTAGCTTGTAGCTACGGGAACTAGCAGTTACACGGGTCTAAAGCATGACCAGAGAGCATAAGCCGAACACTTATACTAAATTGTGCTTTTGCAATGTCCCGTGAATAGAATATCTTCGGATCAAAGCATCATCTAGTTGAGTTGCGTTGTTCAAGCAGAAGATACACAAACCCGACCTAAACATTTCTTATCTTGTTTTTTTAAAGTGTTTGCCGTATGTTTTAATTCCTGTTTAGGTGACACTCCCAGATTCTGCTCTCGAGACTCCTTAGTATGCGCGAACAAACATTCGGGATCTTTTGATGATTTACCGGTTACCCGGCCTTAAGCAGTGTGTCACTTTCTTGCATTTCCCCTTTACACCTAATTATACCCGTAGATAAATAACGCACTCACCAACAATGGCAACTGAAAACACAACTCTTGCTACTGGCTATGGGTCAATTGAAGATAATTTGACGAGTCGCAGGCCTGAACCAGAAATAGAGGATTTCATTACCAAATATGGTCAAATTGAAGTGGAATACATCACCCCGCCTAGCCATAACCCATGGTTTACAAAGCCGTACGCGTTGAACTACTTCCATCATGGCACGCTGTACCGTACGAGGCATGAGCGTACGTCTGGTAAGCTTGAGCTATTTCTAGACCTAGTGTACGTGGGTATTGTTGCTAATCTCGCAGCTAGTGCAGTAGAGAGACATGACTGGTATGGAATCGTCAAGTACATTGTCGTGTTTTTACCCGCATTCACTGTTTGGAGTGACATCAAGGAAATGATGAACTATTATTTCAACGATGACCTACTGCAGAGGGCATTTGTTGTCTGGGAAGTTGTGCTGCTTTTGGTCTACAACAATAATGTATTGTTTGTAGATGACAAGAATGTTGGTGAGAAGGCTCTGTTTGTGGCAGTACTATCTTATGCACTTGCACGAGGGGCATATGCCCTTATCTTGTTGTTCTACGCACGGTTTATTAGCGAACATAACCTCCAGATGAAGCTCTTTTCTGCTGGTTTGGTATGTACATGTTCCTTGTGGTTTGTTATCCTACTTCCTTGGAGTCTTCCACATAGGGCCATATATGCAATTGGGATGTTTGTCCTCGAGCAAACCATCTTTTGCCTTTCTGTACACCCAACCATAAAGAGAAAGTTGAAGCTTGAGTACTCTACTGCATTGAATATTGAACATGAAGACGAACGTTATCATGCCTTCTTCATTATGGCTATAGGAGAATTCCTTTACGGATTATGTGCTGGATCACCACTCGCTCTGTCTTTCAATCCAAATTTGTACAAAGGGATTATCATCACGCTGATAAGTTTTGTGTTCTTGGGTCTTTATTCTTCCAAAGATGGAACGAGAAAGGCTGTTCATTCAATGAGACGCAGTGGAGCTAGTGCCATGGTGTTCATCTACGCCCACCTGGTTCTTATTGGATCGCTATTGATTGTAGGTGACGCTGGTGCGGACTTAGCGAAGGGGAAACATGAATATCTTCCAGAGGATGAGAGGGGTGTTCTGTTTTATTTCCACGGTGGATTGATGTTATCCTTGCTGGCTCTAACTGCAATTGCTTATGCCGATAAGGATCTGGATACAGACAGGCTTGGTGGCAAATATGCCAGATATCTTAGAACTGGCTTTAGATTCCCGGTAGCTGTACTACTATTGCTGCTGAGTTGGAGCAACTACCGCGTCTTGACAATACTTGAAATTGATTTCGGTCTTTTGGGGGGTCTATGGTGGTATGAGTTTGTGCTGAATACCTGGGATTGAATTATTATTACTACAAGAAAGAACTTATCAGAATAATAGAGAGAAGGAATACTTTTTCAAATCAATATTGATGCACTCCGTAGTTCAATTTGAACCTATTTATTCTGTTGCTTTTGTTTCATGGCAGTTACTCCTTGCGTGTCGCCATCGGAAATGGCATGTGTGAACATGATTGCCCATGTAATGATGATGATGATGATGATGATGATGATGATGATGATGATGATGATATCTTGATTATTTGTTTGAACAAGTGCTTAGATGATATTATCTCAGTCAACTGGGTATTTGGTGTTGTCAACCGTTTAATAATTGATTGTTTCTGTCCTTCAGGGTTCAATCAGCCCACAAAATATGGTATCAATATACTGGGAAACTCCACAGTATAACACCCAGATTGGCTACTGTTGAAGCGCTAGTGGATTGTGATAATATGAATCTATGGACTAGGGGAACTCAATTACCAATATGTCGTTGCGCTTAATGATGCATTTGGTTGATCATATTGTGAAGATTGGGACCAATCCTTTCATTGATCCATTGCTTTTGTGTGGTGTTTTTAAATGTCATTTACAATTGCATTCATAAACACATGCCGGATAAATAGTACATAATTTAGAACTCACTGTAGTCATACAGGTTTTCACCAGATTCTTGTTTGAAGGGTTGCTCAAGTGAGTAACGCCCCTCTGCTTGCTCGTGATCTAGTGACTGTTCCTGCTCCTCACTCTCTGCAAGGTGACTAGTTTGTGGAGCTTGATGCTGTTGTTGTTGTTGTTGTTGTTGTTGTTGTTGTTGTTGTTGTTGTTGTTGTTGTTGCTGCTGCTGTTGTTGTTGCTGCTGTGGCTGCTGTTGTTGACTGGCTGGCCGTGATCCATCACTGCCTTTCAGATCAAGCATCCCGCTCATCTCAGTCTCTTCAAACGGAATATTCGTCATTTCACGTTGAAGTTGCTCCTGATTATACAACATTAGCTCTTCTTTGCTCATTCTCCCCCTTCGTTCTTTGCGTTCTTGTTTTAGGACTTGTTGTTCTCTGTACTTAGCCAGGTAAATTTTTAACACCTCACCATAGTTCTCAAACCCCAGACTTGACATGGCAAACAAAATATCCTCACCATTAATCGTCTTACGCTTCTCAGACAGACACTTATCACTAGCCTCACTAGTTAGGAAAGAGATGAACTCAGACACACACTCCTGCATGCATTCTTTAGCGTCTTTAGAAACTTTTGCCGTTGGAGGTAGCGTATTTTTCATCAGTCTCGCAACGTTGGCAATCGGCAGCCAGCGGTCCTGTTCACGTAGCTCGATCTCATGCTGCTGCTTCTCTGTGAGGTCCATCGTAAGCAATAAAATTTACGCGCTTTGTTTTGTTTTGTTTTGTTTTTGACTCTTCCACTGCATACTCCTCTGCTTATTTTTCACTTTTTACTATTCGATATCGAAACTCGCGGGGTTTTTCTTTTTTAAGCGAACTATTTCCGTTTCTAGAGTAAAATTTGGCACAGGCTTGTAGTGTGCCAACAGTTACGCATTCTCCTAGCTTCTATATTCTAAGATCTCTTACAGTGTTATATGTATTTATTCATTCTAATTTTACTCATGAATGAGTTGCTGATTGATTGTTTCCAGCTGTTGTAGAAGCTTTGGATGGGTTAAGGAATGAAGAGCAGGAAAACATTGGGAAGAAGGGCTTAGACATGTAAATATTATCAAATTTTTCTGTTGGTTTATCACATTTCCATAGTATTAAGGCTGAAAAGACCTTACAAGATTCTTCTGCTCCATTAAACAGCTTTGACACATCGCTTGTTACTGATTAAATAGGTTAATATACGTATAATTGGCAAGGGACACATCATGATAAAGACACGAAAACGCGCGAAAAATTGACACACATTTTAACATATATATCAGCGCATAGCCAGTAGTAAACTCACTTCATATTACAATGCCGCCAAAGGGATGGAGAAAGAACTCAGAAGGTGCGTATCCAGCTACCACTAAAGAGCGTGATCTCATCTCTATAGAAGACATGCTCTTCCCTAAAGCCACGGTAAATAAACTGGCGAAGGCTATACTCCCAGAAGGTTCACTCATCTCTAAAGACTCTTCCACAGCAATCCAGCGCAGTGCAACTGTGTTTGTGAACTACTTACTTGTACATGCTCGTCAGAATGCCAAGAAATACGACCGTAAGACGATTGGTCCACAGGACATCATTAGTGCGCTGGAAATGGCTGAGTTCTCTAGTTTCATTCCTGCTGTTCAGCAAGACCTTGATGCATTCCAGGCACATAAAGATGCTGTGCGGTTAAAGAGGCGCGAAGAGAAACTGGCGAAGGAGCAAGAGGAAACAGTTGGTGTTGAAACTGCTACTGAGACTGCTGCTGTGGAGGTTGGGGAAAGTGCCGACCAGGAAGCGGAAGAAGAAACAAAAATTGTGGAGGCGGAAGGTCCAGTGGCGAAGAAGGTTAGAGAGGACACGGTCAGTGAGGTCGAAAACTGATTTCTGCCATTAAACGGCATATGTAAATTATCACTATAGAAACTAATTAGTGCGTTTTGTATTTTGTCTCCATCGGCTTCTTTCTCAAAGTGGAGAAACATCTACAAAACACCTCATCAACAGCAAAAAATGGCCAAATACTGGGATTTCTTTCTCTCTTGAACACTCATTAAAGGTGACAATGGAACTACCCAGAGAGCTTCAATGTGTAGTTGCACAACATGCATCCAGACCAGTTCTCAACACCTTGCACCAGATGCCAGAATTTTCACACATATCTGCACACATTAGTGTCATATACTGTCCTGCAAACAGAGACTACAGATATATACTGGGAGAGTTGCCCTTTGCAGAAAATGAAGAGTTTCATTCGATGGCATATTGTCATGAAATTGGTCTTGAGTTTGGGCAAAACATTTACATCACAGCCTTGGCCGGTCAAACCTCATACGCCCTTTCTGATCGCGAAATGGTGAAGCAGCTTGCACAGAACTATGCTATTCTGGTGATTCATTTCTCTTATGAGCTATCTCCAATTAGATTATTCCCACTGTTTGACAACCTATCAACTTCCTTCCGTGTCGTTGTTCACCATCCTAAACTCCATTCAAAACATCCACAACCCAGTACGTCGTGCTTGCCACTTCTCCTTCAACTTCTCCAGAGGTACATTGACAATGGTACCTGCTTAGGGCTTGATTTTCCTGGGGTTTGTGATCGCCGTTTAGCATCTTCTGGGGCTATTGATGTGTCAAAAATAGCTACCTTCATGACTCTGTTTAAGTATGAGAAGAGTGCCCGAAATGCGGGTATTCTTGACCAGCCTTGTCTCCAAAATGACAGTGGAAAGTACACACTCTACTTCCCAGATTTGGAATTCCTATCCCAATCGCTACTTCGTGCGCACTTGGTCTGGCCCCAAGACGTCATCATATTTGCACCAATATTGAAATGTTTTGAGCTCAGCCTGGATGCATGTACTCAAGACGATTTGAGCAGTCTCTTAAATTGTTTCCGTTGCAGTTCACTTCAATCTGTGGAGATTTTCAACGCCGTGGAGCATGGGAAAAGTGCATTACCTGATATTAGCCTAAATTGGGATGCCGTTAGCGGATTACAATCACACCGGTTCTCTTGTAACAGTTCACGTATCATCTTCAAAAAGGTTGAATTCAGCATTTCAATGACAATCAAGGAACTGGAATTATCCAATAACAGCTCATTGACGCGTTTTCAACGCCTTGAGTTTCCTAATCTCATTAATCTTCATCTTCACAAACTTCCTAATTTGTCCTCATTGAATGCATTCAGAAATTCACCCTTGAAAAAAATGGCCATTAATGAATGCCCCAATCTCACTTTTCTGAACAATCTGAGATGGGATTTTCTTGAAGAACTTGACCTCCAAATATCCTCTGATCCCTACTCGTTCATCAGTTATAGAAATTGGTCACTTCCCTCTTTGAAAAGACTTGGCTTGAAACTTCGGAGTCCTTCAATAGCCTTAAAAGCTTGGAGTATGCCCCGACTGGAGGTGCTTGCGTTTGATGTAAAGGAACTAAGACCTTCTCTCTGTGATGAGATTGATCATTTGGAACAACTGGTTAATTGGAAAAACGGAAAGTCCAGTTTATTGAAGGAGATGATGATCAAGCTCTCAAACCCAATGGACATGTTGATATGTGCATACAACTGCCATCAGTCTGGTGTGCAGTTTCTCAAATTTTTGGATAGTGTGCCCTTGCTGGAGAATAAAGCTAGTTTTTCTAATTTGGTGAAACTGCTTGCTGAAGGAATTGAAGTTGTGTTTAGCTAATATAATGTATCATCACTTCACAAGAAAGTACACAATAACTAGAGCAACAATGAAGGCCACTACGAGGCAAGCCCACCACTTAACATTCTGCCACCATTGTTTTCGCTTCACCCTTGTGCTTGCCCCCCTAAAGCCTATGCTTCGGTAATTTAGCCTATCAGTCTTGTCAACAAGCAAGGACATTCTCTCGCCTCTTTCCATTGCCTGTTCAAGATTATGTGTCATGATATCGCGACTCTGGTCTAAATCTACCTGGATGGACTTGGTGATCGAATCATCGAATCGCTGTTGATGTTGCTTGACAATCTTGTCAAACTCTGGCTTGAAGGAGTATGTCTGCGAGACAGAGGTTTGAGAGTGATGGAGGTAAGCCTTTGCGATATCATCAGCAAGGGTCAGACTAGTGGATCTAGGCACATTGGATTCGGTAGACGCAATTACAAGAAGAACATCGTTAGAGGGCGTTATTGTTCGGACATGGGATATAAGTTCATTATTCTGAAGCACAGTCCCATGAGAAGAAGTAGGTTGGGGTGATGGAAGTGCAGCCGGTGGCTCTGTGGTATTCAGTGGCGTCGAGTTAACTAGTAAAGAGGCTTTGATTTGCATATCCTGACAGTTCGACTTCTGGTGGATGGTTTGGCAAGTCAGTTGTTTATTTTCTTTAGATCTTGAACTTAAATTCACTGATGCTCATAACCAAGTAACTCTCAAACACACTCTAATTTACGTCAAATGCTACTTAGAAAACTCATAATCGTTATTTCATTAATATAAACGTCATGGTCTTATTCAGTCATGCCGTAAGAAGTAAATTGCACCACATTTCCCTGCTTGACATTTAATCATCTCTTTGAGAAGCTAGAATTCTCAAAATGTTTAAAAACAAGTTAATCACATCTAAGTATAACGAGATGGCAGCTGGAACCTCTTCTTCAACATTGAACTTACGCATCACCAGTTGGGTGTCAACCAAGATGTATCCACTGAAGACAATTGCGCCAACAGATCCATAAACCAACTCCATTGTATTGGATGGCGCAAAGAACATGTAGACAAAGCCGATCCCAATGAGAGCGAATAAGCACGAGTTGAGAACACCAACCCATGATGTAAAGTCGTACTTGGTTTGGAAGGCGAACAAGGTCAAACCGACAAAAATGACCAATGTTATCACGAGAGCCTCAAGGACTAACTGTGTATCATACAGACTGGTCGCAACACCAATCATGTAGCCTTCACAGAGTGTGAAACCGGCAAGTAGGAACATATTCACCGGATATTTCTTGGCCTGAATGTAGGCACCAATGAGGAAACCAAAAGAGCCCGCAATTGAAACAAAGAATAACCACATATTCGTCAAACACCATTCCTTCACACTGTCATTCACTGAGATAAGCGCACCCATGGCTGTAGTTGCCAGAAGTTGGAAAAAGAGTAGAATATAGACTTTACGGATAAATTGCTGACGTATCTCTAGAGCACACCCAGAAACAACAGTGTCATATTTAAAGTCATCCTCTGGTGAGGTTCCGAAGATCCCATTAGACCCCTGATATTCATCTGGCGTATCTGAGTACGCAGGAGGATTGTTAACTGGCTGGTATGACATGTTTAAACCGAATTTGAGATTTGGCAAGAATTTTGTTAATGTGAGAAAGTGGCACAAACGTTTTGTATATTTTTTAACCTTGTGAAAATTGAAAACCGTAAGAGATTACGTGAGCATTTGCATCATGACATCATATCCATTGCCGGTGTCCATTGATTGATATTCACTGTTCGAAGTATCTGCGAGATATTGTTGTTCAGGTAATGATGAATAAATGGGAAGATCCTTTTATATAACCCAAGGCTTGTTGTACTAGCGGGTAATTCTAACGGTTTTCTCCCGCGAAATGGCTCACAATATTTCAACCTAGTTACACAATAATACAACGGAGGCAAGTCAGCCAGCCAAGGATTATTGAGTTCTCGATCATATAAGTACACATAACCAGTGAAAAGTTGAATCAATTTAAAGCGTACTCAATAATTAATGGTGACCAGCAATTGAAAACTGGGATTAAGGGCAATGGGATAGTTTAATTTACATTTGCTCACGTGACAGAGTGTTACTCTTTACAGTTACCATTTCTCACCCACCTTTGAACAAATTTGCCACTTTCAAACAGACAAGTAACCAAAACAATTCATCAAGGATTCATATTCGACTTGACTATTTTGCATTTCTTGATTTTGCATTCGCTCATAGATCAGGGATAAACACAATGCTGTCGTCTAGAAAATACGCCAGCGCTGGTCTTGCTGCCCGCGTGGCGCGTGTCTCTGTGAAGAAGACTAACATCGCCTCCACTCTTGATACTACTTTACGTTATGCGTCATCTGCTCCTACTATTGTGAAGAAGCCAATTCCTCAATTAGTAAGACTTCCAGCTCGTGAAGAATTTCTGGACAGCGGTCTGTCAATGCAGGAGCTTTTAGAGCAAGTCAACGGTCTCAACAGAAGCCCCTTGTTTTTGAAAGATATCTCTAAAGATAACGACACAACGAAAAAGGAGGAGGGTGATAAGGAAACTGAGGTTGAAAAAGAAGAGCAACCAAAGCAACCTACTACTCGTGGCAGAAAGAAGAAAGATATCTCCAAAGATATTTCCAAATCGGAAAAGATTGCCAAAATTGCAGAGAGTACCAGCGGTTTCTCGAACAAACCTAACAATAACAACAACAGTAACGATGACGATGGTGATGGTCCAGAAGATCCAACGAAGAAGAAGGAGACCCCACCGCCTGAGTTCTACCCCCAGGTTCTTGCCCTTCCAATGTCTCGTCGTCCACTGTTCCCGGGATTCCATCGCCCTGTTGCGATAACTGATCCTAATGTTATTAAGGCCATCAATGAACTTTACGACAAAATGAAACCATACATTGGTATCTTCTTGTTCAAGGATGACAATGCTGATGGTGATGTTATCACATCTGCTGATCAGGTGCACGAAGTCGGTGTTTTTGCCCAGATCACATCCAGTTTCATCTCAAAGGACGAACATACTGGTGCTGAAATGATGACTATTATTGCATATCCACATGGAAGAGTACGTATTGATGAACTCCTACCACCAAAATCAGAGGAACAGATCCAAAATGACGAGTCAGAATCTCATAAGCTTCTTGAGGGTGAAGTTGAGCAAGAGCTAAAAAATGAGGGAAAGGATTTGACACTGCCTGAAGTTCAGGAAGAAAAAGATGAGCTTATCTTGAAGAAGATTGATGAGGAGATTGAATTTAACCCAACTGGTTTCCTCAAAAAGTATCCAATCAGCAGAGCTAACATTACTAAACTAGAAGATGAGCCATTTGATAGAAACGCACCAGTAATCAATGCCCTTACATCTGAGATTTTGAAGGTGTTTAAGGATATTTCTCAGATAAACTCCATGTTTAGAGAACAAATTGCTACTTTTAGTGGTACATTGCATGCGGGTACCAGCATCTTTGAGGATCCAGCGAAGTTGGCTGATTTTTGTACCGCTGTTTGTGCTGGTGAACCACAGGAATTACAAGATGTTTTGGATTCATTGAACATTGAAGAGAGGTTGGAGAAAGCACTTGTTGTGTTGAAGAAGGAAATTATGACTGCTGAATTGCAAAGCAAGATCTCCAAGGATGTCGAATCAAAGATCCAAAAGAGACAGCGTGAATATTTGTTGATGGAACAATTAAAGGGAATCAAGAAAGAGTTGGGAATTGATGATGGCCGTCAAAAACTTATTGACAAGTTTAATGAGCGTATTAAGGATTTGGAATTACCACCAGCTGTTCAGAAAGTGTACGATGAAGAAATCAGCAAACTTCAGACCCTTGAGACTGCCATGTCCGAATTTAGTGTCACTAGAAATTACCTTGACTGGATCACACAACTACCATGGGGTAAGTACACCCAAGAGACTTTCGACATTGCCAATTCAAAGAAGATCCTGGACGAAGACCATTATGGTCTAGCAGACATTAAGGATCGTATCCTTGAATTTATTGCCGTTGGTAACTTGTTAGGTGCCGTGGATGGTAAGATTATTTGTTTTGTTGGTCCTCCAGGTGTTGGTAAGACATCCATTGGTAAATCTATTGCCCGTGCCTTGAACAGAAACTTTTTCAGATTCTCTGTGGGTGGTATTGCTGATGTCTCTGAGATTAAAGGTCACAGAAGAACATATATTGGTGCTCTCCCAGGTCGTATCATCCAAGCTCTGAAGAAGACAGAGTCACTAAATCCTTTGATTTTGATTGATGAGATTGATAAGGTTACACATGGTGGCTCTCAGGGTGATCCATCTGCTGCCTTATTGGAATTACTCGACCCAGAACAGAATGGTGAATTCTTAGATCAATACTTGGATATTCCAGTGGACTTGTCCAAGGTGCTGTTTGTCTGCACTGCAAACTCGCTTGACACTATTCCACGTCCACTATTGGATCGTATGGAAATCATTGAGCTGCCAGGTTATGTTGCTGAAGAAAAGGTCAAGATTGCGGAGAACTATTTGGTGCCGTTGGCCAAGAAGTCTTCTGGTCTAGCTGACGCTAACATTACTTTGACTACAGAAGGTGTGGAGAACATTGTCAAGCACTATGCCAAGGAGAATGGTGTTAGACGTTTAAAACAGTTGATTGAGAAGGTCTTCAGAAAGGCTGCATTCAAGGTTGTTAGCAAAGTTTCCGCTGAACAATCGAAAGTAGATACCAAGAACACTGAGGAGCAAAAGGAAGATGAGGTAACTGCCTCTGTCAACACTTCTGAGAAACCACCAAAGGAGTCTTCTTCTGAAGTTGCCAAATCGGAGTCAGAGGAGATTGTTCCAAACCTAGAGCACAATAAGCCATTAGAAACCAAAGAAACTCATGTTGAGTCTGAGACCAAGATTAAGAAGCTTGAAATCCCAGCTGACTTCTCGCTTGAGATCAACCCATCTAATCTAAAGGACTTTGTTGGTCCCCCAATCTATATCACAGACCGCCTTTACGAGACTACACCACCAGGTGTTATCATGGGTCTCGCATGGACCTCATTGGGTGGTACGTCAATGTATGTTGAAGCTACTGCAGAAGAAGCCCTCGGCGAGAACAATGCGCCAAACGGCGGTCGGTTGGCAACCACTGGTCAGCTCGGTGATGTGATGAAGGAATCCACTACCATATCTTTCTCTGTCGCTAAACAGTACGTACAGGATGATTTCTTCAAGAAACATAATATCAACTTGCACTGTCCTGAAGGTGCTACTCCTAAGGATGGTCCATCTGCTGGTATAACTATTACTACTGCTTTAATCTCTTTGGCAAAGGGTGTTGCCTTGCCATCAATTGCTATGACTGGTGAGATTACTTTAACTGGAAAGGTTCTTCGTATTGGTGGTTTGAAGGAGAAGTTGATCGCTGCTAAGCGTAACGGTGTCACAACACTGTTCCTACCTAAGGACAACGAGGGTGATTATGAGGATTTACCAGAAAATTTGAAGAGTGGATTTGATGTCACATTTGTCGATAATTATAGTCAGATTTATGAGAAGCTGTTCAAGTGAGAATAATAGGGGAAGGGCTCTATGAGTGCGTTTGTAAATAGTTTGAGAATGTACATGAAAACGAGACTACGAAACAACCATGTAAAATCCATATGTGTATATTATGAATTAGCGAGTGACTATATAATAACCACAATGTTCCAGCCATGAAAAATGCAAGATAATAAATATAAGTCTAGCCCTTCACTGTTTTCAATACCTCCAAGCTAGCACCAACAATCAAGATTGTTGTGGGTAGTGTAAGAACAACATAACCCCAGAACAAAACACCAGCCATCTCCATTTCGAACAATTCGTTTAACTGGCAAATCTGACTCAACTGAATAGCTGGTGGAGAGATAGTCAAGATGAAGCTGACAACTAAGAAAATTGGATCATCAAGAATGGATACATGGAAGTACTTCACAAAAAGAGCAATCAACGGAAGTAAAATGATCGGGGGGATAATCATTCTGGAAACCAACGACCCAAAAACAATACGCTTGTAATGAGGAGAAGGCGATGGGGTTTCCTTAGACGGATATAAGTTGGAGCCAAGAACCAACAAAATTAATGGGATGGACAAGGATCCCAACTGGCGAATCGCTTCAACAAACGTATTCTGAACAAAGCCATCTTTAACAAAGAAATTGTCATGCAAGAATGGAATAGATGCGACAATAACGGAGGCAAGCATGGCATATAATGGTGGGTTCATAAAGTTGCGGAACTTTGTCCAGACTGATAGAATACGATTAACTAGAGGATGATATTCAAGTACAACGTCATCAGAGTCAAAAGATTCATCACCGAGCAAACGCTCATTGACATCAGCAGAGGATTTAATCGACTCGGCTCTCGAATCTGGTCTTGACGGCTGATCACTATTATCATTGTAATTGATTAGCGTAGCACTGGAAAACCCATTTGAAGTTGTCCCATAATTCTCTATATCAGTACTTGAAGTTAATGGTCTGTGTTCTTCCGCCTTTGGAATACGCTTCAATAAAGTATTGTAACCCCAACTCCAGCGAAGAACTTGTCCTATCTGTTGGTTAATCAACAAATAGAGCATACCTCTTGCAGCAATTTTCGATGGATCGTCGTCTTCAATAGCATCCCAGTCTAAATTGGGTAGAGTGTATGCAAGGGTCATTGTTAATGACACTGGAAGTGAGTTTGAGTTACCGAAGACACTCATTGCAGTGACAAAATTAGACTCATACTCATTCAAGCCCAAATTGTGTGACACAACCAGAGAAACAATGTAGGAAATACCAGTCGACACAGCATAAAAGACAGGAATGACGATAATCTCAGCAAGTTTCTTCAATGATAGTGATGGAGCTAACTTGGAAAACACCAAAGCGGGCGTGAATATATCAACGTTGAGCAAGGAGACGTGTTTCTGAGCACTCTTGTGCAATAGACCCACTTTCGCGGCATAGAACCCAGCAAAGGCCACAATAATGACCTGTACGACGGCCTGGAAGGTGAGAAAAGCGACTTGGGAGAAAGAAAGGTTGGCCATGAAACTGTCGATGGCAGTTTTTTAATGATATGATCAGACAAGAGTTGAAATTAGGAGATGTGCTGGTTTTTGCTTTGTGATAATTTCTTTTCACAGTTTCGTGATCTTATCGCAGGCTTCGCCACTATTTTCAGTAAACACCGCCTATTCGCGTAGTTTCGCGAAGCACGTTTTGAGGGGCGGTTTCTTCTTTAGGAGATTGGCGTTATCCCAGCGTTATCAGCTGTGATGGTGTCATCAAGATCATCGTTGCCTTCAGTGCGTTCGAAGTCAGCTAAGGCAAGACTAGTCTCGATACTTTGTGAGGGGTCTAGGGTCTATAATTGACAGGTCTAGCCTAGTCTAGAAGTCTAGAGGTCTAGCTAAGCTTATCTATTCAACTTTTCGCCATTTACCAAGCTGTAAAGTCAACTTGTGGGTTGCCATCGCGAAATTCGGCTCGATGTCTGAGATTCATTAACTTCGAAACCACGTTCTACACAGTCTAAAGTGTTATTCTTTAATCATACCTATATTTAACCTAGCACAGCTAGATAAGTTCATAGCTTGCATTTACCTAGTTTTTTGAGGCAACGTACTCCAACAAGTCAACAACTCTGGTAGAGTAACCGTACTCATTGTCGTACCAAGAAATCAACTTGACGAATCTTGGGGACAACCAGATACCAGCCTCAGCATCGAAGATGGAAGATCTGGAGTCAGTCAAGAAGTCAGTGGAGACAACGGCATCCTCAGTGTAACCCAAAACACCCTTCAACTTACCCTCAGAAGCCTCCTTGATGGCGTTCTTGATGTCATCGTAGGTGGCATCAGTCTTCAACTTGACAGTCAAGTCAACAACAGAGACATCGGTGGTTGGAACTCTCAAAGACAAACCAGTCAACTTACCGTTCAACTCTGGAATAACCTTACCGACGGCCTTGGCGGCACCAGTAGAGGATGGAATAATGTTACCAGAAGCGGTTCTACCACCTCTCCAGTCCTTGTGGGATGGACCGTCAACAGTCTTTTGAGTGGCAGTGATGGAGTGGACAGTAGTCATCAAACCCTCCTCGATACCAAACTTGTCGTTGATAACCTTGGCCAATGGAGCCAAACAGTTAGTGGTACAAGAAGCGTTAGAGATGATGCTCTCGTTGTTGTACTTGTCCTCGTTAACACCAATGACGAACATTGGAGCATCCTTGGATGGAGCAGTGATGATGACCTTCTTGGCACCAGCGTCAATGTGCTTTTGAGCACCTTCCAAAGTGGTGAAGACACCAGTAGAGTCGATAACGTAGTCGACAGATTGAGCACCCCATGGAATGTTGACTGGGTCACGCTCTTGGTAAACCTTAATAGTCTTACCGTCAATGACAAGGTTGCCATCGTTGGAAGTAACCTCACCCTTGTACTTACCGTGAGTAGAGTCGTACTTGAACATGTAAGCAGCGTACTCTGGAGCAATGAATGGGTCATTGATGGCGACAATGTTGATGTCTGGTCTGGAGGCAGCGACTCTTAGGACGAGACGACCAATACGACCGAAACCGTTGATACCGATGTTGATAGCCATTTTTATGTTAATGTAGTTATTTGAATGTACTTGGTGTTAGTTTAAGTCAAGAAGAATTGGTGCGAGTGCGCGGTTTTTTATAGGCAGATGAGTTTCTGGCTTTGGTCACCTGGTGGTGCGACGTTTGGTGATGCGAAAAATGCAGACCACTTGGTGGCAACAGCAAGGCAAAAAAAGAACACAGAGAAGAAAAAATATCTGCTGTCGTGGCCTGTTAATTGTTTGGTTCTACCATGTGATGGTTCTACGTTGATGTTTCCTTATTCTCTCGTTCAATTGACCTCTTGAATCTCCGCTTTCCTCTATTAAAAGTAACATAGGCTTTTTACTGTGACACCTGCTGATGAGCAATCAAATGACGAATCGCGAATTTTCCGATGCGATGAGCTTTTAAACTACCTATAAGGTACTAACTTTTCAACAATTCAGGCCCAGAAAGGTCGTCTCAATGGCTTCTCTATAGTCTCAATTATATTTACTGATCACGCTCCGTCTCTTATTCTTGCTCAATGGCACCTCCTGACAGCAATATCGTGCAATATTTGCCCAAATGTGTCATTACATAAGCGAATGTACGGCTTAGGGCTTCGAAACTCAAAAAGAATGCCTTGAACCCTTCTTTGTGTGTGAGCCCAGAAGTAAATAAACACACATGACAGCAACCGTGGTGCCTCCATTAGTCGTTTGTTACTACAATTGCAATCATACATACTCTCTACATGAATGAGCCCTGCAGTGAATCATGCCAGCTCGCTGCAAGGTGTGTTTTTGTGACACTATCCCGGCAATTATAGGATGATTTGCATCGATGGATCAAAGGAAATGAATGGACTCCTACAAACATTTTTGTCTAACCTCCGCTTTGAGAGGGGGTGTGAGCTATGTTCCCATGTCAGGATAGGTTTTCTGTTATCATGTGCTTTCGGCAATAGCTACAGTTCTAATATAGCCTTCCAATGGTCGATTGGCATTATTAGTATTGGTGGATCAGGATTCATTTGGTCCTCAGTACTGGTGCTGGTGGATCCCGAACTGTATGCAAGTAAGTCAAAGTGACACATTTACAATCCGATGCTTGAGGCACATTTGCTAAATGGCAGTTGGTAGCACTGCGTTGCGAAATAGATTAATGAGTGCGCATATTGAACATGGTGATAATCATGCCCAAAACATGCATAAGAACACTATATTTTTTTCAGGGATTCACGAACCTGATCCTACTCGAATAGATCGGGAGTTGAAACACTGTGTATGAATAAGAGTGGACCAGTCGTACGACTAAGGTGATCGTGCTTTGGAATAAGCCGAGGTCTGAGGCGTTGCGCACAAATGGGTTGCAATCATTAGTCATGATGAAAACAGAAAACAGTTTAAAGATCTATCTCAGTGAGCGACCTAAAATATTAGTTTACTTATTCATTCTGTAAGAAATTCTTATGATTCAGAAGATTATACATCATTTTTTGGCCATGGATAAGTAGCATTTCCATGTGAAGATCTTTTGTCAGCTCTCTAACAGAAGTCGTAAGGAAGGAGGGTGACTCATGTCTGTACTTCAAAAGAAGAGGTAGATCTGACAGTTTGATCTATTGTCTTGGGTTTCTTATGCATATGCAACTAGCAACTTGGCACACCCTCATCTTGCTGCACAGTTGGTGTTTTCTTGAAAACAAATTACCCGGTCGACACAGGGAAACCAAATCCTTCAGTAACGTGGTTTTAACATCTTTTCTCGCATCACATCTACATTCACTAGCCTAGAAACAATAATGGTACTTTTTATTCTCTTCGCCCTTGCTTTAGCAATAGGTTTAATGGTGTTCATGATGCTCAGCTTCTGGTAATTCCTTCAAACTCTCTCTAATGCAGTTCAAGCCCTTCTCCAACTCTTCTTCAGAAATAACTAATGGTGGTGCCAATCTAATGATATCATCATGGGTAGGCTTAGCCAACACGCCCTTGTCCTTCATCAAGAGACACAAGTCCCATGCAGTACGGCCATTGGCTTTCTTTGGATCAATCACAATAGCCAGGAGAAGACCAAGACCACGCACCTCGGAGATGATACCACCAAACTCCGCTTGTAGTGCAAGTAGTTGGTCTTTGAAATTCTTTCCAAGTGTGGCAGCACGTGAAATCAACTTCTCATCTTTGACAACCTTTAAAGCAGCAATTGCTACAGCAGAAGCCAATGGGTTACCACCGTAAGTGGAGCCATGGGAACCTGGTTCCAAAGTCGACATTATTTCCTTAGATGACAAAACTGCTGAAACTGGTAAGACACCACCTGAGATGGCCTTTCCCAATAGAACCATATCTGGCTTTTGTTCAGTAAAGTGCTGGTACGCCAAAAGCTTACCAGTTCTGGCAATACCAGTTTGAATCTCATCACAGATCAACAAGACATTGTGCTTTTTACATAAAGCTTGAATCTTTGGAATATAGTCCGATGGTGGCACAACGATACCAGCCTCACCTTGAATAGGTTCAAGTAAAATCGCAGCAACCTTATCACCGTGTGCATCCAATGCTTCCTCAATGTCAGATATGACACCGTAGTGAATAGTGTTTCCAGCAGCCCATGGACCGACCTTTGGTAAGAATGGGCCAAAATTATTGGTGGCATCAGGGTCTGAGGACATGGATACAACACCAAGTGTACGGCCATGGAAATTGCCCTCCGCAGCAAGAATGATTGCCTCGTTTGTTGGAATCCCCTTCTTCACATAACCCCATCTTCTGGCCAGCTTCAACGCAGTTTCGACGGCTTCAGCTCCAGTATTCATAGGCAGAACCATCTCATACCCAAAAAATTTGGTGACAAACTCAGCGTATTCACTGAACTTGTCACTAGAAAAAGCTCTTGAGGACAAAGTTAGCAATTGCGCTTGTTCAGTCAAAGCCTTAATGATGTCCGGGTGGCAGTGGCCTTGGTTCACAGCAGAGTATGCAGATAGGAAGTCAATGTACTCTTTTCCCTCAGGGTCCCATACAAGTGCACCTTTAGCACGATGAAATACCACTGGAATTGGAGAGTAGTTATGCGCAGAGCATTCCTTCTCAAGAAGGGCAGTTTGGGAAGACGAAAGTGTCATTTTGATGGTTTTTTCTTTTGCTCTTGTTAATGTTGAGTTTTCTCATATGTTCTCAATGCTCAACTGAGTGGGTCCTGGCCCCCTTTTTATATGCAAACCCGGGCATTGGAGTTGGACGTTTATTATCGCTAACTGCTGAACTTAACGGCAACTGGCATTTAAGTGACAAAGATAGCGAGCCGGAACTCCACTCACCACCCTCGCTTTTCGCGCATGATGACATGATCAAAGCTGACGTAAATTGAGAAACTGCAGAGCCATATAAGAGTTCTTTGGAATATCTCAATTGTTAATTAAGTATGCTGTTCGTGATTACCCATATAAATATTAGCTAACTAATTATATAAAACTATACCACATATTCCTAAAAGCCTATAAAAGCCTATAACTTAAAAGTCACATACCATGATGATATAATCATTCACGTGATTTCCCAATAGGGAAATCAAAACAAATACAGCAAAATAAAAAAAAAAAGAGAACCACGAACAACTAGCAAAATTGTCGCTCCACAATCGACGTTTACAGTTGTTTTTACTCAAAACACACATACACATAGAACCACGAAAGAAACACAGTTACAATGGAATCAGCTATCAAGAGACAACATACACAGCAGCGTGAAGACGCCACAACTACAACAACGCCATATCGCAATGAACTTCAAAGCATTGGCATGCGCATCCGAAAAGCATTGAGCGAGGGGTACCAGACCCCTGACAACTTACGTCCACAACTTTACCTTCAGAAACAACAAGACGAGGTGTCTGAACAACAGCAAAGAACACAGCAGGCGTTTTCCCGTGTGCCACTACCCTCAAATCTGGTGACACCTCCTTTGTTGAGCAATACCTCATCTTCGTTCTCCACGTATGGCTCCAATCTGGAAGAGTGGGAGCAGAATCTGGAAAACAGACTGCAAACAATCGAAGAAACGATGATCCACAGAAGTATTGAAAAGAGAAGATTTGATAGTGTAGACAATGACTGGTGAGTTGCAATCCTCGGATGTTATTTTTGTATAGTGTTTGACACACAATTTTATGATTTATGTTCAGATGAGTATGGTAGTGTAGGAAAGTTGCTGATCATCAACTAGCCCACTTATATAAATGAATTTGGTGTTGCACCTTTTGTGTATTGAATCAGTCGTTCGTTGATCTGTTTATCTGGTGGGTGTGTTCACCGTCCTGGTAATTTTTACCGACACAAAAGTTGCATCGCCAATCTTTGAATCCCTCTCTTACCACCATTAGAATTTAACCGCCCAACTAATGTCACGCCTCAGGGACTGTTTGCTCCGTCTCGCGGGCAGCCCGCCATCGTCCTCAGGCACATCATCTACAGGCTCACAGCCATTGGCTGCGCATCATTCAGATACAATACCGCTTACTGACCCGCTCTGGAGTTCATTACTCACTATCGCTACAGCCGCCGACATCCAGGCACTCAGCATCGTGGATATCCGGTTCATCAGGGATGCACATAAAGTTAACTTCTTAACTTTGATTAGAGTCCTTTCGCAGCGAGTTGTGCGCCATGTCAAGCGTACAAGCACAGACTACGACGAGCTGTTGAATGTTATCAGGCTCCTGACAAGAGTCATTCCCATCTTGTTCGAAGACGACACACTCAACAGTGACAAATCTCTGTTCTGGACCGTGAACTCAGGCGTACAATTCAGTCAGAGCCCTTCTTCTAGCATGGCGACTGTCGGGTCCTTCTCAAGTGGCGTTATCAACAGTGATGACATATCCTCAGTTTCCGCATCCAGCACAAAAGTAAATATCGATGCCCAAGTAGGTCACAGTGCAGATTCACTAGAAGTAAATATTGGCCGCGGAAAGGGTGGCGAATGCTTAGGATTACAGCTGATCTTTGCTATTGTTGATCTGCTATTCTGGAGAGGCTTCACCATTGAGGATGGGAATATCAAAGGTGTCGACTTGAGGATTTGGGAGATGGGTATTGGAATGAATGGTAAGTATGGCCCGGCTGACCCATATCTGGATGCAAATAGATTGGAGATTCTCAGATTGCTTCTCACTCTATGCTCTGGCGAACTTTATCTCAGCTCTAAGGAGGTCGTCTCAAAGGGTTCCAGATTCCTTACAGTGTTGGTATCCACGCTTCCCAGACTTAAATTTCTCACGTTCATTTGCTCTTTGCTCAACCTTACATGTCGCTCGATAAAAGCAAATGCTGATATTAATGGCTTGACGTATATCAATGACACCCAGTACAGGCATCTAAGAAAATCACTTGTCACTCAAGCTTTACAGCTCCTCACTTCAATGTTGGTTTATCCACTTCCGTCCACTGATACTCACTTCCTTACTGATCTTAACATCTTCCCAATGACTACAGAGTATACCAGACCAACCAACTTAGTTAGATCATACTTAGGAAAGCTACACAAAGAGAATGAATTGAATTTTGTCTATTCTTCTCTTTATCAGTTCCTCAATCAACCATTAGAATCTGCCATAGAAACTGAAGCCTCGCCATTTCACATCATGAAGAATAATCCTTCTGGTAACTCTCTACCAAAACTTTCACCTTGGTCAATCGAAATTGTCATGCTTCTTTGGGAACTTATCCAATGCAACAAAAACTTTAAGAGATTCATTCAAGAGAAGAGGTCCAACGAATTATTAGTGACTTTGTTATACTACCTCAAGTACTACAAGACACAACCATCATTACGCATGAATTTAATTCGTGTGATCAGTTTCCTGTTCCTTTACCTCATCTCAGACTCGGTAATTTTGCAAAGAACTCTCCTCCCATTCAACAATTCTCACTACAGCAGTAAGATCCCACAGTTTTACAGACTCAATCAAACATCAACCAATGTGACTTATAGGGACTTCCTTATCATTACCATCTCCAACATGATCAACAATCTCAACGATTTTGATACTTTGATTACGCCAACTTTATTCGAATATATCTATAACCTTATCCCTATACCCCCACCTACAGATGATTTGAAAATTAAGGCCACATTATCTTACCATTCTTGTGTGACAGTTATGAATGTGCTATCCACCTACTCGTCCAGTGATGATCTCTTGAAGGATAATTTGAAGCTGGATTTATTCACCCTCCTTCTCAGATCAGTCGCCAACGCTATCACAAGATATTTCAAGGAGTCCAGAACATTGATGTACTTGGTTGTGAAACATGAAAAAATGTTGCAAGGTCTATATTCATCATTGAAAGACTATAAGTTCAGCAGCGACGATATTGCTGTACCTACATCTCTTCAACCGCCGCAGTCACCAATGACCCCAAGAATAAGTCTGACCCCTACATTGGGCACACCCTTACCTGGAACACCTCACAATGAGCGTTCTGAAGATGAAGATAACGAGGAAGGTGAAGAAGAGGAAGACGAATTTGAAGAGTGTCTAAAAACCAAGCCTCCTGTCGGTATGTCCAAGAAAGCTAAATTAAAACTTCCAATGGATGTGTCACTGATCACACAATGGCCAGGTTACAAGTCATTGATGATTCTTTTGAAATTGGTCAAATTTTGCAATACTGAGCTAGCTATGGACTCAACCCAATTGGCAGCTTCCAAGTTTGAAATCATGGAGATATTGATCAAGATTGAGAATTTGAAGCCGATTCTTGACAGCAAGTTCTTTAGCAAGTTGCCATCGGAATTTAACGCTGAGCGATCTGAGTTTGAACCATTGAAGTTCCATTGGAGTGAGTTGTCGTTGGGTTGGTATTCCTCCATCCTATGGGGTCAAATTTACCTGTCTAATAATATCACTGCTCACCGCGCTCATCAACAGCAACATATTGATTCAAACTCCACTAATGGTTGGTTTGCTAGAAAGTCAAGTTCATATTCAATCAAGGATGTTGCAAGCTCGTGGGGGTTCAATTGGAGATCGTCATCAACATCCAGTACTGGAAAACAGAATTCTGCTATCATAGGTTCACCAACTACTAGACCTTCTGGGTTAGATGGAGCTGCTGGGGATGAGAACACATTTACTCTTGAGAATGGTATTTTGAGCATGAATATGTGGCGTGATACGCATGTCAAGCTCTTCAAGATCAAGAAAGACACTACTGAAAACGGTGGCACTCTGAACTCCATGACTGATTTGATGAAACGGTTTAGATTGGGTGGGACAGAAGCCGCTCCGAACACTCCAGTAACAAGTAACGGGCATCCATCTGCTCACGGTCATAGAGTGTCAATATCTGGCGGATCCCCCTATCAATTGACACCAATCAATTCTAGACACTCTACACTTGGGACCCCTCGAAACAGTATTGTCGGTGGCAATGACCTGAGCAGAATTAGCTCCAGACAGAGCTTTGTTTAAGAAGTATGTTCGGAGAGAGCAAGATCAAGTATAAACAGAATAGATATAAATTTAGTTTTAACGCTACTTCACCAATTCAGTAAAAGAGTTGCTGATTACCACATGAGACGCCATCTTTCTAAAACGTTAGATGTTTTTGCGCTATTATTCCTCTAAAACTATTGAGGATTGAACCGTCATCGTACCACAAGGCCACGAAGGATGTTGATATTCTGTATCTGGAAAGAACATCCCAAAGTCAAAGGCTATCTATAGTGTATCAGTTATTAGAACTTGAGGCGGACGCACGAATGCGCTTAATTGAATAAATGTGCCTATGGATGATGCATCACAAAAGTAGAGTAACACCTGCCTAGATGAATGTCGGAATAGAGAAACTGGTACCCCAAGAGAAAGAAAAGTGAATGATGCGGACAATTTTATCTTAAAATCATTAGATTCATGTATTATCTGTTTCTAACCTCACACTCTAGTTAACCCCAGTACAAGTTGGCGACCAGGAATTACTGGATGAGCCATACAAATCTTGGAGTGCTTTTCGTCAATCAGCTTGATATCTTTCCCAGTAATGATCTGAACTGGATCGCATCTGAGGAATCCAAGCGCCTCATCGTATCGCAAATCAAAAATCTCCACGATATCCACTCCAACACAAATTAGATACTCATCCTGTATGGATACCCATGAGCACTTAAACTTGAAGGGGAAAATGAACTTATCAGATATCAGTTGTCCAATTGTGTCGATAACCATTGCAAATGTGTCGTAAATGAGGTAAAACTGTGGGCGGTGCGGAACTTTGACCATCTTAAGAGGTTTGCAATGTCCAAGGTTCAGATTTTTCTTGATCAATTCAATCTCTGTTCTAGGTTTCTTTGCAGTCTCAATAAACTTGGGGAGGAACTGTGACTCGTTCAACACCTGGAATGAGAGAATTTCAAACCCTTTTGATGTATGAAGAACAAACATTGAGTTGAATATGGAGATATCATGGCAGTCATTGGAAATTTGGAACTTCTTGTAGAGTTCGAAATTTTGAAATTTCCCCAATCGGTTAAATATGGGTGTTAAAACCTTGAATTTCGGGCCCCCAATTGATGATTGAATTGGAGATTTCAAAACAAACAATAGCGTAGTGTTGTAATATGTGCCAATCTTAAACCACGCCACTCCATGTTTAGATAATCTCTCACCAACAATAATTCCATCTGGGTTCATGCCATAATAGTTCAACAGCAATGATACCAATGAAAAATAAAAAAGCCCCTTATCTGAAACTAAAACTAATAACTCATGCAGCTGATCTATCTGGGTAATTTTGGGCATTTCCAACACTCGCTTCCAACCCTTTGGATTGTTCACTGGTGTCATAAAGAGGCCATAGTTCAGTCCCAATAAATGATACGATTCGTTCTGGAAAGTAATGGTCGTACCCGACAAGACTTCACTAACCATAACTGGCCTTGATATGCCAAGCTCCGAGAACTGCTCTTCAACCGCTTGTTGAAAGTCCTTCAGAACTAAATCGATGTTGGATCCTGGAACACAAATTGGCAGTTTTTGAGGTTGATGTCCATCAGGGTATTGAAACTGATCTGATAACACACTTATCTGGTATGCATCGACATTTTTGGTTTTGCCATCTTTTTGCTTTACCTTATTGAAACTGCGGATCCATGAATCGCGCTCTTGAACTGTATCTGTAAAGAGCCTGTAAGAGAGGTTCTGGCCTGTGTGTCTTATAATAAATTGATACGTTTCGCCCTCAACTTGATTTTCGGGAGCGGCGATAACTGTTTGGAGAATATCTTTGGTTTCAACTTGAAGGAACTCAACAGGGATTGGCTTTTCAACAATTTTGATGTGATGATCACGCTGCTGTTCAGTGATAAGTAAATAGTTGTCTAAAAGAATCATCAAATTACTGGTAGTTGTCCACTTATCCTTCCTCATCACCAAGTCTCTTTTCACAATCTTCCTTACTGGTTCAGATAACTTCAAGTCTGTCTCAAGAAGGGTATTTCTCCAGCTCAGTTGCCTGGATAAGATCCTCAACTCTCTAGTTTCTAGTGCAACACCCTGAGTCTCATCTATCTTCCGATTGAGTTGGTCAACGGCTGCAATAGCCAACTTTAACATGTGATGATCCTCATCACTCTCTTTGGTCTTCTTGAAAATACTTGATAGTACCAATGCCAAAGACTGAGTGTGACCGGTGAACCCCGAAAAAAATATTCTGTTGTGGTCTAATGAGGAGTTAACCACGACAGGGTTTGCATCGACTTCTAGTAGCCATTGACTAAATCTTGATCCCTTGGACTTCTCATACTTGATCAATTCACGCACTGACGCCATTTGCTCGGTATACTTCAGATATTGCACAGTGGAGAGCTTGGACCAGTTAATGAAGATCTCACCAATTCCAGAAATAAATTTCCCCTGTACGTTCAGCTTGTGAATCAAGGGTTCCAAAAGGTGCTTTCGGTGAAGTTCAATTAAAGGCTTTACAGAATTGAAAGTATCATTATAGAACTTTGAAACATCAGGTAAAAGTTGGGGTCTTGTGTTCTTAAAAGAATGACCATAGACTTTAACTTGAATCTCACCCAGCTTGATGATACTTTGCTGTTGCCGGATCAATTCAAAAATGTGACTCTGCCTCTTAATAACGTCTTCATCTAGCTCGTTCAAGTCCTGTTGCGTGAAGTTCCAATATGACGTCCATTCACCAATGTTACCATCTAATGACTCAGCAGGTGGGGCATGCGGTACGGGCGGTTTACTGATAGTCAAAGGACAGCGTGACGAATAACAGCAGTGTGGGCTAACTGGCACCTTTCTGTGAACGTAAGAATAGCAAGGAGTCAGAGTAGGTAAAACCCCTCGGACACTGACGTTACTTAAAAAGTGAATGGTATCATTCTCATCGACATAAATCGCGTGTTGCTTCTCGAAGGAAGACATGATGGAATCTATGTGTTTCTCTAGGACAAATGGCCGGATATTCAAGGTCTTGTGGGCAATCAGTAACTTCAATGATGCTCTGTACTCATGTGACGTAATGAGCAGACCATCAGACCAATCCTCTGTTAATATTATAGACCATTGGAAAATCTCAGATAAAAGCGCCACATTGGAGCATTTCTTGTAATGGTATTCTTTCAATATTCTAGCGGAGAATGGCAGTGTTGGTAGCTCCAATGTGATAGGAACTGGCGGTAGCTCCTTCTCGGAAACCTTTTCATCGGGTGAACGTGTCTGAACATTTGGTAGCATCACTGATTCAATCTTCGTCAGAGAATTTTCAATATTACTCGACTCATTTGATGTTTGACTGGGCAGCTCATGAATATCATTAAAGGGATCACTTTCATCTTCATCATCAGTGTCAAGTACATTAAGTGAATATTCTGATCTCCAACTAGTTCTATGGTCATAATAAGTCTTGCTTGGGGATGCAGATGGTGAAGATATTATCAAGGAGGTTCTGGATGGTCTCAATCGCGGTCCATAAAACCCGCCCTTTGTTGGTGATGGAGAGTTACTCTGACTTTGTCCTTTCCTCTCAACAATCGTTGGCGATGAGTATATTGCATTGGGTACCTGTGGGACATCAGGTAATGCAGAAATAGGTGAATCGTAAGTCATATTCGACTCCGTTGCAATGGGTACGTGTTGAGCGTCTGGCGATCTTAAAAAAAACGGCGATGATTGTGATTTTGTAGTCTGAGGTCCTATGATAGCGTCAGACGCCGAACTGTGTCTTGAGAAGTAATTATCTTTGCCATCAATTGGTGACGACGCAAACTGGTCATATCGGCTAGTGCTTCCAATGGGTGAATGCATGGGATACGGTGCTTGGTAGAGCTGTGAAGGAAGCGGTATGGCATTGGGACTTTCACCCGATATCACTGAACTCAGGTTACTATTCGAGAACTTGGAGGGAAGCGCTCTAGGTCCTTGAAGTCGGGACTGTGACATTGTCTGCGGCAGCAATGGATGTTCTGGGGTATCATGTGAAGATTCACCTTGGTAAAGATTAGGACCATTCAAAGGAATATGATGATCGATAATATGTTGAGGAGGTCTCTGTGGTAATGGGGGGCCTGTATGCAGAATCTGAGTTGCTTCGTAGTGCAGATTCGTGTCAACATGCAGTTGGGCACTTGATTCTCCATTGTTCAGAAATCGCTTTCGGGATCGCTGAAGCTCCTCTAATGACTCCAATGGGTTAATTTCATTTGAAGTGGGATACGGTGGGTTATATTGATGGCTATCCATAGTCAATGATTCAAGACTAATAATGCCGATCATGCATAAATATATAGTTCTTCACGTAAGACGCCAACCACCTCTTCTTTGTTTTTGTGGAAGGTGTCTGGATGGTTTGTTCGGATTAAATAATCACTTAGTCATCGTTTGAAAAAAAAATCTGTCAGCCGTTTGTCAAAGGAAAAAAATTAGGCAATAATCTGGCAAATGGGAAGGAGTCAAGTCCATTGATCATGATGATCATTTCGAGCATTTTTAAAACAAGGGTGAGGTCACGATAGCTTTTACCCACGCACACTGACGTAGAAGGCGTGCATCGTCTATGTCAGTCGCCTGGTCGAATACTAGCCACAATTGTGACTTATTTATTAAGATTCTACCTCATCGTTGGTTATGTAATCACGTTTCTTTTTACACAAATTTTTTTTTGAGCCCTTCTCGTATAAAAGGATTTCAAAATCCATCTTTGTAAGTCTGAGTTTTTTTCCCTTTTCCTGGCAATCTGGCACAGAAAGCCCTTCAAACTACTATAATCACAATGTCATTCAAAGACCCAGCCCAAGCTTTAGAGCACTTGAAGGAGTACAAGTCAAAAGATGGTTTATCCGTTCATGAATTGATGGACTCTAATGTTAGAGGTGGTTTGACTTACAACGATTTTTTGGTTCTTCCAGGTAAAATTGAATTTCCATCTTCTATTGTCTCATTGGAGTCTAAGTTGACCAAGAAGATTACTTTGAAGACTCCTTTCGTTTCTTCTCCAATGGATACTGTTACTGAGTCTGAAATGGCCATCCACATGGCTCTTTTGGGTGGTATTGGTATCATCCACCACAATTCCTCTGCGGAGGACCAAGCCGAGATGGTCAAGAAGGTTAAGAAGTATGAGAATGGCTTCATCAATGACCCAGTCGTTTTGTCTCCATCCATGACCATCGGTGAAGTCAAGAAGCTAAAGGAAGAGTTGGGCTTTGCTGGTTTCCCAGTTACTGGTAAGTTGAACTGAAGTTTAATGACATTCTTACATTTGGCTGAAGTTTATCCATTCTGGCAACAATTTCATTTTATGATGATTAAAATTTTCAATTTATAACTTTCGTTCTACCGATTGCGATCAAACGATCTTGAGGAGAAACTTTACTCTGACATTGAACTTCAGTCATCTGAGAAGTGTGTCATCTTTACTTTCAGAATTTTGTTACTAATAATAATCAATACAGAGAACGGTCAAGTTCCAGGTAAGCTTGTTGGTATTATCACCTCGCGTGATATCCAATTCCACGAAGACCCAGAGAGTAAGGTTTCTGATGTCATGACCACCGAATTAATCACCGCCCATAAGGGTATTGATTTGAACGGTGCTAATGAAATTTTGAGACAATCTAAGAAGGGTAAGTTGCCAATTGTTGACGATGACAGCAACTTGGTTTCTCTTTTGTCCAGAACTGATTTGCAAAAAAACTTGAACTTCCCAGATGCCTCCAAGTCTGCTGATACCAAGCAACTGCTATGTGGTGCTTCTATCGGTACTCTGCCAGCTGACAGAGAACGTTTGGCCAAGTTAGTTGAGGCGGGTTTGGATGTTGTTGTCTTGGACTCCTCTCAAGGTAACTCCATCTTTCAATTGGACATGATCAAATGGATCAAGGAGGCCTACCCAGACTTGCAAGTCATTGCTGGTAACGTTGTCACTAGAGAGCAAGCTGCCTCTTTGATTGCTGCCGGTGCTGATGGTTTGAGAATCGGTATGGGTTCTGGTTCCATTTGTATCACTCAAGAGGTGATGGCTTGTGGCAGACCACAGGGTACTGCTGTCTTCAACGTTACTCAGTTTGCTAACCAATATGGCGTTCCATGTATCGCTGATGGTGGTGTCCAGAACATTGGACACATCACCAAGGCCATTGCTCTTGGTGCCTCCTGTGTCATGATGGGTAGTATGCTTGCTGGTACCACTGAATCCCCAGGTGACTACTTCTACAGAGATGGTAAGCGTTTGAAGACCTACAGAGGTATGGGTTCCATTGATGCTAAGCAAAAGACTGACGTCAAGGGTAACGCTTCTACCTCAAGATACTTCTCTGAGTCTGACGCTGTCTTTGTCGCTCAAGGTGTTTCAGGTTCCGTTGTTGACAAGGGTTCCGTCAAAAAGTACATTCCATACTTGTACAATGGTTTGCAGCACTCCTGTCAAGACATTGGTATTAAGTCTGTCAAGGCCTTGAGAGAGTTGTCCAACTCTGGTGAAATCAGATTCGAGTACAGAACACCATCTGCTCAATTGGAGGGTGGTGTCCACAACTTGCACTCTTACGAAAAGCGTTTGTTCAACTAAACCATTTGCGGCTAGTCAAAATCTTTGTTTCTTTCATGCATTTTACTGTTGTTTCTGATCTTGATGACATTGTCGATTAGCTTAACGACAGTCATGAACTACTTCTTCTATATACGTTCTGTTTTCTTTTAATCTTATCTTTTATAGACTGCTCTGTAATGTAGTCAATCCTCTCCTCTCTGTAATGTAGTCAATCCTTGGAATACTGACAATAGTGTTTCATTGGACGGATAGAGCCAAGAATTGTATTGTTCTCGCAATTGGTGGTACCAAAAACTTTCTTTTAACTTGTGAAGTAATGTTGGACGTGAACAAGATAAACCACAATATAGGCTACACAGATTTGAGGGTCATGCTTGTCTAACTAGAGATATAGCAGAGAGTAACGTTTGAAACACTTCATTACACTACTTCATTTCAAATTACAAATGTGTTATTTTTTGGTACAAACTATTTAAAAACTATCGAAGGGATTAACTTAAACGGTTTCCAAAACTTCATCCTTGTAACCAGAAGTAACCTTCTTACCCTTCTCCTCAGAAGCCTCACCGTGCAAAGCCAACAAAGAACCCAAGTCGAATTTTGGTTGCTTCAACAACTTGACCTTTCTGATGTGAACATTTTGCAATGGGAAGATGTTTCTGGTAGACTTCTCAATCTCACGAGAGATAACCTCTGGGATCAACTTGGAGGTAAGTTGAGCCAAAGTAGAGTTCTGGACCTCTCTGGTGATGATCTCGGTCATGGTCTTTCTGATAGCTCTGATGTGGGAAGATTGAGCGTAGGTGGTCTTCTTGATTTGGTTAGCTTGACGCTTGGTGAAGGCAATACCGAACACTCTGACAATGTAGTCATCGGAGGTCTTAACAGTGACGTTAGCCTCGATCAATGTTTGCCACTTTCTGACCAAAGATCTCAACTTGTCAGAGGTGAAGTCCATACCGTGGAAGTTGGTCAACAAGTTGTTACCTTGGACCTCGTCAACTCTCAACTTGATGTTTCTGAAAGCGTAGTCCTCAGAACCTTGCAAGTCAGCCAAGGAGACCTCGACGATACGGCCCTTCAAAGCATCGGCAGAGTTCTTCAAACCAGTAGACTTGTTAACCAAGGTCTTACCAACGTTTCTGTTCTCGAAGGTGGATGGAGCCTTGATGTCAAACCACTCCTTTCTGGTGAATGGGTCAACAACCTTCTTCTTCAAACCCTTCTTACCCTTGGACAATCTCTTGTTCTTACCAACAGCCATCTTGTTTGTTCTTGTAGGTGGTCCTAGCAAGTGTAGTGTTTACGAAATTTGAAATAAAGTGATAAATTCCACTGAGTGGGTTCGCGAGCGATTGCGTCTACTCAGTGCTTCCTAACCATGTAAAGTTTTTCACAGTAATTTCGCGACAGTTTAGATGGATTTTGGTTGGAACCACATATTTTATGTGGTTCTAACCAAGTACTCTTCAATTTCCGGTCACACATCTTAACACCAAATTTGTTTGCCCTACTGTTGGGCACGTGGCATGTGATCTATTCTCCAGGGCTAAAATGTAAATAAACGATCTGAAAAGAGAAGTCGAGAGGACTACTGTATCCCCAGTGTGAAACCCCTAAGACGCCGTCCAATGCCAAACCCTCCAGCGCCTCCAAAGCATTTCCAAGAGATACGAAATTCGTGGGTGCAAGTTCTTTTCTGATGGTGTTGAGATTGAACTAACAAGTACTTAGTGTCACTATTAAAGTGGCTTTCCTGGGCGATTCTGGAGTAGGTAAGACTACACTGATGGTCAAGTATGTTAACAATGACTTCAGCTCGGACTATCAACAAACCAAGGGAGTTGCATTCATGGAAAGAAACATCCAATCAGGCACAACTGATGTGAAGTTCAGTATTTATGACCTGGGAGGAGCTAGAGAGTTTGAGGAGATGATTACTCTTACGACAGATAATGCCGTAGCATTGGTCCTCCTGTTCGACCTAACCAACAAAGAGAGTCTACAAAACTTGAGTAAGTGGTATACGGTTGCAAGAGCAAGCAACGTGAATGCGATTCCGATTGTAGTCGGTACCAAGTACGATCTGTTCATAGAGCAATCAAAAGAGTATCAACAGGAGATACATGATGCCAGTATTCAATTTGCGGCCTCTATCAAAGGCTCCGTGATATTTACATCCACCCCTGGATCCATTAATGTCCAGAAGGTGTTCAAGGTGTTGATCTCAAAGGTTTTCGACCTTCAAATCAGTATACCTGAGATTGTGAATATGGGGGAACCTCTGTTATTGTACAATCTATAGAAGACGTTACGAGTACATTAATTTGGTAATAACTCCTAAAAAATATGAATAATAGGACCTAAACAAACCAGCATTACTCGAGTTGGTCAATCAATTGGGAGAAAAATCTCAATGAGCTGGTTCTCTTGAAGCTGGAGGTAATCTCTTCGTCTGCGACATTCAACTTAATCGATGAATTTCTCTCTGACTTCTGATTCTGTTTCAAAACCAATCCAGCCTCTATAAGCTCATTCAACACAAAAGAAAACCCCTTTGCTCTAATGATCCAGTCCTCATACAAAACATCCAAGATACTCTTGCCCTCGATAACAAACTGAGAGCTATCCTTTGCTGAATTTAGAGTGACAATCTGCTTTATCTCATCAATAACATCACCCAATGAATTCTCAGTCAATCCAGACTTGCGCTTCTTTGACAAAATGCCAACTAGGATCAACTTGCCCACAAATGTAAGATTTCTGATACAGTCGCTAACGGGATAATTGGTTGTCTCACTGATTGCTCGGTGGATATGTTTTGTCGTTACAGTCACCTTCTCATCCTCAAAATGGGATTGTTTTGCAAGCTCAGTTGCACGCTTCACAATTCTCAGTGCTCTTCTGGCATCACCACTGACATTTGAAACCTTTCTACAGGCGTACTCAATTGAATCGGAGCCAATAGTCACATTCTGTTGTTGTAGTAGTTCCAACTTGGATTTGATGATTAGCATCAACTCATCATGCGTATAAGATGGAAAGATAATTCTCGCTAAACCCAGTCTGGACGAAATCTTGTTGGAAAGAGTTTTTTCTGGTAGATCCATACTGTTAGCAACAGCAATGACAATCAATTTGGAGCTTCGGTAAGTTGCCCAGTTAAAAACATTATAGAGGAAGTCCTGGTTGTGATGTACAAGCTCGTCTAGTTCATCTAGGAGCACCACAAGCGGTCTCTGTGATTTACCATCTTTGAAGTAAGATTCAAGCTCTGTAGATACAGCATTGGATGCAACTCTCTTCTTTGTTGAGAGCTTGTTCCAGAGTGCTTCATATGCATGTTGTGGTGTCAAAACCTTCAGCCCATTGATCTCAAGGTAGTCAAACACCCTCAAGTCTTTCTTTTTGGCAAGTATATATAACTGTTTGATAACTTCTCTGACTGTAACAGTCTTACCGGTACCAGGAACACCACTAATGTAAACAGATGTACCTGAAGCCAAATCGATTGAGCCTTCCAGGAGGTAGTATATCTCAGTAAATTGGTTCTCACGACAAGGAAGTGTGTTAACAACATCTCTAGATGCCTCTTCAGGTTGTTCAATATCCTCTGTGATTTGGGTAAGGGATTTGGGGCCTTTGACCTTCTCCTTCTTTCTTGCAGCAAACCATTGGTCCTTACGTTTCGCTTCGACAGCAACCTTAGCCTTTGGTCTGAACTCGTCATCACTTGAAAACAATGGCTCCGAATCAACATCTGAAAGGTCTAAATCCTTACCGCTACTGGACGTTGAACTATCATCGGACTCTGAGTCTGAGTCATCAATTGAAATAACAACTTGTTTCAATTTCTGTCTCTTAATTGAAGTGGGTGTAGATTTTGCAAGCCCATCAGATTCGTTTGCCAGTTTATGTTTAGCGGGTTCATTAGTAAATGAACCAATGTTTTTTGACTCACCCTTGGCCTTAGCTGGTGCGACCCTCTCTTTGTACATGGACTTAACGATGAACTCTCGCAAATACTCAAGTTGAGCTTGTGTATCTCTTAGAAGACCGCTTCGCACTTCACGATAGTCGAGATCTTGAGTAAACTTATGATAATACGTATCATAGCCTTTTCGGCAGAGGAATGTAGTATCTTGATTTGAAGGATCAATAACTATCTTGTTGAAATCAGTAGTGTTCAAAATGGTGACTTTTTCGAGCACATCACTGAGATAAATCTTATCCACAACGCTAGTCAAAAACACTTCTTGTGGATCAGACGTCACAGGTGGGTTTTGGACTTCTTCCAGTCTCAAAAGATAGAGAGCCTGCACAACAATATAGTCATCGATCCCCATCTCAATATTCACAACAATCACCACAACTGGTGGGCCATCAATATTTTCGTTATCAGTGATCAGCAGTGCATCACTATTACGAATTTCTAGTCCATCAGAGTCTCTTGTTACGACTAATTCTTCAGCTCCTCTTCCTGCTCTTATTCTAGACGTTCGACCCTTGTTTGAACCTGGACTGTCCGCAAAATCGAAGCGCCAGTCAGCAACCTTAAAATCGAAGCGCCAGCCAGCAAACTTAGCTTGAGTAGATGCCATGAAGTCGCTCCAATAGATAGCAGAAGACGAGAAACGGAACGACGCTAAATTATGACAGAGTCTTGTTTGCCTCTGTTGCTCCGGTTTTGTTTTGTTTTGTTTATGTTCTTCCTAATTCTCATTAAATTTTTTTACGCGTCTAGTTCCGGAGAATGGGGGGCTAACTTTTTTTTTTCTTACCAAATTTAGCTTAATCGATTTTCAGGATCATCAACCGTTTTGACACCAAGTACACATCCAGATATCGACAAGATGCAGCTTGGAGATAAACTACGGCTTCAGCCTAGCTCTTGGTTGAGTCAGGGTAAAGATCTTTGGAACAAGGAGAAAGGTGAGCCCAAGAGCATTATCTTGATGGCGATGCGGTTGCTAACTGGGCTGTTCACGATTATTGCGACAATCGCTATTTTAGTTCCACAGAGTGAGAAAGACAACGACAACATGGCAGTCGTTATATTAGACACGTCAACAATGGACATATTTGCTGGTTTGTACGAAACTGTTGGTGATACTTTCAACTCGAATGGTGACTTGAGTTTTGGCGAAGGGCTTTCTACTTCGCAGATAATTGCTCTCACCAACCTCACAACATCGATGCTCTATGACACTCCAGATTACATTGCTTCGGGGATATTCAACATGTGTTTACATTACACATACCGCTGGAAATACTATGATGATGGGCCACATAGAAGTATCGCTCCAAATGATACCAATGCCTTTAGAGTATCGCCCATGGATGATCTTCCTTATGACACTACAACGCAGGAAACCGTTTGTCAAGATGCAACACTGTATGACTATCGTGCTATATTGATAGACGATTTTGCAGTGTTGGGCACCATCATGGTCTCAAAGAGCGTTTTCGATACGAAAAATAGGGATGACGATATCGCTGATGATGCCTCGAATTACTTGAAATGGAGAGAACCAAGGGAAAATCTTCTACATGCTGTTCCAGGACTGCTATCTTTTGTTGCTGTATTACAAGTCCCAATGTTGATCATGATGGCTATTTACTACAAGTTTAAGCGAGCAAATATCCACCCAAAGACTGTAAAAATGTTGGGCAATGCGCTGGCCATCTCATCCATTATCGCTGCTATTTTAATGAGTTTTACGGCAATATCAACAATTGTTGTGATTGGCGACTTCAAGTCGAGAATACACTCAGAGCTCTCGCGATATAAGATCAGTTTACACATGGGCCAAAGCTGGTTTGCATTGATGTATTCCATATCCATTTCCTGTATTCTATCTATGGCATGCTGGACCATGCCAATTTGGTGTGCTACACCAGACGATTATGATGAAGCTGAGAATATTGCTCTTGGAAACGATGACTCTGATATGCTCTTCACTACCTACTCATATGGCAACGGAACTTTTGACGATAGGACTTTCCAGATGCCATCAATGTCTACAAGTGGATTGAAGAAATCATTTATGTACAATGATGAAAACTACTCACGATCCCTTTTAGACCAAACAGATGCTTTGATTGATGTACCATTCAAAGAACGTACCTGAACCGATATATACCACAAAATCAGAATATCCAACTGTGGGCTTTCAAATCTTTCTCAGAAAAATGTGGGTTCTCCAGAACCCTACAATAAAGACTCTCAGATGTATATTTCCCTGAGGACCACAATTACACGAAATCTTCTACCATAAGGAGCTTTACATGAAAATGCACCTTCAACCCAGAACCAACAGCCCGTCAAAGAGGGCATCTGATGTGCATAGAGGCACTGGTAATACAGACTACACATTCTCTAATCTTGAGTATGGCCACCATGGTGCCCTGCATGATCCCACATTCATAACTGGGCGCTCTTTCATGAATATTACCTCCGCTCCTCGTCCAATCTCTCACGCTCCAAAGTCTAGTCCTATTAAAACCACACGCACGCTGGCTAACAAATCAACTACAATTGCTTCATTAGGATCTAAAAGTGCGTTATGTTCAAATGCTGGCTCTATTCTTTCCCTTCCTCCACATGGAGATGAGATTTCCTTCTTCAAATCTGCTGAGCAGAATTCAGAATATACCCAAGCTGTATTAGACCGTTTTTCAATTCGGAGTGAAAGGCGAGTAATTACAAACAGTGAGCTTGAAAATGAAGACGATGTTGACGGAGGCGATCATGGTAGTGGTCACACCTTCGTCAATGATAAGGACGCATCAGAAAGAATCAATGCTGAATCTGCTGGCAATAGTGGCAGCGAGACTCCGATAGTATTAAAAGCTAGTGGTGCCTATTTGGAGGACAAAGCTGTTTCGGTTCAAAGGTTAGCATCTCCTAAAGAGAAAAGATGTGTCATAATTGTTGTTTCCTTGCTCTTCTTTTGTCTAGTGTGTGCAACTACCCTTTCCAGTTTGCCTGTATTCACCTGCAACAACTCCAAAAGAATATGTGTGCCACAAATGACTATACAGTTAACTGATAAATCATCGGCAGCCAAGACTGCACTATTGACTGTCAGGGAGGCGTTGAAGGTTCTTTCATATTTGGCTATAGACTTTGGTGAAACAGACAATGATTTCATTAACTCAAGCCTAGATGATTACTACCAGAACAAAGTAATACATGCCTTCAGCGTGAATACCATCTATCAGCTAAATTTTTTAGGGTACTGTCGATTGTCTACGAAAAACTTGGAGTACTTTTGTATGAGAAGTTATGGTTTTGATTTGTTGTCTGTATTTGTGAGAGATGCTGGTGTCCAATTAGGAGAGTTAACAAAGACCAATCTAACGATCATGGGTGACAGCTTTGCAATCATCTATGAATTGGCCATCAATGGTTTTAACCAACTAATGAATAAAGAAAATCAGACTAACGAATACCTTGACTGGGCCATTCTATTACAGAAGTTCTCAAAAGGCTTGGGGTTCTTGAGTTTTGCCCAGTTCATCTTTGACTGTGCCATGATTGGCCTTTTGCTCTCCATTGTGGCAGCTTGCAAATGCGAATGGCCAGGAACCAGCAATAGACAGAAGTTTATCCAATTCGTAAAGAAGTGGTGTATCGTTTCGATAACTTTGATTGGATTTTTGAACGTCGCCTCGAGCTTTTTGTTATCCTCGTTAACACTTGAATACAGCTTAAAATTGCGTGAGTTGGCCACAAATGTTGGTATTGCCAATGTAACTACAGGTTTAGGATTTGGCTTAACATGGCTGTCGTTTGGATTTCACGTGGTCGGGATGGTACTTGTCGTCTTGGTTGCCAACTTTTATCGAAAAGGCATTATGTAGAGAAGTACTACGGCTAATTAATATTCGTAGTAACTTAGTCTTTGATTTACAGTTCCTTCTTTATATATTCATTAACATTAGCCGCTCTTTTTTATACACAAACCCATTACAAAGTTATCAACAGGTCATCTGGTGAGTAGACAATCTTCCAGTTAAGAGAGTTGATACACTCTCCATTACCATTTGTTTGAAAGATATTCTCATCAATGACCAGATTTGAGTTAAATGCTAGCCATGAACTCCATAACTTTCCAGCAGTCAATGAGCTGTTATTCATAGCAGCCGGTTGGGATGGAATCTGTCCTGAGACTTGTACCTCTGCTGTCTCGCCTGTTTTTGTCCTCCCTGACTGGTCAAATCTAACTTTGCCAGAAATATTTACAATCAAGGTACCTGTTCCTGGGATTGGATGATAGTCGATTGACTGTATTGTGTGTTGAGTCAGTGGAAACTTAAGCCAATTGTCCTGAAATGCAAGTCTCCCTCCTATCGGGTTACCATTAAGAATCACTGGAGATTCCCCTTTTAGCTGTGGGAGAAACTGTGCTTTGTATTGATCAAGAGGGAAGTGTGGCTGATATGTCTTGTCAAGTGTTGAGAAAAACTCCTTAGAGATCTTTTCCAACTGCGTTCCTGCCAATTGTCAGTATGTCTATCTCTATAGGTTTGTCTGCTCAACTTACCTTGATCTACCATCCTCAAATATGCTGCCCGCTTGAACTGAAGGTTAAGTCAAGTAAAAAAATGCTTCGTGGTAAAAAAAAAAAAAAAAAAGTGAAAACATTAGAAAACATTGAAATAAGAAATTTCCCGTCTCTACTTTGCACTTCCCGGTTTCCTATTTCCTATTTTCTACATCAGATTATGTAATTAGATCTTCGATTTGCGACTTACAGCATACTCTTGTACGGACCCGCAGGGGTTTGCCAAAGATCGGTTACAATAAGCTACGCCGACTGAGTCCCAAAATACAAATGACCTATTTAGTAGCCTGTCTAAGTAAGGTCACACAACTTCTGGAAAGCCTTGACGGACCTAGTCCCATATCTACGACGGATGGCGGTAAGTCAAAACTGTAAAACGCGGCAATTAACGGCACGTGTTGAGTGACTTGCACCCAAACCAGACCCTTGATTTACGTTTACACTCCACGGGACGTTTTCTGAAAGGCTGAGCCCTGAAAGTCAGACTTCTTACGTTGCTTTTTGGAAATATACCACATGGCACTTTGACACTCACAGATATGTACCGAGGAGAACGAGAATATAAAAACCTGTTCCAATCCATAGGGCTTAAGAGATGAAGCAACTTTGCACAAATCATCCGGTTTTGCATAGAGTGCTTCTACGACAATGCTCTTTTCACGATTCCACAATGCACTTGCCCTGGTCTTATCTTCTGTCAGTGTTATCTTTTTTGGCCTTCTATTGTTCATGTCACCATCTGCTGGAAACACTTTCCCACTGCTCAAAATTGATCTCACTTTAATGAACTTGACAGAACTTTTTGATGTGGGTGATTCTCCAACATACATGCGCTCCAACTATACTTTCAATAGAACCGGACTCCCAGACTACTTTTCTATCGGAGTACTTGGCCATTGCAATATTTCTCCTAGTGGTGACGCCACTTGTGGGAAAAAAAGTGTGAACTTTAGGTTCAATCTCTTTCAATTGTTGGTGGATGAATACTCTGGTGATATGATCAGTCAGGAGAATCTACACAGGTTGACCAAGGAACAATTACAAGCAAACTTTGGCAGTACCTTTACCTACTGGGTAAATGGCTACTTCAATAATATCAGAATTGGATCCTCATCAGTTATTATTGGGTTTGCAATCGGAATACTCACTGCATCAGCTTTCTTGGTCTCTAAGCTTTTTGGCCTAACTGCGAATCCAAATTCTTACTCTCTGGTCAAATGGAGTCTCATTTTCCATCTCGTTGGCTCTATCCTTTCTCTTGGTGGAATCATTACGTCTGCTCTCAGTGGTGTCTTGTTGCATGACAACTGTCGCGCCTTTAGTGCTGAGCTCAACAAGCGCTTTCTTTCCTACAGAATGAGCTCTACTACTCCCAAAGAAGCTGTCTTCACATTCCTATATGTCAATTTGGCATTTTACACATTCCTCTGTGTCTGGTGTGTTTTCATGCCAACATTCGTTTACCTGTGTAAGAAGTACAAAGGTTGTCAACGCAGAGACGATATAGAGTTTAGAGAGTCTGGTCCTGTTGAAAACAATGATGATGATGATAACCCGCCAGCATACCAAGAGATTGATGGCGCTGAGACCCGAGACTCTCCTAGAGTCGATGATAGCTCTTTCAAGAACAAGGAGACTACAGATGACATCAGTTCAAAACCGAACTCAAGATCTCAGGCTGTGACTAAGCCTAGAATCAACTATGATCCAAGATATGGCCCGAGATTTTTCTATCCTTGGTTGAGTTTGATGGGTATTCCTCAAGCTTAGACCATTTTGCGAGCAATGCCTTTTTCTACCCATTTATTTCTAATTTTGTGAAATCCCAGAAGCGTCTCATCTAATCTAGAAATTGAAGGAAATGGTGCTATTTAGTATTCGGATGACTATTAGTTATGATTATTTACGACTGAAATGAATTTACTATTATGTTCCACTGTAATTGTTATAAGCATATATGACGTCACTCTGCACTCCCCTTCCCAAAAATGTGCTTTCTGGAAGTTAAAGAAGAGTCTACTACAGGATGTTAGACTAGATCCTTTTGATCTTAACTTCTCGATCTCATAAAGGCTTCGAACATTGGAGAACTCAATATTGGAAAGATACGAACAAAGTCTAGTCCTATTTCACATCGGAAGTTACGAAAACAAGTCCCCCCATTAAACTAGACTGTAGTCTCAAAATCACAACAACTTATGATGATGGTCTCAAACGTGTAATTTCTGTATCTTATTAAACTCCCAGTCTAGGTTGTGAAACCACTGTACGTTCCCCGATGGTGTGGTTATAATGTCAAGATCTGCGATAAGGTTGCTGCGTATGTTTTGAATTCACACTTATTCACACTTTTTATGCACGATAACGCAAAAATAGATGGTCATGATCTGCGGTAGACCCAAAAGCTTTTGACGTCAGTCTCCTCATCCTCTTCCCAGACTCGACTATATAAAGCCAATTGAGCACCCGCATCATCATATACTCAAATCAGAGCGTGGTATTTACATTTGATACAGCAATCATCATGAAGCATTATGGAACATACACAGGCGAAGGTGCGTACAAGCATGTCAAGTGGACAATAATCTCACTCCGCATAGTTGCTGTCTTCTTCACCATAGTCCACCTCATCTTCCTTGCACTTTCAATCAACTCCATGTCCAATAGCCATGTGCCATCTATTGACACATTCTTCGTGAGGCTCGATTTTGAAAATATC
This sequence comes from Barnettozyma californica, assembly GCA_023627795.1. Taxonomy (NCBI): domain Eukaryota; kingdom Fungi; phylum Ascomycota; class Saccharomycetes; order Phaffomycetales; family Phaffomycetaceae; genus Barnettozyma; species Barnettozyma californica. The sequence continues at coordinate 963,687 of JAMAIE010000003.1, read as the reverse complement.
AATTTCAACACCGTGTACAATACTACACTAGACGTTGGGTCCTTTCAAGATGCTGAAGATGCTGTTGGATTGCAAAGATATTTGCGCATTGGATTCCTCGGTAATGCATTTGTCAGCGAGAACGGAACGCTCGTCGAGTATGAGTCCTCTACAGGGTCAATGACCAATTTACCAAATACTCTTAGAACAAATAGATATTTTGTGCGTTATGCTGCCTATTTAGAAGGTCAGAACTCTGTTTCAGCTGGTACTTTGTCTAATACTGCTTTTGTCCTGCCACCAGGTCTTCCAAGTACAGGGGTTATGAACTCCAAATTTAAGGCTGGATTTGCCCTCTTGGTTACAGCAGTGGCCTTCACTGGTATTGCTTTGATTTTGTTCTTTATATCATTTGTGAAACCAGCATCTTTCTCTATTCTTTTTGGGACTGGTGGATTAGTGGAGTGGATTAGTTACATTCTCACGACATGTGGGGCTGCTGTCCTAACCAATATTGGTCGCTCTGTGAGAAGCTCTTACAATGACGCTTATACTGAATTTGGAATTCGTGCAAGTTGGGGTAATGGGAGACTTTATGCATTTGCTTGGTGTGCGTTCGTCTTTGCATTGATTGTGGTGATGGGATTCTGTTTCCAGTTGTATATTGTTAACTTCGTTTTAAGGAAGACTGGTAAAAAGTACGGGGTGATGAAGGCGGATCAGCAGTCTTGGGTTCCATTCTTAAACCCTCCTACTTACCTTGAGCCAGATTTTCAGCATTATGGGACGGGGCCTGAGCAGGAAAAGTTTGATGACGACCCAGTGCGCACTTTTTCCCCAAGTGAGAATACAATTTAGCACATTGTGTGTACCATATGCTTGACAAAACGTTGCTTTTAGTTATTTATCTATACAAAGATCGTAGTCTTATATTGCGTAACTCACCACAGGTAGTTCAGCAAAAGGCTGCGCTCGAAAACTATGTTTCTTCTAACTTGAATGCCTTTCTCAGTCAATAATTTATTTACCGTAAAACTGGTGTGAGAATAAGATCTTCAGAACAAACAACTGGCATGTAATGTGTACGCCCAGTCGAGCACCGGTAGGATCCACTGTGTCAAACCTCAAATATGGACTTTCAAATATGGTTTAATTGTTCGATGGATAGTGATGAAATTGTGTGCAAAATGAGAGAAATATGAGTTTGGAAATGTCCCTATTATTTACGAATGTTGCAGGATCCTCCTGCCCTTTTGACACAGATAACTCCAACTTGGAAGCAACCGTACCTGTACCATGTCGCTCCTCTCCCAAGCTGGGCCAACAATGGACTGGAATATCTACAAAACGAAATATTCTCAAGTGTTCATGGACGCATGCCGACAAGCTCTTGAAGAGTAGTTGAACTTCTAAGTCAATCAATCTGGATTAGATATTCTTGAGAATTGCTATGAGAATTCCACCTATTCAACTACTCATGTTTCTACGAATCGTGGTATTTGTCACTCGAGAATGAACTTATAAAGGTTTTTGAAAGAAGCACCAGTCCACGTTATAGTGACCACTTCTAACCTGGATACCGTAAATATTGGGAGATGCCCCGACACTATTCGACTTTGTGCTGCAGGCCATTAGCACAGGTAATTTTATTCAAGATCACATCGTATTTATTCGATTTACACCTTTACTATATATACTAGAGGGGCCTGGTTAATTTTCATGCTCCGACGGTAATACCATCCGTTAATTCCCAAAATCTCGCGTTCTATATCATGTTTCACATTTAGATATATCAATCAATTCTAGATTGTTGTATTTATGGTGAGAAGCTTCTTAGCTATGCAATTCTTAACAGTTTACTATTTTTGAATGAGTTTCTTGTAATCACACTGTATGTATCCTGTCCTGTCACCTGACAAAATATGAGTCTGACTAAACTCGCGAAACTGAAAGGTTGGTCTAATCGTGAACTTTGTTAAAATGCGTCCCGAACCATCCTGACGCGTGTAATTTAAAAAAGGTACGAATTTAAATTCGACGACGAATTACGCGTTAGGAGGGCACAAAAGTAAAATAGAAGGTGGTAAGAGTTGGAGTGACGATATATATTAAAAACAGATTCAAAGAAAAGGAGACAATTAGAGATCTTTCACTTTTCTTTCTTCTCATTTCCTTAATTTTGCTCCATCAAAGTAGAGTAATCTTTGTGATTTTCAGCGTGCAGGTTTCACCGAAACTTAAAGTTTCATTGCCAAATCTGGAAAAAGGCACGAAACAGAGAAAAAAAAAAGAGACCAAGATCAAACAAAAAGGACGCTGTACAGTGTTCCAGAAGTTCCCTTTTTCCTTTTAAGAAGCCCACTGTTCCTAAGAAACCAGTCAAAGGTGGACAAACAGGCTATCCACTACCGCTAAATTCACTCACCAGATGATCCAGGTCGCCACTGTTCATAGTCCAATCCAGACCGCCGGCGTTTCAAACTCTTCCATGTCCAGCATGAGCTTTGACGACGACGACGACGACCACCACACTCAATCTTCTGCTCCAACATCCACATTCTCTTCACCACACAACAATACGAGCACTTCTGCTAGAACGAATTCCAAACATCATCAAGTCCAGTTTAATCACCAGGAACAGTCGCCAGATCTGCTCCAAGGAGATTTCTACAACTCAGAAAGGAGCACTGATCATCATGCTGCCAGTTTTAGAAAGAGCATTGTCCTGAGTGAATCCATGGATTCGCTGAAGTTCAAGGAACAGCTACAGGAGAACAAGACCGGTGCCATTGGTATGACCAGCTCGCCCTCGCTTGCTGCATTGGCCAACATTCTTGAAAAGAAGTCCACCAAAAAGAGAGACATGGCGAACATGTCTATGGAAACAATCACTGCAGTGAAGGAAGAGGAGGAAGTAGAGGAAGAAGAAGAAGAGGAAGAAGAAGAAGAGGAAGAAGAAGAAGAGAAAGACATTTTGATTAGCCTTCCACCTCCACCGCTGCCAATATCTCAACAGAAACAGCAAAACGCCTCCCCTGATCTCATCCAACTTGACTCGCCGACAGTTCCCCAACCAATAGCTACCACTGCAGCTCCAGCAAAGAATCACACCAATGACGACATCTTCCGGACACCACAGGCCTCAACTGAGCCAGTGTTCAACAAGCAGCCAACGTACACGTCCATGTTTGACACAGTGGTAAAAGTTCCACAGGAGAAGTTTTCATTTACTCCAGAGATAATCCAGACGCCTGTGCTAGCACATACAGAGTCACAGTCAACTACTGCGTCGGTGAAGTCATCACCAAAGAGAATGCAGAACACTGGTGCCGGTGCTGCGGCTGTCTCGAGTATTTTATCTGATAATGACGACGAGATTACACCGTTGTCAATGCCTAAGTTGTCACAACTTAAAACTCAACAATACACCCAAAGATCAGCTTCTTTGCCAGTGTTGAATGACAAAAAGGAGAAGAGAAAGAGTTTTTTTGGTATGTTTAAGAGAAAATCTTCAGCGAACAATGTGGAGCATATCAAGCTTGACAATGCACAAGCGCCAAAGCCTGTGAACGGAAAGAGGTCAGTTTCTGAGCAGCCAAAATCAACCCTTACGAGTTCAAGATCTGTTCAACAACTTGCATCAACAACAACAACCATAGAAGAACCTAAAGTGGCGCGCAGGTCTGCATCATCCACTTCACTCTTCAGTGCTTTTAAAAGAAAGAGCAAAGTATTGACACAGCAGGAGAAAAAGACACCATTGAGTCCTGCAGCTAGCTCTGAACCGTATTCTCATGACGATTTCAGTGCTGATGATGATGATGAGTTCAACGAAGATTTCAATAGATTTAGAATTTCAGGCAAGTTATCTTCATCCACTGTTGTGACACAAGGCGAGACGTTATTTCCTAAGTCACTTAATGCACAGGAGTTGGAATCCATTGTTTCATTGGAGAGAAACAGATCAGTGAGATCAAGACACTCAATTGGATCCAAGAGACGCTCACTCACTGATGCTATCAACTTGAATGCAAAGGGAGAGGGAATGGAGGTGCAATTAGGGTCTGATGAACACCACCATGTACCTCCTAATGCGAACAAGTCACCGGATGCATCTGTGCTGAAGAAAGAGTCCAGTTTGTCATCATTTACGAACTACCTTAATGGCAATGAGGGGGTTGGTGTTGATATTGATGAGGAGTTGTTCAATGTGGAAGAGTTTTCCCAGTCACTTGAGTTTGACTCTATTGTGGAAAACTATAATCCATCTCAATTCGAAAATGAACAAGAAAATGCGATGGGAATCGGAGAAGGTCAAGTAGAGGAGGAGGATGACATATCTAAGCTGATTGAATTCGCAGATTTTATTGACTTTGGTGCTGACTTGGATCTTGGGTTTGACAATTATTCTTCAAAGAGCTCACAGTCACCACAGAATCAACCTCTCTCATCACCAATGCTGAACCAACAGCATTACTCCCCTAATGTGGCACAATATTCTCCAAGTGTCATATCTGAACGTTTTGTCGAGCCAACATCACCATTCCTACAGCAGAATGCCTTCATCCCACCACCAATACTCCAGCAACCAGGTACTATTGCACGCCCAATCTCCATGTCCTTCCGTGGTTTGCGTGCCCCTGCTTTCACCAATCCGGTGAATTACGCTCCATCAGAGGACTCCTCCTCTTTCAGATCATTGACTGTATCGTCGTCTGCGTCACCAAGTGGCAAACCACATAATAAGAAAGTAGTGGCTTTTTCTTCAAAGATCACACTCTTTGACGTTTGGAGTGAGGATGAGTATGATCGTCATCCAGATGTGGCGACCTGTAATCAGTTGACGCCCGGGTTGGCGCAGATGATCAAGACGGAGCTAAACGAGCTTAAGAGGGAGATGGAGGTGCATGTGGACAGTCGCAGATACACTCATTTCTTCTAATTTTTTTTCAATTCTTATCACCTCCTTTTTTCTCTGGACACTACATTATATCTCTAAAAATATATGTTGTTTTGTATACAACACGATTTCGATTTTGTATGGATCTCATTGGAATGATTCAAATCTCAAATCCCAGCCAATCTCTGGACCCAACTTTGGTAACACCTCAGCCACAGTCTGCACATCCTTGTCACCTCTACCAGACACGTTGATGATAATATTCTTACCTTTACCCATCTCCTTGGCAAATTGCATTCCACCATAAATCGCATGGGCGGACTCCAGTGCAGGAATAATACCTTCCAATTGGGACAATGTCTTGAAACCAAGCAATGCCTGAGCATCAGTCACTGCACGGAACTCAGCTCTGCCACTGGCCTTCCAGGCAGCCAACTCTGGGCCGACACCAGGGTAGTCAAGACCGGCACTGACAGAGTGGGTATCCTGGATTTGCCCATCCTTGGATTGCAAAACATAGGTTCTGACACCATGGAAGACACCTGGTTCACCAGCAGTCAAAGTGGCCGAGTGGTGTGCGGTGTCAATACCATCACCACCAGCCTCAACACCGAGCATCTTAACAGAGAGATCGTTCTCAAATGGAGAGAAGAGACCAGTGGAGTTGGAACCACCACCGACACAGGCGACAATTGCATCTGGAAGAGCGCCATCGTTCAAAGCCTTGAATTGTTCCTTGGCTTCCTGACCAATCACTGATTGGAAAGTACGCACCAATGTTGGATATGGATGAGGACCGATGGCTGAGCCAACGACATAGTGAGTAGTTGACAAGTTAGTAACCCAGTTTCTAAAGGCTTCCGAAGTGGCATCTCTCAAAGTGGCAGTACCATTGGTCACTGCAACGACTTCAGCACCGAGGATTCTCATTCTAAAGACATTCAAAGCTTGACGTCTTACATCTTCAGCACCCATGTAGACAGTACATTTAAGACCAAACTTCGCACATGCAGTGGCAGTGGCCACACCGTGCTGACCAGCACCAGTCTCAGCGATAATCTCCTTCTTACCCAGTCTTTTGGCAATCAACACCTGTGCAAGGGCGTTGTTAATCTTGTGAGAACCAGTGTGGTTGAGATCCTCTCTCTTTAGCCAGATAGTAGCACCACCAGCGTGCTCAGTGAGACGCTCGGCCTTGTGGAAAGACGATGGACGGCCAATATAGGTATAGAGCGATCTAAACTCCTCCCAAAAGCCTTCATCAGCAATGGCAGCTTCGAAGGCTCCCTCCAACTCTCTCAAACATGCATGAAGAGCTTCTGGAACGTATTGTCCACCGAACTCACCAAAACGTGAAGGGTACTTGTGATGTTCAGTGAAGTCTTTTTTCTCCTTTGCAGTATATGAGTCAGTGTCAACAGCTTTAAAAGGAGTAACTTCACGGTTAGCGACAATTCCTTGAACATATTGCTTAGCAGTTTCACCACGAGTCCCTTCTAGAGAGTCTGATAGTAAAGTGATAATCTTGGAGCCAATAACGACACCATCAGCGACTGATCCGACAGTGGTGAAATGTTCACGCGTGGAGACACCAAAGCCAACAGCCAATGGAGTGTCACCAGAGAACTTTCTGACTCTTGTGACAAGGGAAGAGATGTCAGAAGAGACAGAGGTGGAGGCACCTGTAGTTCCCATACGGGAAACAACGTAGATGAAGGAATCAGCAATGGAGGCGAGCAAAGCGAGACGGGAGTCTGTGGTTGATGGGGCCACTAGTGGAATGTAGGAAAGCTCAGACTTGGAGGACAAGTCTCTGAATCTAACAGCCTCTTCTGGTGGGAGATCGACAATGATAAATCCATTGGCACCTGCTTGCTTGGCATCAACGATAAACTGGGCTTCGTCATATTGCATGATTGGATTATAGTAACCCATCAGCACAATTGGGACTGTGACTCCAGCTGCACGGGCATCGCGTACAAGGTCTAGAGTCTTGCGGACGGTGATCCCGTTATTTAGAGCAGTAGTGTTGGCTTCCTGGATAGTTGGACCATCAGCGATTGGGTCAGAAAACGGCACACCGAGCTCGATGATGTCGACACCTCCAGCTTGGAAGCCCTGGAGAATCGGGACAGTATCTTGGAGAGAAGGGAAACCTGCAGTAACGAAGGTGACGAGGGCTTTACGGTCCTCTTGAGCGCATTTTGCGAATGTGGCTCTGAGTGAGGCGGACATTTGCACTTATCTCTTGTAGGGTGATTAGATTTGGCAGTTAATAGAAAGTTGGTTTGATCTTTTTATCTATTTTTTTTTTTTCATGACTTGGTGTTGACTCATGACGGAAAAAGAAAACATCGCTGATCCGTACGCAGATCCTTATCAACAATTTGGGTAGGGGTGGACAGGATACACAGCAGCGATTGTACGGGGGGTCAATCAGTATATATTGATGATTTCATGAAGTACGATCCCGCAATCATGGAGTCTTTGGATTCTACATTCCATATCTTAAACGTTCATGTAATGAATGAATGCAAATGCACTCCGCGATTTCAGCCCATTGGAACATTACGACAGCATCTGGTTCCATTAATGTGGAGGATATGTATAGACAGCTCTTTTTTGCATGACTCATTCTTCAGGCAAATCCACGAACTTTTCGCTTCTTCCGCTTCTGACTACCAGAGAGCGTTTGTGACTGCGATAAAACTCCTTGACTTGAATGGAATTGCTGCTGTGATGAAGATAACCCTCTCGACGATGATTTTTTAGTTTTTGGTCTCGTGAGAGATTGGGAACCAGAAGGAGCTTGTGATTGTGTCAATTGAATCGTTGGTTGGGACTGCTCTACCACGACACGTTGCAACTTTTGACTCACCAACTGCGAGAAGTGATCTTGTGCTTCATCAATGGAGAAGTCCCTATCCCAATCCTTCATAATCTGTCTCATTTGCAAAGGCATTTCCTCGATCTTCTCGTCCAAAATCTCTTTCTCTCTTTCAACATCATATACCATTGACGAATTCAAAGCAAGGTCTCGAGTCACGGACCGGGCAATCACAGGGGATCTCCACATTTTGACCAAGGAATCATATAGATCTTCCAAGGTTTTGATCCCTGACACATCCATTGTTTCGTGGAAAATGATGTCTAAAACGGAAAGTAGTCCGTTAAATTCCAATCCATTCTCGTTAAAGAATTCGCCAAGCTGTACCATCATGTTGTCAAACTCAGAAAAACTGGAGAACGCACCTAGGTCGTCTCCGGAATAAGATGAAACAGGCTGTGGATGCTGAGTGGGTTGTGATCTATCAAGGTGCAGACTAGTGATGTAGGTTTGGAAAACTGTCGGGTCAGGGAAAGTCGAAGGTTTGAATTTCGAGACATGAAACAAATGTTTGTGGACGTGTTTCAGTATTTCATTATTAAGTCTGTCGTAACGCATTCTCTTCTGTGTGCTATTTGAGTGTGCTGTTGAAGGATTAGGAGTGGTGGCTGTGGAAGTGGTATTAATCACCATACCCTTTGAAGTGCTGAGGATGCTCCGTGACAACTCAAGATTAGCAGTAATACGGAATAATTGTATGTGGTTTGGTTCAAGTGGAAGTAGTATGTGTGAATGCATGGGTGATTCGCCATCACCATTTTGATCCAGAAGCAATATCGGATCGTGGATGGACATAGGAAGTCCGTCATTTCCCCCCAATCTCCATTGTAAAAGCAGCATTGGTGCTGTGTGTTGTGAACTAATTGTGAGATAATGTACATCGTTGATAGTGCGCAGCTGTAGTTGTAAAGTTGGATCCTCTTCATCAAGCCAATGCTTCCAAGCCAAGATTCTTTTGAACCCATTGGAAACATCGATCCAAATCACTTCCCTCGAGGTTAAAAGGAACCCATAATCATCTTTAGAATCACAGGGAATGTAATCACGTAGTCGAGACCATTTATTAGCAGCAATAATGTCATTAGTAGCACCTGTGGGAAGCGAAATAGTTTTCAGGAAAGTTCTCCCTAAAATAACTATCTCATTGGTATTAGAACCCCATCTGATACGCTTGAAGTTGGAAATATCTAGTTCTTGGTTCGTACCTCCTCTGAAGACAACATTGACTGCATCACGCTGTCCATTGATAGTAAACACCATCCAGTAGCCTTTCGCATCCACACAAGCAAACTGAGAGTTGTCAAAGGGGTTTGCTGCAGCATACGCCAAAGAGGATTTGAAATAATCTCTTGGCTCAATATGTGCAATCACATTCAATGTGACACTTGATTCGCCTATTGCAGAATGTGTCAACTTAACGTGAATCACATAGAGAGAAGACAGTGTCCTCACTAGCAACAGGTCTTTACGAATATCAAACGTAGCCATCGATCGAGAAATTTCAACCTGAGTGATACGCGTGTCCAATTGGAGTGTTGCTCCTTCAGCAGGGGTTGGACACTTCAAGATTTTAACACCATCAGTTTCTCCCTCCCAATGTACGAACTCGTCAATCTTTCTGGTAATTCTTACTGTAAGAAGACTCCCTACGTCGCCTGATGCAAATGCAAAGATATCCTCCTTAACATGTGAGTCAAATCGCGTCACTCCTGCAGCATCCAAGGGTCGCCATACTGGTGCTGGATCATAAATGTATTTACTCTGCAGAACGCTTTGATGGCGCTTCTCTTTTGCGCTGAATAGAAAGGCCAGTGGTGCCTGTGATTTCGCCAAATCACTAATGTTACTCTCAATCACCTTATTATTTTTACCTTCTCTTACAGCTGGTGCTAGTGCTGCCGGAACGAGGACACGTCGTGAGTGTGTTAATTCATAAAATGGTAGGCCGCCTTCTCTCTGGCGGGAAAATAACCAGGGTTGGTTAGGATTTTGACTATGTAGCAGTATTGAAGGGCTGGTTATACCGTACGTTAACTGTACACCCAGTCCATCTTTCTGTGGCCACATCTGAAGACTGTTTGGACTTAGAGATCAAGAAATGTGTCAAAGCGAGAAATTTTCTGGGAAGGAAATAGAAACAAGAGGGACAAACATCCAAACACCAAAATACTAGACACCATAAGGTCAAAGTAGTGTTTTCCAGCTGCTACTTAGCTCTTAATGGAACAGTATTGTAGCCTCCAACGACGAAACCAATGAGGAGAGACTGAATTGATGGTGAATGGAAAGAGCCCGTTTTTGGCGAGCCTATAAGAGTATGATCTCACCTCATTGATGCTGAGGGAGATCACTTCGTGATCAACAATACAACTCATACACCCATCTTTTATGTATCCCACTTCCATATATAATCTAATAATATAATATATAATATAACAGATCAAATAGCACAAAATTATAATTTCATTTTGTCTAATAAGCTTCCTTGTTCATAAAGTCCATTTAACACTTCTAAGAACTTGGCCTTCGCTTGAACTCTTCTCAACTTCAAAGTAGGGGTAAGGACATCGTCCTCAACTTTCAGTGGCTGATGATCATGGTGAATGTGAACATTGTGAACCTTTTCAAACCCTTGTAGTAGGTGTGTAACATTCTTATTTAATTCGTGAATTACTGCTTTCTTGATCTCCGGGTTAGAAATGTGGACGCGGAACTCATCATCGTCGACTAGATCAAGGCCCAAATGATTGGCTATGAACTGCTTGAGTAAATCTTTTTCAAAACCAGCAATAGCGACAATGTAGTTCTTGAGTGAATCACCATGAACGTAAAACTGAGTAAGGAGCTTGTTATTGGCAAGGTAAATATTCTCAATCTTTTCCGGAGTAAGATACTCTCCTTGGTTTAACTTAAAAAAGTTCTTGACACGGTCAATAATGTGGATTTTACCAAACTTGTCCACAGTGGCAATATCACCAGTTTTGAACCAACCAGAAGCTGGATCATCATTGTCGAAAGCGGCTTTTGTTGCATCCGGGTTTTTATAATACTCCTTGAAGATCTGTGGGCCGCGTAGGAGGAGCTCACCACGAGGATATGGCTTGTCTGTAGAAGAGTAACCCATAGATTCAACGTCCTTGAGTTTCATCTCGGTGGCTGCATTAACCGGACCAACGTTTCCAGGTTCGAGCGAGCTGAATGGGTCATCACTGGACATGACACCAAACGACTCAGTAAGACCATAGGAGTTCTCAAATCCGACATTGAAGGCATTCTTCAGGAATTCGATGGAGTTTGACGAGATTGGAGCTGACGCTGACTTGAGATACTTGACGTTCTCAAAGCCGATAGACTCTTTGAGCCGTTGAATACCAGTGAGATTGTTCAGAACCCAATATGCATCCGTGTCAACCTTGGCATTGAAGCTGTTTGCAGTTTTGGATGCCAGCATCTCTTCAAACTTCTTCTGGATAAAAGGGTTTAGATTATGAATGTGTTTCTTGATCATGTTCTCAATACGAGAGTATACACGGGGCACACCAGTGAAATAGTTTGGTCTCACGAGCTTGAGGTCATCAAAGAGAGACTCTGTGCCCGGCTTCGTTGGGAATGCCACCGCAAAACCACCGAAGTTGGCCCACGAAATAAGCATACGCTCATAGATGTGGGCAAGTGGAAGGTAACTCAACACACGGATCTGCTTCTTGTTTTCGTCAATGTTGGTAGATGGGGATGGGTCAGCGAGATTCGGTGACTGGAAGGAGATAAAGCACGAGACAATACCAGCAACAGCTATGCGATGGGTAATGACGACACCTTTAGGATTTCCTGTGGTACCGGACGTAAATGAGATAGTATATGTCGAGTCAGGGGTAGGTGCTGTGATCTCATCTGAGGACAAGGGATGATTTTTACCAATGGTTTCAATGGAGTTGAAATCAAATAGGGTTAAACCAAGGTTCTGACATAGCGTCAATAAGTATCCATCAGATTCATAGTTGATATCATCCATGGAAATCAACTGTATCAAATTATCTAGTCCAAACTCTTTTTTCAATTGAAGAACTTTTATAATTTTGTCCTTAGAAAGAACCAGAACTGGGGACTTGGTGAGGTTGAGAATATACTGACTGGAAGTGGGACCCAACGTGTCATACAACGCAGTGTTTGCAATACCAAGATCACGTGTAGCAAGGTCTGTGATCATCCACTCGATTCTGTTTCCACTAAAGATAGAAACAACGAGCTCCTCATCTTTTTGAAATTTAGGGTTGAGCTTTAAGGAACGGATCAAACCTGATGCGAAATGGCTCTTTCTTTGCCAAACTTCGGCGTAAGTGAGGTACTCAAAATAGTTCTCATCTGGATGTTTTTTGCCATAACAATAGTCTGTACTAAATTTGGCAAAACTTACCTCATCGTTGTCTTTTAAAGTAAGGAGGCCATCCTGCGACTCAATGAGTTTCTCTGGTGAATAGCTATTTGTGTAGATGGCGGAGTAGCCTGGCGTTTGTGATCCTGGAACTGGCTGCGCCTCGTATTGTGACATTTGTGTTAGTTTATCTTCAAAGGAACACGTATGCATTAATTGGTTTCCAGACGGTGTTTAAATAACAGCCAGTATAGAACAAACGGCACAGTTGCGCCGACCTCCACATGTCGGTGTGACGGTTTACGTTATTATCCCAAAGAGGAAATAATTGTGGGGGTTGTAGAATACTGATTCAGCAAAAAAACTATCATGTATTCGAAAAAATTCACAACTTGTTGGGTTTGATAAGACTACCCTCCTGATACAGTTGTTTAATCTTTTCGGAGTGCACCACTTTTGCAGTGTTACGCTTTAATTTGAAGCTGGGTGTGAGGGTCTCGTTTTCAACACTAAGGGGATGTACCTCAAAGTGGAGGTTGTGCAGCTTCTCGAAGCCCTGGAGCTGACAATCCTTTAGATTATTCAATAATCCCGAGACAATCAACTGTTTTATCTTAGTTAAGTTGACAAACGTTAGTAAGTCTCTGTCAGAGAGATCATTGATGAACTCGGACTGCAACTCGTTGGCTAAATACTTCTTCATGTTTACCAAGTCAACACCAGCAATTCCAATGAGATAGTTCTGGTACGAGTCACCATGTACGAACAATTGAGTCAGAATCGGGTTCTTGCTTAGATAGAGTGTTTCGATCTTCTCGGGTGTCACGTATTCTCCTTGGCTCATCTTGAAAAAGTTCTTCACCCTGTCAACAATGAAAAGGTTTCCTTGCGGATCGAGACTAGCGATGTCACCAGTATGATACCAACCTTCACTGTCAATGGCTTCATACGTGGCCTTCTCATTTTGGAAGTAGTGAGAGAATTGGGATGCACCACGAATCAACACCTCACCCCGAGGGAAAGGCTTGTCATTAGAAGTGTAACCCATCTCCGCCACATCTTTGAGTTTGAGTTCAGAGTTGATAGCGACTGGACCAGATGACCCAGCAATTGTTTCATAAGGGTTTGAGTAAGAGATGACAGAAAACAGTTCGGTAGCCCCGTAAGAATTGAGAAATCCACATTGAAGAACATCTTTCAAGAAAAGAATGGATTCCTTTGAAATAGGGGCAGAGGCACATTGTAGGAAACTCACATTCTCAAATCCTAAAGCCATTTTAACCTTAATATTCCTCATAGGGTCATTAGTAGGATACTTGGCCAGTTCTTTCTTGATAGCATTCTCCACCAATGTGAAGATTCGAGGGACACCGTTGAACAAAGAAGGTTTGACAATGCGGACATCTTCAAACAAAGATAGCATGCCTGGTTTAGAAGGTAGAGCTAATGCGATTCCATAACTGAGTTCAAAGTTGGAGATTGATTTTTCATAGTTGTGTAGCAGTGGCAAGAAGCACATGGTTTGCAATTGACGACCTTTAGAGTCTTTATTGTAACGGAAATCATGCATTTGCTCCTCAGTGAGCCCAACAGCTGGCTTTGGACAATGAATAAAGAACCCAGTTACATTAGCTGTAGCGACAGCATGTGTCAGATAAACACCCTTTGGCAGACCAGTGGTTCCTGAAGTAAAGGCCAAGGTGTACAATGTTTCTGGAGTTGGGAGGTTGTAGTTTTCTGGCAAAGGCTTGCTCTTGCCCAGCAACTCCAGTGATTGGAAATCCACCATTGTCACCCCAGCCTTTTGAGCTCTGTCTATGAGTGCTCTTCCCGCTTTATCTTTTAAACTCTCAAAGCATACAAATGCAACGAGGGATTCCAACTCACATTCTTCCTTTATTTTGAGGAATTTCTCCACTAAATGCACATTCAACACCAGAACAGGAGACTCAGTGACTTCCAGGATGTACTTGCAATTAGATTTACTTAAAGACTCATACAAACCACAATTCGGTAAAGAGAACGAGCGAGTTGCAAGATCTAGGAGTAGCATCTCAACACTATTATGGCCAGACACAGATACGACAAAGTTTAATTTGCCTGAAGATAAAGAGGTGTGCTTGCTATTATGAAATCCAGGAGTTGTGGTGACGAATTGAATCAACCCAGAAGCAAAGTTCAAACGACGTTGGTTGATCTTGTTATAACTTTGAAAAGTGTAATAATCATTCAGTTGCCCATCGTTGCCAGTGAGACGCTCACCAAGACAGTTGTCGTTGCCAAAAAGCTCGACCGCGTTCTGAAACAAGTCGTGCAACGTATTGAGTCCAGGAATATGTGACACAAGAGAGTCTGGATGCGATGAATTACGATATACGCTTGAGAAACCTGGCCTTTTTGTACCTGGCAAAGCAGTAGCACTGTAGAGCTTGTCCTGTAAGAAAGTGCTGTGAATGGAATTGAGGTGATGAAGAGTATGCTGCATCTTTGCGAGATCTTTGTCAACAACAGGAGTTAATTAGTTTTAGAGAGAATTTGGGAATCTAAATACCTTTATACTTGAGTGTTTACTAACGGCGTTGAGGTTTTAAAGTATGACCGACCTTCCTGACCTGTTTGAAGTCGGGGTTTTTTCTCCACAATTTGAATAGCCGTGTATAAGCGAGATTTTTGTGTCAAAGAAGTTACCAAGAAATAAACACATAGCGTCGTCTAAATTCACAAACTATAGATTCGGTAGTATATTACAATTTACCTTTCTGGTTTAGCACCAGGGAACCTTCAGCATACAGTGCCTTCAAATCATCTTCAAAGAACTTAGATGCCACGTTTCTCTTAATCTTGAATGTTGGAGTAATCACACCATCACTGAGCTTCAACGGCTCGTAGGCAAACTTGAAGTTGTGAATCTTCTCAAAGCCTTGAAGTCCTTGATCAGCAATTTGCTGGTTAATGTAGTTAATGAAGAAGTTTTTCAACTCAATCGAAGAATTTACCTTCTCGAGAATCTCATCATCATTCAAGTCATTGAAGTGCGCCTTGTGGTGATGCTTGTGAAAGTGTGACAAAGAGGTTCTCAATTGAATTGGATCAACACCAATGATACTCACCAAATATGTCTGGTAAGAGTCACCGTAAACAAACATCTGGGAGATCAAACCAGCAACGGTACTGAGATACACGTTTTCAATTCTCTCTGGGGTGACATACTCACCTTGGGCCAGTTTGAAGAAATTCTTGACACGGTCCACAATCACAATACGACCATACTTGTCAATCTTGGCAACGTCACCAGTATGGAACCAGCCATCCTTGGTGAGAACCTCCTCTGTCGCCTTCTGGTTCTGAAAATATCCAGGAAAAATCTGATCACCACGCAGCATCAACTCGCCAGTTGGCTCCTCCTTCTCTTTCCCATTGGAATCATGTGTAGTATAGTTCATCTCTGGAAGATCCTTGAGTTTGATTTCGTTACAAACGGAGATTGAGCCACACGTCTGGTCATTTTGGTTAGATGTCTCGATACAGGTACCAGCAAATGATTCAGTTAAACCATAGCCCTGGAACAGTTCAATGTTAAACGCAGCCTTGAGGAATTGAAGAGTCTCTTTGGCAATCGGAGCAGAACCCGAGATACAGAGCTCAACCTCGTCAAAGCCAACAGCTGCTCTTAACTTCTTCACGACAAAGGAGTCTAAATTCAAAAAATCTGACGAAAGCTTGTGTGACGAATGGTTAGTTTCAGCGATCTTCTTCGACTTGAATTCAATGATCTTAGAGATGAGGTTTCTGCCAGTGAAACTTGAACCCAAAGCCATCTTGATAGCACTCTCAAACTTGGTATAGACCCTAGGAACCAAAGTTACAAGGTTTGGTTTGTAAAGTTTCAAATTCTCCACCAGTTTCAATGGCGATGGATCATGAGGGAACGCGATCTCGAATCCTCTAGCAACATTTGAGTAGACATTTAAGAGTTCGTAAATGTGAGCTAATGGCAAAAAGGCAAAGTACTTCACCTGCTTGTCTTTATAATCCCCAGTCATCTTCAATTGGGACATTGTCATGGTAATACCAGAGACACCCATCTTGTGTGTTGTGATCACACCTTTTGGATTACCAGTGGTACCTGAAGTGAAAGAAATGGACAGCTTAGATTCTGCATTGGCAGGTTGGAGTGGCAATGGATGGGCTCTGCCAATCTGCAAAACCTGGTTCCAGTCTAGCAATTTGATACCGTGTGCCTCTGCAAAGTGGTAAAGGCCATAGTGCTCCTTGAAATTGAGTTCATCCATTGAGATTATGAACTTGAGATATGGCAAGCCTTCGCACTCATCTGCATCCTCTGGATCAGTCTTGACCTTTTTGGATAGCTCAATGGTCGTTGTAATCTTGTCAGCAGTGGTGATGAGCATTGGGGACTTAGTGAAATTCAAAATGTACTTGGAGGTTTTTGGGCCAAGAGTGTCATAAAGAGCAGTGGTGATTAGATCAAAGGATTGACATGCATATGATGCAATGACCCACTCTGGTCTATTTGGGGAAAATAGAGAAATAACCTCGTCACCACTGGAATTGATCCCATTCAAGAGGTTTCTGATACCGCGACCGAACTGGTCTTTCTCCTCCTTGGTCTCACGGAAAGTTCTAAATGTGAATTTCTCCTCAAAATCACCATTCTCAAGTTTTAGCCTTGTACCCAAACAGTTGTTGTCTGGATGCAATTCGGCCACCTTTTCAAAATGCGACAAAACAGTGTCGAGCTCTGGAAGTACTCTCGTAATTAGCTCCTCCTTAGAAAGAATGTTTCTGTAAATAGATGAGAAACCGGATTCAGCTGTTCCTGGAAGAGGAACTGCCTGTTTGATAGCCTTGCCATCAAGCTGTTTGAACTCATCAAAACCTTCCAGGGGTAGATAATCCTCCACAAATCTGTCAAAATCAATGATTCCATCAGCATTTGTGAGCTCTTTTTGAACTTGCGGACCAACCTTGTCAAGTAGCGAGATTGGCATTGTCGATAAGATATGCGTTTAATAGTGGATGATGGTTAGGCTGTACTAGATGATCAAAAGGCAATAGCTGTATTTATAAGGGCGATGTGGGGGGGGACTTGCGCGTTTGATTTTTTGCCTCGGTGAAAAAAACGTGAACAGTTAGACATTCCGAATGATGCATCTTCTCCGCTTCGGCAAAATGTCTTAGCAGTCGTGGTTAGCATAACATTTAAACAGATTGGAAGCACTGAGCCGTCCATAGAGGGGATTATCGGAAGCTTGGCTCGGTGATCCAGAGCTTCATTATTACAGCTGTTTTAAGACAAGGATAGAACTGCTACACCCGAGGAATTTAAAAGACCCATACTGCAATGTATCAAGATTTTAAGGGCATCAACATCGTCTTACCTACTCGAAATACATATAATATTTCTTATTTTTAACCTGAATATATACTAAACGGTCTATTCATATCACATCAACAATCTCTAAACACGTTCTAAACCAAAAAGCATAAAAACAGCCGACCTATGAAGCTGAGACAATCAATACCTCGACTACCGATAGGCAACCTCAAATTCATACCTCATAAATTTAGAAAGTGGCGACGAATTGCTCGGTGGCAGTCTTCAACTTAGCCAAGTTCTCGTCAGACAATTGACCCTCCTCTCTAATGGCAGTCAAAACGTCAGCGTTGTTGGACTTCAAGGAAGCCAAGAACTCAGTCTCAAACTCACCAATTCTCTCCAAGGCAATGTTATCCAAGAAACCATTAACACCAGCGTAAATCAATGGGACTTGCTCCTCAGCAGCCAATGGGGAGTATTGGTTTTGCTTCAACAATTGAGTCAAACGCTCACCTCTGGCCAAGGTTTGCTTGGTAGAGGCATCCAAATCGGAACCGAATTGGGCGAAAGCAGCAACTTCTCTGTATTGGGCCAAGAACAACTTCAAGGAACCGGCAACTTGCTTCATAGCCTTAACCTGAGCAGCGGAACCGACACGGGAGACGGACAAACCAACGTTAATGGCTGGTCTGATACCCTTGTAGAACAATTCAGCCTCCAAGAAAATTTGACCATCAGTAATGGAAATAACATTGGTTGGGATATAAGCGGAAACATCACCACCTTGGGTCTCAATAACTGGCAAAGCGGTCAAGGAACCACCACCCAGAGTGTCGTTCAACTTGGCAGCTCTCTCCAACAATCTGGAGTGCAAGTAGAAAACATCACCTGGGTAGGCCTCACGACCTGGTGGACGTCTCAACAACAAAGACAATTGACGGTAGGCAACAGCTTGCTTGGACAAGTCATCGTAGATGATCAAGGCATGCTTACCGTTGTCTCTGAACCATTCACCAATGGCGGAAGCGGTGAAAGGAGCAATGTATTGAAGTGGGGCAGCTTCAGAAGCAGTAGCAGCAACAATAATGGTGTACTTCAAAGCATCGTGTTGCTCCAAGGTTTGGACCAATTGGGCAACGGTGGATCTCTTTTGACCAACGGCAACGTAAACACAGTACAACTTCTTGGACTCATCCTTACCATCGTTCCATCTCTTTTGGTTCAAGATAGTGTCAATGGCAACGGCAGTCTTACCGGTTTGACGATCACCGATAATCAACTCTCTCTGACCTCTACCAATTGGGACCAAAGCATCAACTGACTTCAAACCAGTTTGAACTGGCTCGTAGACAGATCTTCTTGGAAGAATACCTGGGGCCTTAACTTGAGCTCTGGCAGTCTTCTCGGCAATAATTGGTCCCTTACCGTCAATTGGGTTACCCAAAGCATCGACAACACGACCCAACAATTGTGGACCAACTGGGACATCGACAATCTTACCTGTACGCTTAACGGTGGAACCTTCCTTGACCAATCTGTCAGAACCGAACAAGACGATACCGACTTGACCTGGCTCCAAGTTAAGGGCCATACCCTTAACACCGGAGGAGAACTCAACCAATTCTTCAGCTTGGACGTTGTTCAAACCGAAAACACGGGCAATACCATCACTATTTATTTTGTTAGTAACAATTTTTTGCTTGGGACCAGATGGATAATTTTGATTTTCACTGAAAATTTTCAAAGCAGCTTCTCGGATATGGAGCAATAGCCAAAAAAGAAAGATGGACATAAATCAGGACAGGATTATCCCTGAGCTGATGTTAACGGAGATAATAAGACACTCAATCCTGTGGACTCCATATCAAACAACAGCCGGGAAAGCTTCAATTCAAACTTATATCTTGGTCTTAATGAGACAAAAAAGTACATACCCAACAGACAAAACTCTACCGGTTTCGTTCAAGTTAGCTTCCTCAGAAACACCTCTGATTCTCTCTTCCAAGATGGAGGAGACCTCAGTTGGTTGAGCCTTAGCGGAGGCGAAACGACGACCAGCGACGATCAAAGCTGGACGAGCCTGTGGTGATTTGTTAGTACGTCACTTCGGATTGAAGATGTGTGAAGGGATTGGATTCAGAAAGCAGAAACTAAGAACTGTCGGCGCTTATTTGGGTTTGTATCGTATAATTGTTGCTGTTGGTTGATGATGGTCTTGTTTTCCCAAAAATTCGACTGTTTTGATTGGACAGATCACAGCTGAAGCAATGAGCATTATTCGAGACTAAGGGACTCTTTTCATATTCCAGTTCCTTACGCAGACACATTGTCGCACCAGAGCATCAATTGAAGACCTTATGAACATAGATTGACCACTTTGGGGCGTGGTAATTGCTGTGCTTGTTGATCCCCTTGAACTTATGAAAACTTCTTCAATTCACAACCCACTCCTTGGACAATACTTACAACACGGTTGATGGAGCGAGCAGCGTTGGCAGCAACAACTGATCTAGCAGCAGTACGGATGGCAGTACGTGAAAGCATTGTTAAGTTTGGTTGAACTTAATAAAAAGTGTTGGGAAAAAGAAGGTGAACTTTTGAAAAAAGGAGCCGCCGTTTTTTTTGGGAGGTTTTTTTCATTGGCCTCGAAATCAACTTGCGAATTTCATTGGCCAGTCGGTAATATGGCCGGGTTACCCTCGGAAGACCATATCATGATTATATAATCTGATTTGGATCCCGTGATAAATCACGAGAGTTTTCTAGTGCAATCCCCAAGCTTGTTTTGTTCATGATGCATGATGCATCACGTAGTTGTCTAAATTGGATTGCTACTCCACTAACCTGAAACTGATCATATCTGATTCAGATTTTGGATGTTAACTATTATCACCTCTAAATCAGACTAGTCGACAACGTCTTCGAGCGAGGAGCTGTTTCTTTATTGCTGCAGATCGTTACCCCAGATTCACAAACACAAACAAAAAACAAAGCCCA
This sequence comes from Barnettozyma californica, assembly GCA_023627795.1. Taxonomy (NCBI): domain Eukaryota; kingdom Fungi; phylum Ascomycota; class Saccharomycetes; order Phaffomycetales; family Phaffomycetaceae; genus Barnettozyma; species Barnettozyma californica. Next base: position 943,211 of record JAMAIE010000003.1, on the reverse strand, counting down.
CAATGGCGGGTAAAGAGAAACACAGAAGTGGCAAAAATGCTCCATCTTTGACTATGTCCAAGAGCTATCTATGGCTTATGTTAGTTCCATTCGCAGCATTTGTGGCCTTTGTGTGCTGCTGGGTTCCATTCACGCACTCACAGGCCTCACACAAGGAGTTGCTCTTCACTCATCACAACAGGCCCAAAGTCGTTAAGCTGAAGCACGGAGATAGTACGGCATGTACCGAGGCGCATATTTTGTCCCTTTGCGAAAAGTCTTACATGGTGTTCGAAGCCATTGCAGATGCAATGAATGTCTTCTACGACAGACAGAACCATGTGTTAGGACATACATTCTTCTCGCCAAATGCCTATTCTCGCCAGGCCTATGTTGCAAATGGATACATTGGGGCAAGGATTTCCACATTGGGGCAGGGATTCTCCTTTGATGAAATAAACACACACACTGAGAATGCCACAGATGAGGCGCTACAGAATGGCTGGCCGCTTTTTAACAGACGTTACACAGGTGCTTTTGCTGCTGGTTTTTTTTCCTTACAAGAGCGCTTACCGGATACCAACTTCCCAGAATTGTATGCTAACGGTTGGGACAGTGTTGTCTCCAGCTTGCCATACTGGGCTAATATGGATATAATTCTCGAGAAGGACAGCGACGTGTACATTTTTAACCCAACTACAGTCCAGCCGGAGCAGATTTCAAACTATCACCAAAACTTGTCGATAGTAAACGGTATTGTCTCCACCAAATTGACTTGGTTGAATGAGTTAGAGGTGAACATTGATGTTTTTGCTCATAGAGACAAGCAAAACTTGGGGTTTTTAACGCTAAATCTCACTCCTTTAAAGAATGATTTGAAGGTAATTCTACAGAGTTCGTTGGATTTCAATACCAGTCAAAGAACCACATTGAGTGATTTCGGTTATAATGATGACGGCATTTACATGCTTGTGAAACCACAAAATGTCGATTACTCGACTGGGGCGGTAATATCGAAGATTGAAACTGCTGAACCTACTAGGATGTACATTGACGGCAAAAAGGTAATTGAAGAGCTCCATGTTCAGTTGAAAAAAGGAGAGAAATATGAAATCACTAAATTCACATCTATTTCAACAACGGAGACTGATGAAAAGGAGGAAGTTGACTTGGACGACGATAAAGAGCAGCTTTCGAAGGCAAAGGAGGCTTTAGTATTCTCATCGAGCCCCTCTGACGAGAAAAGTAACCACCTGAAAGCTTGGAGAGAACTCATCGATGATGTCGACATATACTTCCCAGCAGATCCCTTATTGACATTAACTGCTCAAGCTTCCCTTTTCCATTTGCTTGCCAACACAGATGCGCGTTCGAAAGGATTGACTTCAGCGTTATCAACTGCAGGTTTATCATCAGACAGCTATGGTGGTATGGTTTTCTGGGACACTGATTCCTGGATTGTTCCTGCTATCTTGCCATTTTACCCTGACGTCGCCAAAGCCATCAATAACTACAGGACATACACACACAAACAGGCTAAGGCAAATGCTGCACAATATGGCTACCACGGCGCGGCATACCCTTGGGTTTCTGGGAGACATGGAAACTGCACATCTGCTGGTCCATGTGTTGACTATGAGTATCATATCAATGTTGATGTTGCATTGAGTTCATGGTTGTTGTACATTGCTGGTGAGGGAGACGACTATTTGAGGGATATATCATGGCCTTTGTTGAGAGATGCTTCTGATTTCTTATCACAGTATACTGAATTTGATCCTGAATTAGGGCAGTTTGTCACAACCAACTTGACGGATCCCGATGAGTATGCTAATCATATTGACAATGGCGCCTTCACTAACAGCGGAATTGATGCGTTATTAAAGACAAGCCTCCGTGTTGCTCATCATCTTGGTGAGCGGATTAATCCAAGATGGGTTGAAGTGGTTGGTAACGTACATCTTCCAAAGTCAGAAAGCGGTATCACGTTGGAGTATACTGGAATGAATGCATCTGTATCTATCAAACAGGCGGACGTGGTTCTTTTAACATTTCCATTGGATAACGTCCTTAAAGAGGAAGAGTCAAGGATGGATTTGTTTTACTATTCCTTGAAACAAGCTGACATTGGTCCTGCAATGACTTTCCCAGTGTTTACTGTTGCCTCGTCAAGAGTATTGAATTATGGATGTTCTTCCCAGAGTTACTTGATGAAATCTGTCATTCCATATATCAGATCCCCATTTGCTCAGTATAGCGAACAGGCCGACGACAATATCCTGACTAATGGTGGAACACATCCAGGGTTTCCTTTCTTGACTGCGCATGGCGGTTATTTGCAAGCTGTCGTGTATGGCATCATGGGTGTGAAGTACTCCAGTAGAGTGAACCAAAAGACCGATAAGATCGAAAGGTTTTTGAAGTTTGACCCTGTTAAGACACATGCGTTACCTGGTGGTGTAATGATCAAAGGTTTCAAGTACATGGGCCAAAGGTTGGATATTATTTTGACGGACAATGAAGGTATCATCAGGCATCATGGGAATAAACCAATCCATATTGAAGTTCAACCAAGAAACCCAAAGAGTGGAAATTATACCATCAAACCACATACTGAGTTTATTATCCCTGCTTTTGAACCTCACCAAAACATTAAAGGTTCGTTTAGCGAGTGTCATCCAGTTGCTAACTTGACAGCAGGTGCCCCGGGTGAAGTTGCATTATCAGCCATTGATGGGAATAATTACACTTACTGGAAACCCTTGACTAGGGAACCAGGGAAATTGTTGATTGACTTGGGATTTAAGAGGCTGATCAAAGAGGGAATTATCATCTGGGGGGCGAGACCTGCAAAAATTTTTAGTCTATACGCTTACCAGCATACCAACAACTTCTATGAAGACAATTTTTCTGATTTCCTAATGGGGTACGACATCAAGCATTTTGAAAAAATTGTGGATAACCTTCCGATCACCATCAGCGAGCCATTTGACCCAAGGTACTTGACGGAAGTGAAGTTGCTTCCTAACAATGAGACACTATTTTCAGTGGAGCGGGACGGCGTGTACTCAAGATATATTATTGTTGAGATTCAGGATGCCATTGATGAGGATGGGAGTGAAGGTGCTACTTTGAATGAGTTTGCATTGTTTTAGAGAATTTAGCATGGAACGCATTATGAATCAATCACTCAGAGGGGAGGATCCTTGCCGCCCCATCGTAGTGCCTCGGGAACATTGCATCGTGACTCGAAAGATGTGACCGGATCTCAAACATAATGTAAAACGACATGCTTGATCGACCCTGACGCACATCAACATGCGGCAGAGACTGTGGTATTCGGTAACTAAGAAACAGCGCCACAAACCACGAAACGCAGCCCAATAGATACTTTATATTCTGTGTGTGTATTTGAAGAACAGTAGGGCAATTGTAATTCTCGCCCAATCCGGCTCATCACATTAAAATTCGGAGTGTTTGTTATTTGATGTTCCACCCCCACTCTTGGTACGATTACCTCTTTGGGTGTCAGATGGGAAAAGAAGTGAAACAGTGGTGCATTAGACTTGTATGTGCATGCATAAAGATCACTGCCCCGAAACGATGAAAAAAATAAAAATAAAACAGCCAATCAGATCGCACGATGGTGTCCGAATCTGGAAAGTGAAAAACAAATCGACGCATACGCCTTTCATTTTCTTAAAAGGGCCCCAGTCTGCCAATACTCCCATCAGAAACATTTTCACTTTCCCATCTTCATTACTATTGTTGTTGTATCTATCGCTATAAAATGCAACTCATTACACTCGCGCTTGCGTTGGGCTCATTGATGGCTGTCGCATCAGCCGAGGATGTCATCACATGTAACGCGACCCAACCTTGTCCGGAATCGCAGCCATGTTGCAACCAGTTCGGCACTTGTGGTACCGGTTTCTACTGTTTGGGTGGCTGTAACCCTATCCATTCTTTCAAAGCTGAAGCCTGTATGCCAATGCCTATCTGTAAGGATGTCGAGACGACTTTTGGTGACAAGAGCTCGTTCAAGTCTGTTGACGAGTATTTAGGTGACGCTGACGAGGCTGACTGGATCTACTCGGGCTATGTCGAAGACTACGGTGACTCGACCATCCTAGCCATGCCAAAGAACACCACTGGTTCCGTTCTTTCTTCTTCCAGATACGTGTGGTACGGTAAAGTCGGTGCCAAATTGAAGACCTCGAGAGGCCAAGGTGTTGTCACTGCCTTCATTCTTTTCTCCAACTCTCAGGATGAAATCGATTTCGAGTTTGTCGGTTACAACTTGACTTCCACCGAAACAAATTACTACTACCAGGCCATTTTGGACTGGACTCATGGTGAGTTCTTTAACTCTACTGACACCTACGCTAATTTCCACGACTTCCATGTCGAATGGACCCCAGATGAGTTGAAATGGTACGTCGATGACCAGCTACTCAGAACTTTGACTAAGGAAGAGACTTTCAACGAGACCGATAACACCTACTACTATCCACAGACACCATCCCGTGTTCAATTCTCCATCTGGCCGGCCGGGTCAGAGTCCTCTGCTGTGGGTACTATCGAATGGGCCGGTGGTATTATTGACTGGGACTCTGAGGATATCCAGGAGTACGGCTACTACTATGCCATTTTGGAGAGTGCATACATTGAGTGTTACTCACCACCAAACGGCACTCAAACTATTGGTTCAGGCAATGTCTCCTACGTGTGGGACGGCTCTGGCGAGTACGGTAGTGACAATGTTGTGTTGGCAGGTAACGATACTATCTTGGCTAGCAGTAAGAACACAGGTTTGGACCCTGGTGACGTCTCATCTTCATCCTCATCTTCATCTTCATCCTCGTCTTCAGGTTCATCCAAGTCTGCATCTTCCACCTCGAAGTCTACTGGTACCGGCAGCACCTCTCAGACCACCACTGGTTCTTCCACTGGCACTGCTTCTACTGGCACTTCATCCACTTCTGCCTCTACCACTGTCACTGGTTTCAATCAGTTCGCCGAGGGTGCTTCTTCCTCTACATCCGCATCTTCCGCTGCAAACGCTGCTGGTTTGATTGTTCCTGTAAATGGTATGCTATCAGTCTTGGCTGGTGCCTTGGCCTTCTTCACATCATTCTGATACCTCATACCCCTCATCCTGCATTTTTAGAACATTAAACGCATGAACTTTAGTTTAGGATTAAAGAATTTGATTACGAAAGTTGTAGTTTTTATTCATGCACAAGGAAATTAACCTAATGTAACGTGATCATAGCAATGCTGGTCGCTCTGTCCCAATAACCCATCAAATTTATCCATCAATTTCCACATCATCGTCATCATCAAGGTACCCCACAGTCTCTGCGCTCTTATACTCATCAATCACTCCCTGAACTGTTTCTCTCGACTCATTAAATTCACCTAACCCATCTTGAAACAATTTACCATCCTTATAACCACCAACAAAAGCAGTACGACGCATGATTTTATCATACTGTGAACACGTCTTCTCCAAAAGTGTTAAAATGGAGGACGTATTGGCAAGCATTAGCCCCGAGGGGTAGTTGGAGTTTTGGGTGATGTGATGTTGGGACTTCTTACCATATGCGACATGCAGAGACGATGAACTCCATGGGACGTACTTTGCCCTCTGTTGGGCCTTTATTATCGCCTTTTGAATATCACTATGGTCAATGTCTCCCTGGAGAAGGTTAAATATGGCGATATAACTAGAGTGTTTGTCTTCGACATCAACCATCTTGAGTTTCTTGTCAAGGAGTTCTAGCACGATATCGTAGCCTGTGGATTTACGCATACTTTTAGAGTCTGTGACAAAATCGGAGGTATATGGCGTATAGCTGGGTATAATAAAGTGGAGATCTGGCGTCGGTATCAGGGTGGACATTATGCTTGTGAGGGAGTTGTACATGTAACCTGGATATCTCAGGGTGTTTGTTGTGGACGCCATTATCGTAGCAATCAGCTGATTTGTCTGTTGTGTGGTTGGACTTGAGCTTTGGAAAACCTTAATTGCATTGTTCAAAAGTGCACTGTTTTCAATGACAATGTTGGCATCTGAGGATTCAATTAATCTTTTGAGTGTCAGCACCGTGTTGTAAGGTTGCACCACGACATCTGATGATTGAACACTTTCTGGGAAGACAGAGCAAGTTGTTGTAAGTTTCTTGTTGTAATTATCACTGAGAATCTCCAAAAGACACGATCCAAGACCAGATCCAGTTCCACCTGCGACTGAATGGAAGAGCTGGAATGCCTCGAGATTGTCGCAACTATCCAACTCGCGGTCAATCATTTCTAAGAACAACTCTCGTTCACTGTCTGCGTAATCATAACCCTTAGACCAAATGTTACCAGCCCCAAGACCCGTGTTGGAAACATGGACATTCCTGTCATTGAATAGGTGTGTAGTATGGCTATTGATGTCGTTGATTACCCCCGGTTCCAAATCTACAAGTAACGCACGCGGTGTGTACCTCTTATCCCCATTATTGCTGAAGAAGACATTGGTTTCATCCTCGCGTTTCTGCGTTACGGCGCTAAGGCCATCCGAACCAATACCGTGTTCCTTACATAGCTGGTTCCAGAACTGGTGTCCCACTTGGTTACCACATTGACCGACTTGCAAGGTAATGATTTCTCTGCAGAATATTTGTTAGAATTTGTGCATATCAATAACGTAGTGGCATTAACTCACGGCATGAGGCACTTTTGAAGGTCTGTTGAAGATCGAACTGTGTTTGTTTGTTTGTTTGTTTGTTTGTTTGTTTGTTTTGGAGATCTCTTGTTATGATTCTTTACCTGTTTGTTTGTCATGGATTATGTAATGGCCCATCGTACCAAGAGTCGTATGGCGATCTGCCATAAACTGATTTCTTCAATGGACTTACAAGCAAAAGTTTTAGTATACCTTCTAGTGAAATGCAGTTGAAGCAAAAAAGCAATGTGGCTGTGATAGGGTCAGGGATATCATCCCTTACTTATTCTTACTTCCTTACCAAACTAAGACCTGACGTCAAGATAACTGTTTATGAGACCTTGAATAGGCCTTCAGGATATATCCATTCGGAGCAATGCACATACGATGACCAGCTGACGAGTTTAGAGAAGGGACCACGTACTCTGCGGAGTGTGAGCTCAGGAACGCTCGTGATACTTGATTTGGTAAAAAAGTTAGGACTGCAAGACGAAGTGAAGTTCATAAAGACAAGCGATGTGTCGAACAAGAAGTGGCTTGTCGCATCCAATGGTAAAGATCTGATACAGTTACCAAATTCCTGGTCCAGCTTCTTCAGGTTTTTAATAGGGGATTTCATTGACCTGACCAAAATTGGAATCAGCTTGCTCAAAGAACCTTTTGTCCCCAAGAAGATAGATACAAAAGATGAAACTGTCCATCAATTCTTTAGCAGACGTTTCAGTCCCCTAATAACTGAGAAGTTTTTGAGTGCGGTTTATCGTGGGATATACGCAGGAGACGTTCGTAAGCTGAGTGTAAACGCAGTGATGCCATTCTTGCCTAAGATGGAGCAGGAGTATGGCTCTGTCATGAAAGCAGTATTAGCCAATTTGGAGTCTAAAGAGCTCAATAAGCTACTGGCTGATGATTTAGTCAAATATAGTGAGACTTTCCAGATCCCACAGAATCAGTTTTTAGATATCAAGGAAAAGTTGAAAGGCGTGCCAATGCTTGCATTCTCAAATGGCTTGTCTTCTTTTACTGCCGGTCTCGCCAATACACTAAAGAAAAATCCAAACGTGAATTTCAAACTAAACACTCCTGTGAAGACTATCATCGGCTTTAATGGCTCCTTGGTCATCAATGGAACAGACACTTTTGACTATGTCAGATCCAGTATCAATTCCAATAAACTAATGGAGATTGTTGGCCACTCTAGACCTGAGTTATTATTAAATTACGTTGATATCTACATGGTTAATGTGTTTATACCACGAAATGAACTGAAGATCAATGGGTTTGGTTACTTGGTGCCGTTGTCTGCTGAAAACAAGGAGGAACTATTGGGATGCATTTTCGATAGTGATATTGAAAAGAACTCACACTTCCTTTTCGCAAAGGGAACTTCTCTTTGCAAAAGCAAAGAATATACCAAGCTCACACTTATGTTCGGTGGACACCAATGGTTAGGAATGCAAGAGAGACCGAGTGATGAGGAAATGAAGAGACGCGCCTGTTCAGTCATACAAAGGCACCTTGGAATAACTCTAAAGTCATCTGATATTATTGATCAGACTTTTATCCCACAGTGCATCCCACAGTTTGAAATTGGCTACATTGAAGGGAAACAAAAGTTTCATCGTTGGTTGGAGTCTGAGTTCGAAGGTAAGTTGAGTCATGGTGGCATGAGCTACGGAGACGGTTGTGGTGTTCCAGATGTAGTGATGAATAGTTTTAATCACGCTTCTGCTGTCTATAAATAATGCGTTTAAAGGATTCTTACTAAATAGAGCCTTAGTGACTGAACCTCCTAAGTAGGGTACGCATTGTGTTCTTAGTCAAAAAAGTGTCCTTATCGAATGGTAACACCGGGTAACACCATCATACAGATTTTCTTGTTTAGAAGATCTCACACAAGTAATTCCACAGCTACAGGTAGGTGGTTCATATCATTATGTCTACACATACGTTATACGTTTCGAACCTTCCATCAGAGCCTATTTCCACCATAAGGCAGAATCTCAAGATCCTTTTCTCTTCATACGCGGAAGTGATCGATATCAACACTAAGAAAGAGCTTCCGAGACAGGCTTTTGTGATTCTCAACGACACCGATGGGGCCAAACTCGCATTACGAGAGCTTCAGGGTTTCAAGTTTTTGGGGAATGAGCTCAAAATTGAATTTGCAAAAGAGCAGAGCCACTTGATTGAAAGGTTATACCATTAATAGGAAATGACAGATTTTAGTGAAATGTAGGGGTTCATTTCTGTGCCTCTTGACTACTTGACTCCACTCCCAACTTTAATCAGATAAAAGCAGCACGATGGGAATCAATAGTGAAGTCAATATCATGGTTTCAGATCACCCGTCCCAACATGAGCGCATTTTCCACATCAGGACAAGAGATGGCAATCCTGTTTTCAGTACTGCAGGGGATTTGGAGTTGATGAACGCCCTACACATTCGTATCGTATACTACAACGTGTCTAAATTGGTATGTTTTTTTTATATATACAAACGGATCATTAATCGCAGATTTCATCACTGGTTCTTTTTCCCTCATGCTTCAACCATTATAGGGAATGGTTGCTTCCCCTTGTCCTTACGGCCATCGCTTTCTGGAGTTTCAACAACAGTATTGGTAATGGTTTTTGCCTTACTCAAGCTCTCGCCATTGACGATCTTGACTATCTCATCCTTGTTTAACGTTTCATACTCAACAAGACCTTGAGCCAGTCTCTCAAGCTCCACGGATTTCTCAACCAGCATTTTTCTGGTTCTCTCCTCACTAGCCTTCAACATATCAACCACCTCTTGGTCAGCAGTATCTCTCAATTTGGCAGACCAGGAGTCCCACTTCTCGGCCAAACTGATTGGACCAACCTTCTGACTCATACCGTACTGTGTAACCATAGCTCTGGCAGTGTTAGTGGCGCTGCTCAAGTCGGAACCACAACCACTAGTAGTGTTTTCCAATCCGTAAATCAACTCCTCAGCGATCTTACCACCCATACAAACATCAAGTCTAGCTAGACATTCCTTTTGAGTAATATCAACCTTGTCCATTTCTGGCAATTGGAAAGTAATACCAAGGGCTCTTCCTCTAGGAAGAATGGTAGCCTTATACAGAGATGTGGCGCCTGGAGTGTAGAGAGCCATAATAGCATGACCAGCCTCATGGTATGCAGTCATTCTTCTTGCTGCCTCTGTGATGACCATGGTCTTTCTGGCAGCACCCATCAGGATCTTGTCCTTGGCCCATTCAAAGTGGCTCATATCGACAGAGAGGGCATTCTGCTGAGATGCATACACCGCAGCTTGGTTAACCAGATTCATAAGTTCGGCACCAGACAAACCAGGTGTACCTCTGGCGATGATCGTTGGATCAACCTCCTTAGAGATCTCAACATTCTTCATATGATGCTTTAAGATCGCAGCACGGCCTCTAACATCTGGCAAGTCGACATTAACAACTTTGTCGAATCTACCTGGTCTGGTCAAGGCTTTGTCTAGAGATTCAGGGAAGTTAGTGGCACCAATAATGATGATACCTGAAGTTTGTGAAAATCCATCCAACTCAACAAGCAACTGATTCAGAGTTTGCTTGGCATATGCTTGGTCCTTAGGGTTACGCTTTCCTCCAATGGCATCCAACTCATCAATAAAGATAATCGCTGGGGAATGAGCTCTGGCCTGAGTGAACAATTCGCGGACTCTCTTTGCACCAACACCTACATACAGCTCGTCAAACTCAGAACCTGACATGAAGAAAAATGGAACACCGGCTTCACCAGCAGTTGCACGGGCAAGGAGCGTCTTACCGGTACCTGGTGGACCAGTCAACAGAACACCCTTTGGTAACTTACCACCAAGACCAGTGAATTTGGTTGGGTCTTTCAAAAAATCAACGATCTCTTCAAGTTCAGCCCTGGCCTCATCAGCTCCCTTAACATCATCAAACTTAACAGTGACTTTCGAAACATCAATAGACTTGTCGTTGGCCTCTGTGTTCTTAAAGATAGTACCACTCTCAACGAGGAAAGTGAATCCCTCCATTGCACCCCAGGTCAACAGACCAATAGGGATCAACCATTTAATCCACTTGGAGATCATGCTCCAAGTGCTTTCAGAGACAACAACATGGATTGGTTCATATCTGGAGCCGAAGTTCAACCCTGGAGCGAACTGCGCACCACCTGCAGAACCGGCACTAGCAACACTACCTGAGGCCAACCCCTGAATGACAGATTCCGCCTCCTTCAGCTTACCAACTTTTTTCAACGCTTGTGCGTATAGCTGGGCACATTCTGGAGAATTTGCAATACCTGGACTCTCATATCTGGAAACGACATACTGTGGATAATTAGCATCGAGGAGACCTTTGTAAAAATCAGCCTGAGCTTGAGGACTGTTGAGCTTCTTGTTGGCAATCTGCTCTTTAGAAGCTAAAAGTTGTTGAATGTTCGAAGATGCATATCTCACAGCTATTCTTGTGATAGGAAGAAGCTGCCTGGTAGAAGAGACTACAAGAGCCCTCGCCACCAAAGATCTGCTCAACATTGAGGGAAAATGCCAATAAAAGCGCTAAAACAGTGAGAGCGGCACCAGAAGAGTGCAATCAAACAGTAAGTACGAAGCAGCTAGAATTTTTCAATACAGACAATGTCAGCAATGAAAACACTGCAATACTGTGGGAAATTGAAACTGGTATGATGCGGTTTTGGGCAAAGTGAATTCGCTCACCGTTCCTTTTTTTCGGTGGCAAGGATTCGCGAAATTCGCGAAGCGCTACCCCAACAAAGCCCTATCCTCAGACATCCATACTTTGAATACATACATGCTTTAGGTTAATTCTCGATTAAGTTAATTGGGTTTAACTAATACCAAGCAAAATAAAATAGCGAATTGTTGATTTATATTAGTTCTTTGACTAAGTTGCGTCAGCCAGTCCACTAATTTTTAGATCAGTTAAGGACTCATTGTTCTCAATAACCAAAGAGTGTTCATTGGCAAGATGAAGCAAACAAATAAAGTAGAAACTGGTAGACAGGTCCTTTTTCTCATTGGGTTTGTACATTCGCGTTGTATCCTTGACGATCTGACTAAACTGTTTGGTATCAACCGATTTTACAGGCTCTGTTTCTTCTCTCTTCTCTCGTGGTATCTCTCGCTCGAGCACTTTCCATATATTATCCTTTAATTCCTTCACATTGATATGCTTTGCAGCCTTAGCAAATTCAAGACCCTTAGAGTCACGATTGTTAAGCCTATTGGACGCAAATTGATTTTGATTGTTGATAGCTCCAGCGTTGTCTGGGCTATCATCATAGCCATCATCATCTTCAACACCGTCATAATGGTCATCAAAGAAAGGATTATCACCCTCTTCCACCTTTATGGGTTCACTGGCTTGATTTTCATAGTTATCTGCCCAAAACGTGGCATCTAAGTGGGGATTGACACCATCAAGAATTTCAACAGTCTCTGGTTTGACCTCTTCCTTCCTGAAGAAGTTTAGTCTGACTTCTGGTTTGCCAAATAGACGAGTCAATTGTTCAGAGGAAAATACCTGCACGTCCGGTATGAGATTCTTTGTAGCTTCTTGTGCTTTCTTCTCTGGCTCAGATAAAGTGTTATTGGTTCTTCCCTTTTTAAAGATATCCTTCTCCAATATAGTAAGGTCCTCGTCATCCAAGAAATTGACTGTTGCAGCTTCCTTTCTTCTCCTTTTAACATCTGGCCCTGGGCCTTCAAATCCAGTCGCATCAGTCATCCGACGGCTTTCTTTGTTTCTCTTTAGATTTTTGACCCTCCAGTGCTCGGGACCTGCCCAAGTTGGTTTTATGGTGTTATCAAAGTAAGCCATCAAATCATGATCCATAACGCCATACAAAAGTTCAGATCGAACTAACGCAGTTGAATGTTCAACTGCCATATTGTCTTCCTCATCTTGCATGATTACAGCTGCAGCACCATTATCCATCTCACCAAACGAGTCATCGCCGCCAAAACCGCCAAAACCCAGATCGGTGTAGGCGTTATAGTCCGGCTCAGTTGTGGCCACATCATTCTCTGCATCAGCATTAGATTCGAACAGAACAGTTTCATTGTGCTCATTGAGAGCTCTCAGAATGTTTTTGGCCTTTTCTGTATCAGACAAAACAGTGGTCAGATGGCCATATGACGGACACAAAGTGGCCTGACTCAAATCCTCAGCAGAGTCATAGATAATGCTCTTCAAAGAAGCAATGTCGATCTGGTCATCTCCTATTCCAGTGATTTCAATGTGATCTCCATCACCGTCCATGTCAGTGTCCTCGGCATCTTCTAAAATCACCGCTAATGACTTATCTTTTTCGACATCGGTAGAACTCGCTGCACCAGCATCAAATACAACCCTGAGTTCCCTATCCATGTGTAGCGTATTCAATAACAGACTCTTTGAACCTCCTTCATCGAATTCAGCAAGAGTCTTCTTGAATAAGGGATCAATCGCTAATTCTACTTCAAGCTTTCTCATCTCAATACTTGTTCCGCTTGCAAGTGTGCTATCCTGATTACCACTACCTGTGTTCTTCTTAGGTTTGAGCTTTTTTGTTTTCTCATCAGCACAGTCTTCATCGTCATCGTCTTCGTCCTCCTCTTCATCTCCATCACCATCATGGTCCTGCGACCGCTTAGCTGACAACCCACTTAATAGTCTACCTGTTTCAGTGGCAACAGAATCCACTCTTGAAGTATATATCTTAACACAACCATCTAATGTAGCACTCGCCTTCTGGAAACTGATACTATTATCGGACCCCTTCAACACATCCATTTTGTGAAAGTAGTCAATCAAGCCCAAATTCCAACTATTTGCAGCGTTGATCTTATTGTCTGTGGTCATCTTAATCCATTCCTCAAAGTTTGCATTCACAGTGTATTGATCTTGTATGGCAATGTCTTCAAAGAGTGAGGTTTCGTTTGTGTCACCAGGACCTTCATCAAGACTCCTACTTAACTGCTCACGTAGCATTGCAGCACCGCTGGCACGGTGCCTATAATCCGATCCATGAGAGCGCTGTGTCACAGTCTTGGAGAGATGCGCCATTACTTCATTCACGCCTGTTTTGCGATTTATTTGATGATGTCTTGGTTTATTCCCATTGATTTCTCGTGATATGTAAACACGTAGCTATGACAACAGCGCAAGCATATTTTACATAATCTTGCTGACGTAATGATTTCTGGTCAAAAGTGATGAGGACAAGACTTCAGAATCGTACGCAAAAGAACCTTGCCGACCACAGCAGCATGAGCGTAAGAGTATCACTGGACGATTTATATCGTCGATCAAGTCAGTACCGTTTATGGTCATATACAGTCGAAGAGCTTGCCCAAAAGAGACAGGAAGTCAATGAGAAGGGGCGTCGCAAGACTCTTGAAAGAATTCAGCAGAATCCTGATGTAGACCCGGAGCTGATTGAGATCGTGTCAATGGAAGAGGAGCAACAGATTGTGGCATTTAATGCGAGAAGAGTTAAGCAGCTGGCGAGACTGTATAATATTCCTTCTCAGGTCCGTGCCACGGCTGTGTCATTTCTCAGAAAGTTCTACCTGGTCAACAGTGTAATGGAGTATCATCCTAAGTTGATCCTCCTGACATGTCTCTTTCTGGCAGCCAAATCAGAGAACTACTTTATTGGTATCAACTCTTTTGTTAAGAGGCTTCCAAAGACAACACCTGAATCCATCTTATCTCTAGAGTTTGATATTCTTCAGTCCTTACAATTTACACTTCTGACACACCATCCATTCAGACCACTTTATGGCTTCTTCTTTGACATTCAGGATGTCTTGCAAGATCAGTACACAGCGAAAGAACTAGGAACTTACTATGACCAAGCAAGAAACTTAATTGACGAGACATTAGTGTCTGATGCCGTGTATCATTTTACACCACCTCAAATCGCACTAGCATGCTTCAAGGAGGTAAATAGCGAACTTTTGGAAAAATATCTAGAGAAGAAGTTCGAAACTGCTAATTCCAATGAAAAGAGTAATGAGGTTAAGCAAGAGGAGAGTGATGCTCACATCAAAGAGGAAGTGCAAGATCAGAAGCAGATACCCAAGGAGTCAACAGTATACACTGAACTTCTCCACATTATTGAGCAATGTCAAGAACTTATCAAAAAGGCACATAATCCATCGAAAGAGGAGGCTACTATTCTTGATAGAAAGACACATATCTGCTTGAATCCCGCCATTCTATTGAAAAGAAAAAGAAGTGATACTGTGGGCTCTGTATCCAATGAGCCTAATAAAAGAGCACGTCTTGAATCTTCGGAGCTTAATAGCAGTGAGCCAACTCCAACTCCTGATGCTTAAACAACGGAAGCATATTCAATTGAACACAATCGATGTTGGTCTATGGCTTGACTGAGAAGACAGCTGAAATCTATAAAACCAAGATTACACACAGCTTCCTACCTTGAATGCTTTTATCAGTACATGTATATGCTATATACTGTAGTTTTATGAGGAATACACTCGTGTTCATAAAGTTATTCTTATTTAAACTGTTCACGATGGATGGTTACAGCCACTGCCAGAGAATAATGATAAGGATTATACAGGCCGGGTAATAGGGAACCCCAAACAAAATCTAGGAAAATTGTGGCAAAGAGACAGGCACCAGAACAACCCACAACAATAAACATTAGTAGATGCCTACGGATCCACCAAATACATTCTTATCCCGTATCTTTGGCCCCAATTCAGAGCTGATACGGGAATCCAATGAATCATCCAGCATCAAAGACAATTATGTCTCAGGAGAAGACAGAAGCAAGAGTGACAGGCGGTTAGGACACTCCAGAGATAACACAAGTAGTCCCCATCTAATCCAATCAGACCAGGAGTCTGATGAGAGCGATGAAGAGGAGGACAGTGCAATGATTAAGCCACAGATCTACCAACAAGGTGATAAAGAAGATGAGGATGAAACAGATGAGTTTGATGAAGTGGGAGAGGGAGAAGTTCCATTGTCAATCATGATGCACCATATTCAACCAGGAATAGAATCAGGTAAGGAGGTAGTTAAGAGTGGAATGTCTAAGGATGATGATTTTGAACAAGCGTTCCAGACTGCGCAGGATACACAGACGCGCAGAAACACTAAATCACCATCACCAGAAAGGCCAACAGCTTTCAGAAAAGGGTTACCATCCCATACAATTTCCGAAGATGAACGGACAAGGCGAGCCAAAATTGGGATTCTAAACCCTAAGGAAAGAGCATTGTGGAAGTGGGCCAATGTGGAAAATTTGGACCGTTTCTTACAGGATGTCTATAGCTACTACCTAGGGAGCGGTTATTATTGCTTACTACTTACCAAGTTCTTTGATTTGGCCACATTGGCGTTTGTGGTATACTTCTCCACATACCTCACACATTGCATCGACTATTCTAAACTGCAGCAGCCAGCAACTAAAAGTCTTGCTGATATTTCAGTGGACCAGTGCTTCATGAATGTCGGGTTTGGGACCAAGCTTGGCCTTTGGGTTTTTTGTATCTTCTTCCTTTTGAAACTGGTTCAATTCTACCTAGATGCTAAGAACTTGGTAGAAGTTCATGATTTTTACAATTATTTACTTGAAATATCTGATCAGGATTTGCAGACAGTGTCTTGGAATATTGTGGTGCACAGAATCATGGAGATCAAAGATCAAAATGCCATCTTCTCTAATGTGTCGGACAAGAAATCCAAAACAAGAATAGATGCACATATTATTGCCAACCGCATTATGCGCAAGGAGAATTATCTCATTGCTATGTTCAACAAGGAAGTTTTTGACCTCTCCTTACCAATACCATTTTTTGAAGGAAATGTCCTAACGAAGACCTTAGAGTGGAATCTACAACTATGTATTACTGGGTTTGTATTTAATGAAGCTGGCCAAGTTAGACAGCAATTTCTCAAAGAGAATAAGAGGAACGAGTTATCAGAAGAATTAAGAAAGAGGTTCATTCTTGCAGGTATTCTGAATATCATTCTCTCCCCTTTATTGGTCATCTATTTCATTTTACTATATTTTTTTAGATACTTTAATGAGTATCAGAAGAACCCAGCCTCTATTGGATCAAGACAATATACACCATTTGCAGAGTGGAAGTTCAGAGAGTTTAATGAACTGTACCATATCTTTCAGAAGAGGTTGAATTTGAGTGTCCCTTTGGCATCCAGATATGTCGATCAGTTTCCAAAAGAAAAAACTGTTGTTGTTTTAAAGTTTGTTTCATTCATCTCCGGTTCATTTGCTGCTGTTTTGGGTATATTATCTATTGTTGATCCCGATATGTTTTTCAATTTTGAGATTACAAAGGACCGTACGGTTTTGTTCTACATTTCCATCTTTGGTACGATATGGGCCATCTCCCATAATGCCATTCCGGAGGAGTACCAAGTTTATGACCCAGAGTTCAGCTTGAAAAATATTGCTGAATTGACCCACTACTTGCCCCTGAAGTGGGAAGGGCGCTATCATACGGAGGAGGTTCGTGCTGAATTTTGCGAATTCTTTTCGATGAAGGTGGTCGTGTTGTTAAGAGAAATTGCAAGCCTTGTAATGACACCGTTCATACTTTGGTTTTCTATTCCCAAATCAAGTGATAGGATTGTGGATTTTTTCAGAGATTATTCTGTTCATGTTGATGGATTGGGGTACGTATGCACATTTGCCATGTTCAATTTTGATAAAGGAAAGAAGAAGTCTATAAAGTCAAGAGGAACATACTATCAGACTGATGAGGAAAAAATGATGAAATCATATATGTACTTCTTGGAGAGTTATGGAGATAACGAGGGGAATAAAAGAAACTTGGGTGAGCATTCCCATCACCACCGTCACATTGCAGAGTCAACAGTTAAGAAGAAACCAAGCCCATTGAGCCAGTCAATGTATAAGAGGCTTAGCCCAAAACCGTTAATGAGGGGCCGCGCTACTACTGCTGGCCAGGGACCTGGTGACTGGAACTCGAGTTCTTATAACATTGATCCCTTGAGTCAGACACGGAATGGATATTTAGGAAACCTCCGTGAGCGTTATCAGCAACCCTCAGATGAACCTTTAGGCGAATCATTTTTAATGACTCTTCCCAAGACTGATGTGAATGACTACAGAGATGATGAAGATAGTGTACAAAATCCAGGCGTGTTGGGAATGGTGAATCAATTCTACAAGGACTACCAAATCTCACATTAAACAGATTGAGGAGCATTCGAGGCTCAATAATTATGTCCATAGTCTCTTGTCAGATCATGCACGTAGACACATATGGTTATTCCACTCTACGATCAGCATATGCTGTTTTTGCTCTATTTCTTCCCCTTGCGCTGCTTCTTTTCTCTCTCATACTCATTCTTCTCGGCACCCTCCACTGTGTTGATAGTGTTCATGATCTTAGCCATCTTCGAGTGGTACTTATCATAAGCAGCCTTCTTGTCCTTAATCTGCTGTCTGGCTTCGAATCTAGAGTCCTTTCTGATCTCACGCAAACTGATCTTTCTCTCTTGTTTTACCAATGCCTTCATCTTGTTGATCTCAGATCTCTGTCTATCGTTATCATATGATTTCTTCTCTGGGTTGAAGTTCTCCTCGAACTGTGGTGTGTAAGTGGCAATAGCAACCTTTCTGTGGGATTGAAGTGTCAATGGCTTTCTCTCGTCTTCAGCAAATTTGAGAAGTCTCTTGAACTTTAGTGCCAGCGCAGAGATCTGCGTGAAATCAGGGAATTTCTCTGCATAGGATTGGAGTATTATTATAAATGGGTGAGAGATCTCAAGTAGTGCACTCTTCTCTTTCCATGTGTCCAATGCAAGCTCAAGAACTTCAAGCGTTTTCTCCAAAATTTGTACTTTGTGTGCCTCATTCAGATCTTCATCAATATCCGAAAGTCTTAGATTAGTCTCTTTAGATGCCACAATATTAGCTGGAAGTGGAAATCTCTCATCAGCTTTTGCGCTTAACTCCTCACTTTCTAATTCCATTGGTGATAGAGCCAATAATGCCTTCTGCAGAAAGTATGCAACTTCAGGAATGTAGCGTTTGGAGAGTCTCTGGTATGTCAGGAACACCTCTGAGATGAAGACACCAGCCATCAATGAATTCAGAGAGTCATATTTCAGCTGTTGAAGGGCTTCACCCATTAATATCGTAGTTGGCGTGACAACCAAATGGTAATGATCAGAAGTGGAGTACAGGAGACCAATCATAGCTAGACATGTTAAGTCAGATACCCTTGGGAACCCGTCATTTCCCTTAACCGTATCTTGTATGCGTTCGTGCATTTCCTCGATTTTATCACGTAATGCCTCGGTAAGTTCATTGCTATACTTCTCAGTGAGTTTCTTGATGATAGAAACCAAACCATTCTGGATCTCATTGAACCTTGGGTCGTTAACAAGGTTTGACTCAGACAGGTAGAGAATATGTTGGAATACAACAACAGTAAATATAGCCATCTTTTCCTTGTTGCCAGCTTGCAGTCTTGGAAGATGGGCCTCAATGATCGTATTGGTGTGCTTGAGAGTGTCTTCAAATGGGACGTTTTCAAGGATATCAAGAAACTCATCGTGAGATTGTGGACATGCAATAGCAACACTCTTTGTCTTTTTTGGTCTGCCAAAGGACCCTTCATCAGAATCAGAATCCTCTTCGTCGACTTGTTCTTTATCCTCAACAGAAAAGCCTTCGCCTTCATCAGCACTATCTTGTTCCCAGAAATCGTCTCCTAGGTCATCGGCACCTCTGTCTTCTTTGGTATCTTCTTCACCACGCATACGCCTTTCTCTAGCTTCCTCAAGTTCTCTCATCTTCTTAGCCCTCTCTATCCGGATTTCTTCGTCAGTCTTGGTTCTTTCAGCTGGCGCAGCCCTTCTCTCCATATTCAGCTCCCTCACAGATTGTTCATAGTTAATAGCATTTGGATCCTTAGAAGCCTCTGCGAATGCAGGGGCCCT
Source organism: Barnettozyma californica (assembly GCA_023627795.1). NCBI lineage: Eukaryota > Fungi > Ascomycota > Saccharomycetes > Phaffomycetales > Phaffomycetaceae > Barnettozyma > Barnettozyma californica. The sequence continues at coordinate 923,531 of JAMAIE010000003.1, read as the reverse complement.
TGTTTTCTTAACAGAACGCAACTCGCTCATCACGTCACCAAACTCATCATCAAGATCCATGATTTTCTCAGATGTCTCCTCTTGTAATCTCTGTCTCTGCTGTTTGTAGAACTTCGATTTGGCAATGACTTCCTGCATAACCTCGGCCTTTGTTTTCTTCTTTGGCACTCCCGCTTCAGAAAGCTCTGGTTCATCTGTTTCAAATTCATCCAACGTTCTTTTTTTTGGTTTGATGAAGTCATCATCACTATCACTCTCCTGATTTAAGTCATTTTCAGCAAAGTCATCTGTGAGTGATTTCCCAAAATGGGTCAACAAACCACCATCCTCATCATCATCATCCGAATCAAGATTGTATAATCCACGTTTAGACTTGGATTGCGTCTGTCTTTCCCTAGTGAAACGCTCGAGCATCTTCTCCTCGGCAGTTAGAGTAGAGTCTCTCTCACCGAAACGACGATCCTTAATCATACCATTTCTGTTCTTTGTGGCCTTTTTGGCCTCCCATGCAGCCTTTCTTGCATCTTCACCAATCTGTTTTGAAATACCTGGCTTACCTTGAGCACCTTTCTGGAACTTGTCATCTGCGCCAAACTTTCTCTTATTGGTTTTAATCTCGAATGGGTTAAATTGTTCTCTGATCTTGGAGATGACCTGCTCCTTCTCATCTCTACGGGAGTCAGATGGTGCTTTCTTGGTGGTCTTCTTGTGTTTGATGTTTGCCTGACCTGTGAGCCCATGCTCTTTCAGTGCTGCCTTCAACTGTTTCAGCTGAGATCCCGCCATTGTGCTTGTGTCAGGTAAAGAATACTTGGTTTGTTTATTCAATGAGGTCTGTTATAGAAGAAAAAAATTTGAAAACGAATGCGCCACAGCTCATCCCATTTACTAGCCACGAATTACCTAAAACAGAATTACCACGAAAATAACTTGATTTGGACGAAGATGTGGCTGAGGAAGGTTCGCCACCAAAAATCGAAAACAAATCTCATTAAAGTGAGGAAGACAAATAAACCAACAGCAAACTCACAGAACGCAATTCCAAGATGTCCAGAGACGCTCCAATCAAGGCAGAGAAGGACTACACAGAGATTCTGGATGAACAATTTCCACAGATTGATCTCCTAGGGAAGGTAAGTACCTGATCAGACAGCACCACACGATCCTGGTGGCGAATAGGCGATATTGATAACTAACAAAACTGTAGTCAGATTATAAAACAGCGCTTGAGAAGCTCCTATTCCTAGAGAAACAAACCCGTCAGGCTTCTGACTTGGCATCATCCAAGCGTGTGCTCACCAAGATTGCCCAATTGCTCGCTGGCGAAGGTGAGTGGGATGCACTGAAGGAACAACTGGTGCTCTTGTCAAAGAAGCATGGACAATTAAAGCTAGCCGTTCAGGTATTTGTCCAGGAAATTATTTCCTGGTTGAGCAAAACCCCAGACCAGGACACCAAGATCAGCATTATCGACACCATTAGAACCGTAACTGAGTCCAAGATCTTTGTTGAAGTCGAGAGAGCTAGAGTCACCAGAGAGTTATCACATATCAGAAGGGCTGAGGGGAAGATTGACGAGGCCACTGATTTGTTGACTGAATTGCAAGTGGAGACATATGGGTCCATGACCTTGAGAGAGAAGATGGAGTTTATTTTGGAACAGGTTGAGTTGTGTATTTTGAGAGGTGACTACATCCAAGCTACCATTCTCTCCAGAAAGATCCTTGTGAAAACTTTACAGCAGGAGGAGTACCAGGATATCAAGTTGCAGTACTATGAGCTGCTCATCAAAATTGGTATTCACAACAATGATTATCTGAACATTGCCAAGTATTATCTGTCCATCTATGAAATTCAATCAATTAAAGACGATCGTGCCAAGTGGGAACCAGTGCTGATCAACATAGTATTCTTCATTGTTTTGGCACCATATGACAACTTGCAAAATGACCTGATCCACAAGGTGTATGTTGATAACAACCTGAAGAAACTGGAATTGCACTACGAATTTGTGAAGTCCTTCATCACAAAGGAATTGATGAGATGGCCTGTGGTGAAACAGGCTTATAGTGCAGAGTTGTCAAAGTCTGCGTACTTTGACTCATCGAAGGATGGCACCAAACACTGGGAGGACCTTCGCTCCAGAGTCATTGAGCACAATTTACGTGTGATTTCTACTTACTATACCAAAATCACTCTTACTAGACTCAACCAGCTTCTAGACTTGACCGAGAGTGAAACAGAGCAATTTATTATCTCGTTGGTAAACCAAGGTGTCATCTTTGCTAAGATCAACAGACCAGCTAAGATTGTGAGCTTTGCTAAACCAAAGGACTCTAATGAGTTGTTGAATGAGTGGTCTAATAATGTCGATGAATTGTTGGGACAGATTGAGACCATTGGACACTTGATTACCAAGGAGGAAATGATGAATGGTATCAAGTCCAGTGCCTAATTCGAACATATATTCTACAGTGCTGATTGTATTGTTATAAAAGGTGACGAAGTCAACGTAATGCATTTGTAGAGGCTGCTGTAGAATACATCAATGTTCGATTATTAACCAACGTCTTGCGTGGATGTGGGGGAGGAGGTGGTGGTCTTCTCTTAGAAATGGAGTTGAGTGAAGTTTCTGAATCGTTATGTGAAAGATGAAATGGGGTTGATGGGGTTGAGGTTGAAGGTGATGTTGACACAGATTCTTGCGAGCTACTGACATTGTCACTACTGAGCCAGTCAATTGAAAGACATCTGTTCGCTAACCGTTTTGTTGTCTCTGACTGGATCCAGAAAGTCTGTCCAGATTGGCCTGAAAGATAGTTTAGCAAGGCCTTCAGTTCTGATTTCTTATACCGTGTAGTGGAAAACTGTTTGTTCTGAAGAATTGGATACAGCACTCGAAGAAACGTGTTGCGTATGGATTCTTCGTCTTCTGACAAATCGTTTAGTTCTCGTATGAGGACGTCGACAAGGACATTGAGGTCATTGTGATAGAACATATCATTTGTGCGGTCATTGTTGAAGATAATATAAAGTATCTTTGATATGAGAATCTGCAAACATCTATCCTCTTCCCGGTTAAAGTAAACAAGAAGACACTCGTTAAAGTTTGTCGATGTCTTGTGGGTAGCCAGTGTTTCAAACACCATGTTCTTGAGAGTCTTGTCATTTCTAGACATAATCATGAACTGTTCATTAACAGCAAGGATGAATTTGAATTTTGCAGAGTTGAAGACATCCTCTTCGTCATAAGCGACAACAAGTGATTCAAAGATATAATTGATAAAGAACGTGTCAATCTGTGATAATTCTTCTGAAGTTAGAGACAGGTATTTGCAAATCTGAAAGAGCATATCCAGTTGTATAGTGCACATCTGCCGCATTGTCTGGACTGTCCCAACCGGTGAGGCATCCTTGTCTAGAACAGATAGGGTACGGAACGAGCTGTGGAGACACCTATAGAGCACCCTGAAACCGTCGTAGTCCTGGACCAACTGAAGAAGAGACGAGTCGTTTTTGGCGTCGAGAAGGAGCATATAACTCGCAACAAACTGGACATTGAGTGGAAGGACCGCCACACTCAGCAAAGAAAGCAGCTTTGCAATACAAAAGCAGCGGTTGTCATCCCACAGTGGTGAGTGAATCAGATGAACTGCAGCATGGTAGATGTCCTGGTCAGTGTTGACGTAGATGTGGACGTGATCAGCGACGGCCTTGATAAAACGAACAAGGAGTTCATTTGCAAGCTGCTCCGGCACAGGTGACTTGTTTCGGTCAGCACATTGAAAGAGGTGGTCCCAGAACTCTTCTTGAGTGGCGAATAGGACATCATCAGCCATTCTTTCTTGAGGGGTAATGGTCACAGTGCCTAGAGAGTAGTGGTGTAAACAAAGAAAGCTGATCGGAAAAAAAGAGCAAAACTGTGGAGAGCGATTACAACGGAAATGAAATATGTCATCCAAGATATCCTTGCTAGAGGTAAGTTTTGCTTGTTTGTCATCATTAAAGGAACTCCTAGCTGACATGGTCTCAAAGTGCTACGAGCTCGTTGAAAAGGCTGAGAAGTTATGTCTTGCTGGCCAGTATGGTGAGGCGGCGATTCTGCACAAACAGGCAAGTGATGGTTTCAAACAGAGCATTAATATGACCGATAATAAGGAGATCAACAATGCCTTGGATCTTTTAGTGAAGCAACACGCCCGAAGAGCGAAAGAACTTGCAGTGATGGACCAGTCGAAGAGCAACCTGAGTGCTACTCCACCATCACCAATGAGCCAATCAGTAATATTGAACAGCAATAACATCTCGAGCTCGTTGGCTTCGGCTAGAGGTATTATGAATGAGAACCACTTGATGAGTGGATCCATGGTGCTCAATGATGACATTGATCCACTCACAAAGTTCCAAGTTCAAGTGTATAACCTCATCAAGCCGCCCACGCTGAACAATGTCATTGAGACTCCAGAGAGGGCAGTGAAGAAGTCGGGAAAGACAATAGAGGAATTGGAGATGGAAAATCACATGCTAAAACAGCTGGTAGTGCGATACAGTGAGAATATTCAGATTTACGAGTCGTTCCATAACAAGGTCAAGAACAATCTCCGAAACTATCTTAATACATTGCGAAGAGATCTCAAACTACAAGAAGCAACAAAGAGGAAGGAATATGAAGCAAAACTGGAGGCTTCTTCCAAAGAGAATCACAAACTTGAAGCACAAACTAGAAAACTGAAGCAACGGTGGGATGAATTAGTCCAAAGTGCGAAGAAACGTCGTGATGAGAGTAAAACATGAGCTTTTCATTGATCGTTTACATATTATATTCCACTCTCTTCCATGGGAAAGATTAAGGCGTCTGAATCTGAATCTCTCGTTCAAGTACTAGCGCTAGAATCTTTATAGATGGGAACTAACTACAGTGTTAACGAAGAAGACCAGCCCTTCAATAACGCTAGAAGAGAAGGCTTGCAGCTAGACCATATGAATAAGTTAGTGGAATAGAGTGACAGCAGGAGGTTAGTAATTTTGAATCCATAATATAGAAAATGCATCATAATTGATCCATGATCTTGAAGTCTCCATACTGATCCCCCAAGCCACCTAATCGGACTGAAAGTGAGACCATTGAACTCCGAAAGCTGCGATAGTCACCAGATAATATTTTAAGTGAATTCCAATAAGGAGCCTCTTTCTCCTAGGCACCTAATGAATCGTAGCTTGATATCGTCTAACTCGCCAACCCAAAATCTGAAGAAGCCCAAAGTTCAGAAACAAGAATTGCTAGCTGTATTACGAGAAGGAATACAACTGATGACATTATGAATCTGTTATGAAGGGGGGACTAGGAAGGCTAAGTAAAATAACGTTCCTTTTTGATGAAGCACATATTTAAATCATCAATTGTTCTAATTTCACTATCGCGAATCAACTTCACATATATAAGACAAAATCCTATTCGATAGTCAGTACTGCTTCAGACGAGCTTCAACAATGATCCATCTTTCTCATACACAAAAGCACTTGTTACCCGGCTGCACGTGATCAGACCTAAATCCTTCCAATCTATAACCTCTGGTAGCAAACAAAAAGAAGCATGGACTTCGGAGGCTAATGGATTATAGCACACATACCATGTGGAGTTCTGAGTTGCTCTGTTGGATCACCTCTCTTTTCGTTATTTTGTGAATGATGACAGAGCATCGGGAGAGAAAGCCATTCTTATTTCGTTAGAAACAGTGCATAATAATTCATGTTTATTAAGGACCGTAAGAAAATAACTATCAATTCTTGAAACCAGTTGAAGCTCTTTCAAGGTCTAATCGTCGATGGTGATTATGAAGATGATAATGATGATGATCGTCTCAGACTACAAAATTGGTGTATGGATGTATCGTAGTTCGCCAACGAAAATCAAAATCACCTTCAGCTTTGACCACGCATCCTCAAACAACACACAAACAAGAACTTCGACATCTGAAAAGTTTTCCTTTAACGGTGTATCTGAAGCTTAATCCTTGAATTCTGCAGTAGTGATCTCACTTTCTGTTCTTTAATTGAGGAATTGACCACACAGATGAAGTTACTAACTAAGGTATGTTGTGACAACAATGTTGATGTTTGGTCTAGGATAATTCGGTAGATTACTCATTGGCATCACCACAGATCTAATCAGAACTCAGTACTAACAATGTTAAAGTTCGAGTCAAAATCGAGTCGTGCGAAGGGCGTTGCCTTCCACCCAACTAGGTATGTTTATATCAGATCAAGAATTTGAAGGTCATTCGTACTAATTAATCCACCAGACCATGGCTTCTTGTTGCCCTTCATTCGTCCACTATCCAACTGTGGGATTACAGAATGGGTACCCTGATTGACCGCTTCGAGGAGCACGAGGGTTCTGTTCGTTCTGTTGACTTCCACCCAACTCAGCCATTGTTTGTTTCAGGTGGAGATGATTACACCGTCAAGGTCTGGTCCCTGGACACCAGAAAATGTTTGTTCACTTTGAATGGTCACTTGGATTATGTCAGAACTGTGTACTTTCATCATGACTTGCCATGGATCATTTCTTGTTCTGATGATCAAACAATTAGAATTTGGAATTGGCAGAATCGTCAAGAGATCGCTTGTTTGACCGGCCATAACCATTACGTCATGAGTGCTCAATTCCATCCTTCGAAGGACTTGGTCGTTTCTGCTTCCCTAGATCAGACTGTTAGAGTCTGGGATATCTCTGGCTTGAGACAAAAGCACTCTGCTCCACAAAACAATATTTATGAAAACCAATATGCCCGTCAACAAGCCCAGCAACAAGATATTTTTGGTAACACTGATGCTGTGGTGAAGTACATTCTAGAGGGTCATGATAGAGGTGTTAACTGGGCGTCTTTCCACCCAACACTACCATTAATTGTCTCTGGTTCTGACGATCGTCAGGTCAAGTTGTGGAGAATGAGCGAGACCAAGGCTTGGGAGGTTGACACTTGCAGAGGTCACACAAACAATGTTTTAAGTGTCATTTTCCATCCACATGAGGACCTGATCATTTCTGTTGGTGAGGACAAGACAATCAGAATTTGGGACCTGAACACACGCTCACCTGTCAAACAATTCAAGAGAGACAATGATAGATTTTGGTTGGTTGCTGCTCACCCACACATCAACTTGTTTGGTACTGCTCATGACTCTGGGGTGATGGTTTTCAAGTTGGATCGTGAACGTCCAGCGCACGCTATCAACCAGAATGAGCTCTACTATGTCAACAACGAGAAACAGATCCAGATTTTTGACTACCAAAGACAAGTCTCGTCCTTACCAACTGTTTCATTGAAGAAAATTGGTAATACCTGGAGTAACTTCAGATCTTTGTCCTACAACCCAAGTTCCAGATCTGTCCTGATTACTACTGGTGATAAGTATGCTCTTGTAGGTTTACCAAAGGACGCAACTGGTGCCATTGAACCCCAAGACTTGTCTCAAGGTGAGGGTGAATATGCCACTTTTATTGCCCGGAACAGATTTGTTGTTTACAAAAAGGCCACAAAAACCTTGGATATCAAGGCTCTGGATAATAGCACGACCAAGACGGTTAAGTTGGAGGGCAAGATCAAAGACGTCGTCTATGGTGGTCCAGGTTGTGTTTTACTATTGAAGAATAATGCTGTTGTCCATTATGATGCACAACAAAGAAAAGTTTTGGCTGAAGTTTCTGTCAACAATGTCAAGTATGTCTCTTGGTCTTTGGATGGTCAATACTTGGCACTGTTATCTAAACACTCCATTACCATTGTGAACAAGAAGCTGGAGATTATCACCACACTGCACGAAACTATCAGAATCAAGAGTGCAGCATGGGAAGAAACTGGTGTTTTGTTCTATTCTACTTTAAACCATATCAAGTACACTTTGTTGAATGGTGACCGTGGTATCATTAAGACCTTAGAAAACACTTTGTACATTACAAAGGTGATTGGTCAGGATGTCTTCACGTTGAACAGAAATGGCGAGGTTGAGATTGTGAAAATTGACAGCACAGAATACCGTTTTAAGAAGGCCTTGGTGAACAAGAACTTCTACGAAGTTTTGCGTTTGATCAAGACTTCTAAGTTAGTTGGCCAGAATATTATTGCATATTTGCAGAAAAGTGGTTATCCAGAAGTTGCACTGCAATTTGTTCAAGATGCCCAAACTAGATTTGAACTTGCTTTGGAGTGTGGCAACTTACCGATAGCTCTAAAAGAGGCTAGAACTTTGAACTCTTCTCAAATCTGGGATAAGTTAGGCCAAGAGGCTTTGAGACAAGGTAACCTTCAGATCGTTGAGCTGGTTTACCAGACCCAACACCAATTTGACAAGCTGTCCTTTTTGTACTTGATGACTGGTGATTTTAACAAGTTGTCTAGAATGGAGGTTATTGCTGAGCAGCGTGGCCACATTAGCTCCTTGATCCAGAATACCTACTACAACAACTCTACAGAAAAGAGGGCTCAAGTCTTCCAAGCTGCTGGTTCTTTGCCTTTGGCTTATGCTACTGCTAAGGCTAATGGTCACGAAGATCTAGCGGCGGAAATCTTGGAACAGACCGGCTTGACAGAAGACGACATCGAGTTACCTGACTTCGAGCCGGCTACTGTCCCTCAATCTGTTTTACAAGAGTCACTTCAACAATGGCCATTGAAGCCAGCCACCTTGTCATACTTCGAGAAAGCTATCTTGGGTCAATTAGAGGACTTGCAGATCACTGAAGAAGTTGATGATGAAGAGGTACCAAACACCAAGTCGTCATTCTTGGATGAATCAACTACATTTCAGGATGAGGATCTTTTGGAGGATGACGGTGCTGGATGGGATTTGGGCGATGAAGACTTGGAAATTGATGATGAATTCGAGGAGGCTGAATTGGATGTTTCTACCAGTGCTGTTCCAGATGGTGAGCTATCTCACTGGGTCCGCAACTCTAAGGTTGCTGCCGGATATGTCGCTGCTGGTGCTTTTGACACTGCGGCTCAGATGCTTAACAGACAACTTGGAGTTGTCAACTTTGAGCCATTGCGTCCTAGATTCTTGCAAGTTTATGAGGCTTCTAAACTCTACTTGGAGACTACCTCTGGTGCTCCTTCTATTCGCACGTTTGTTCGCTCCGACCTAGAGGAAGATGATTTGTCCAAAGTTCTTCCATCCATTCCAGGATTCAACGATATTTCTAAGACTATTAACGAAGGCTTCTCTCTATTCAGAGGTAACAAGTTAGAAGAAGCAATTGATGCTTTCAGAAGAGTGATACATCTCGTTACTGTTATTGCAGTGGACAATCAGGATGATGAGGACAAGGTCTTTGAGGCTCTTTCAATTGCTCGTGAGTATATTTTGGGCCTGTCTATCGAGCTCGCCCGTCGTGCCATTGAAAATGATGATACTCAGCGCAACCTGGAGTTAGCAGCTTACTTCACTAAGGCTGAATTGATTCCACAGCACAAGGCAAATGCTTACCAAGTGGCTTTGTCGCAATCATTCAAACATAAGAACTACGCTTCGGCTTCTTATTTTGCAAGTAAGTACTTGGAGATTGTGACCAGTGGTCCAAAGGCAGACCAAGCCAAGAAGATAAAAGCCAAATCTGACTCTATTGGTCGTGATACTGTTGAGATTAACTTTGATCCGGAAGTTGACTTCACTGTTTGTGCTTCCACATATACTCCAATATACTCAGGCTCTCCGTTTGCTACAGATATCTTGACTGGTTCCAAGTATCACATCTCTGAAAAGGGGAAGCTGGACAAGATTGCACAATTGTCATTGATTGGTAGCCAAGGTTCTGGTTTGAAGATTCGTGTCTAAGTTAGATAACTAAAGTAAAAAAAAAAGCAATGTATACTAAGTTTTGTGAAAGTTAAACCCTCTATTAATATTGTAAACTTTCTCACCTACGGTTTCAACTACAAGTTTGCTTGCACATTATTTATTGATGCTGTTTCAACAAAAAAAATTAAAAAAAGAAATTGGACGAGTCCGGAGTCGAACCGGAGACCTTCCGCATGCTAAGCGGACGCGCTACCAACTACGCCACACGCCCAGTTGTTGGATAAGTTAGGAGTCCCGAATATGAATCACGAGAGGAATCACGCAAGCTCTCTCCAAGATAAACCAAGAAATATTAAAGGAGTGATGAAGACGATAAACGTGCCAGGAGGACAATCAACGTGTCAATAGGAGAGTAAACGTGGTATCAAGATGATAAACGTGGTACTGAAAGTTGCTAAAGAATCACAGTATAAAGGAAGGAAAGTAGAAAGCAGAAGGAATTGTATAATTGTATAGAGCAGCGAACAGGTGAAATTAAAAAGAGCAGGTAAGAAGAGATCAATCAATAAACAGAAGAACAAGAAAGAAAGTCTATAAGAACTCGATTAGAAGAACAACCAAATCTAACTGGCTATGATCCTTGTTAAGGTTGGTTTGAGTGTCTTCTATTCATTACCATTCTGTTGTTGACGTTTCTCGCTGTCCTTCTATACACTTCTCTCTGCCACTTCTCGTTGCTTTCTACTTAACAACTCTACTTTTATAATGTAATTCTCTAGCGACTCTCAATAGTCATTCCATCTCTAGCGGTTGAAATTCGCGGTTGTACCATCCGGTTAACAACGCCATACCTATTCCCCACCGGAGGATCATAGAACCAGCATCACTTACGCAGGCATACGCTTCCTCTCGCGCCCCGATGCCATCATGATAGCACCTGGCCCACAATACCCATGCTTTAATACTCTCGTGAACGGCAACTCCTGTAGCTAAACACACACCTTGTGCAGTTGTTATCCGGATGGAATACAGCAAGCTAATCAAGTCACTGTAAGAGACCTGTCCGTGTGCTAGTACAAGTATCAGTAATATTCATGTTACGGTCCAAGTTGCTTTAACCATTTCCTTGGTTTGATTGGCATTCCACAGCTACCTTTTTCTTTTTTTTCTCTATATTTTTGTTCTGTGTCATTCTCGCCCTTATTTGCCAAGTCGGGGGCTTTGTTTAGACTCAAAAGTTTTAAGGGTTCTGACATTTGTGATCAATAAATCAGAAAGGAATATTGCCCAACCCAGACAAAATGCAGCCAGTATGGTAGAATGGCCAGCCTTGAAGACTTACAGAGTATGAAAGAATTCCTGAATGTGAATTCCGAAGTAATCAAACATTAAGATATACAAGTAGGTTACAGAAGAATAAACTGATGGACGATACGATAAACGACTCAATAAACCCGATGATAATTGATATGTAAATTAGGCCATCTCATAGCAGTCACTTTTTCATTGTATGTATTCATCTTGCCTATACTTTCAAGGTTAGCACGTCATTAATTCCATGAGCTTCCGACTTACTTATGGCCAGTATGACTGAAATTGAAGGGGATATTTACGGAAACTGCTAGTTTCATGGATTGCGTATATATGTTTAGTAGTTATATTCCTGATATACTTTACGCCAGCAATTTCAATTGATCAGATGCCGCTGTGCAGGACCTCCATCGGACGATGTTCCAGACTGAGAGCAACAGGGAAGTCAGGCCCGATAGTGGATTACCATATACTATTCACACTGCAGTTTGGCTACTCTACCGCAATCCTGGGTTTCACCGCTCCCAAACTACAATCCACAAGTCTGGCGGTGGGAGCATTAGTTGTAGATGATTGGCGATCCAATATGCCAAAAACCTAATTCAGAAAACCTCTCTAATATTTGCAGCTAGGAAATAGCGCAACATTAATCACATATCACTGCTAGTGACCAATGAACCAATTACCCGCCCATCGCATTCTAGCTGTAAACGGTCATGGTTTTCATTGTGGGGCTGCCCTCTTTGATAGCGAACAGAAACAACTTCTCTTTTCCCCAGACTCTTTTGCCGCCGGGCTCACACCTATCCAGTCAGTAACCAGCCTTATCACTGCATTGCGTCCGACACATGTTGTGGTATCCTCTCGTCTTGATCAGCAGGCGCACGAATGGATCATGTCAAAGAAAGAGGAAATGAATTATGCTGTTGAAGTCTTATCCACAAAGGCATTCAATAGTGAGCTCAGTAATGTTATACTTGAAAATATAATGATACAAAATCAACAGACCCACGCAACATTATCAGAGATTAGATACAATAGAGAGCTATCACTTGCGGTAGGACAATACCTTGAATGAATGTGCTTTTACTGTCCAGATTGGAGTACTAACCAGATAGAAAAACTCGGTTCAAGTTTTGAAAGCAGCTATGGAGATTTATGAATATGGCGAAAAGGGGAGTTTCACAGATAGGATATTAAGTACAAGCATACACATTGCTGAAGACTTTATGTACATTGATAATGAATCACTTTACGCTTTACAAATTTTGCAACCTCCAAACGAAAAAACGAAAAGCTCAAGTGTGTTTGATTTGGTAAACCATACAGGGTCAGCTCATGGCTATAAGACTCTCAGATCATGGTTTCATACTCCATTGTCAAATGTTGAGCTAATCAACAAAAGACTTGATGCTGTTGATGCTCTTGTTAACTCTAGTAATGGCCAATATTTTGAAGATGTGGTTATGGCATTGAAAAAGTTGCCAAACATTAACCAAGTCTTGATATCAATCCAGACTGGTAAACCTAGTCTGCCTCCCTGGAGCAATCTTTCAACCTTCTTTGATAGTGTCTCTAAACTGCACTCTTCGATTGGTCACATATCATCTACAACACCTACAGACCTCTTCACACGACTTATGGAAATCACTGATATCAAAGTCATTCAAGAAATGCATCGCAGGATCAATGACATCATTGACTTTGAGGCGTCTTTGGACTGGAAACGTCTTTATATCCGTGACGGATTCAATGGTCATCTTGATAAATTCAAGGTTAAATACAATGAGTTGGAGAACGTGCTTAGAGATTTGGCACATGCGATTGCTTCAGAATACAAACATATTCCAGAAGATTGCATCAATGTTGTCTATATTCCACAGCTTGGATACATGATTTCACTTGATTCAAAAGTGTATGATGATCTACCTGATGCTTGGGATGAGGTTTTCAGGACAACAACCAATCTATATTTTAAAGAAAGAGTCACAGAGGAAATGGACAGTGAATATGGTGATATTTATCAAATAATCGTTGATCTGGAGATTGAGATCGTGCATAAATTGGTCACTGAAGTCTGCGCTTTGGAACCACAATTGTTAACGTTGGGAGCTGTCTTAGGGGAGCTGGATGCCGTTGCCTCATTAGCAGTTGCCGCTTTGAATTTGGATCTTATAAGGCCGCAACTCTCAAAAGAACCTGCCTTTGAGATCAAACAAGGCAGGAATATAGTTATTGAGGCAAGTGTTCAGTCTTATATCCCATCAACGACAATGTGGGGCTCTGCTGAAGACGATATTCCCACGATGAACAGAGTCGAAGTGATTACAGGTGCCAATGCCTCAGGAAAATCAGTCTATCTGGCTCAGCTAGGACAAATCGCCATTCTCGCGCAGATTGGATCTTTTGTTCCTGCACAGTCAGCCAAGATCCAACCTTTCCAACGTGTCCTTACCAAGATTGTCTCCAGTGAATCCTTAGAGCGCAATGAAAGTTACTTTGTTGGTGATGTGCGCCGCATGAGCAGTGCGATTGACTCTGTGATGAACACTAAGGGCCATAGTCTAGTGATCATTGATGAATTTGGACGAGGAACAGACTCTATTGGTGGTCCTGCCTTACTTGGGTCCATTCTTGAAAAGTTATCTAACGGTGAAAACGGTGCAGAGTGCTTTTTGAGTACACATTTTCACGAGCTCTTTTCCCCCGGGGTGTTAAATCTGGGAAAGAGTGTGAAACATGTTCACATGGATGTTCTTTTTAGTAAGAAAATTGGTACGGATGGAGAAGAATTGACCTATCTCTATGAGCTAAAGCCAGGGTTAGCAGAGGGTAGTTTTGGAATTGAGTGTGCTGAGGCGTGTGGTATTCCCAGACCTGTGATTGAAAGAGCTTACAAAATTCAGAAATTGGATAAGGAAATGCGGAATGAGTCTGCTGATGAAAACACCTTCCGTAAGGCTGTAAGTTGGGTTTGTTTTTATTGACAGGTTTCAAAGTACTAACTACCATTCCATAGAAATTGATCACTAGGGAATTCTTGCTTTGGGATTTGGATAAGGAGGTGATACCACCTCTTGACTTAGTAAAACAGCTTGACAAAATTCTAACTAATGCAGCAGTTTGAAATTCTATATCCATTGCCAACATTTTTACATTTAGTATAATAAAATGCTAATGAAGTTTGATTGATTATTATAGGTAGGTCACTAATGCCACCTCACACAAATTTAGGTGTCACAACAATCTTATCCTCAATGTGACCCAGTAGTGATGCAGTCTTCTCCTCCGTATTCACCATGACAACATTTTGGAGGAAGTCTGTTGTTGAACCTCTGCCAACTTCCATAATTACATCACCAATCTTCATTGTAACTTTACCAGACTTGTGTACCCTCAATTTACCAACTTGACCCTCCACTGCCAATTTAGGTGCCTTCTCTTCCGGTTCTGTACTTTTAGATGAACGTGGCTTTGCTGGTTCTGTTTTTACTTCTGCTGGAGATGTAGGGGTATTAGGATCTTTGAATTCGGGCAGAATACGAGGCAGTTGAAAGAAGAGATACTTGTCGTCGTTGTTATCAAAATCGAGAATATGCTGAACAATAGTTTTGTGATCATTCAAAAGCTTCTCAGAATTATCAACATCATCGACAGCATCTTCTGCAATGTCTGTGGTTTTCAGTTCCAATTGATTCAACTTTTGGTGCAATTCGTCATCTTTCTGCCTTAGTACGGAGTTTAAATCGCTATCGGCAGGTTCATCCTTGATCTGCACATCACCATCTAAGTCCTTTCCAGGAGTTGACCTAGGCTCATTCTCAGTCTCAACGTGTGCCAATCTGACAGCTCTGACAGGGAAGAGCTCACTCTCCTCTCTGCTAAACTTATACTCCTTGCTCATGTCAATTCTGCCTAAGTCATCTTCATCATCACTAAGTCCTGGTGTAGTCTCCCTACTTCCATCGCTTTTCATCAAGTGGGACATGTACGTAGGAGTCGCACCACGACTCACACCGCCTCTACCTTGTGTGCTTTCATTCAAGGCATTACCACTAGCCAACGGACCAGCTTGAACAAGATGCGTGCCTTGCATAGCCCGCCCACCACGCATTCCACCACGTCCACCGCGAGCTGCATTTCCTCGGGTAGCACGAGGCTTCGGTGCTGGAGCATCGGGTCTGTCCTGTGGGGCAGAGGCATCACGTTCCTCTTTGGTACGTCTGGCAACGACTTTTGGTTTGAACTTAAGGCCTGGCTTTGGGGCAGCAGCCGCTGGTGTACGACGTGAGAGTGAATCTAGTCGGCTGGGAACCTTGTCGGCCATCTTTTCTATGATATCGACGAGGAACTGTTTGGATCAATTTCTACTGTCTTGATTTGACGTTAGTTGTGTAAATTTTTCCTTAGGTATTGAATGTGTTACCCGGCAATCTCATCGGGTCTTTAAATTTTTTTTTCCTTTGTTCTTACCTTAGCAGCTTGTGTGAAAAGAAAGTAGAAAGAGAGGATACGACAATGGCCAGAAAGCAAAAGGCTCAAGATACTCAAGAACTGTATGGCCTTGATGAGGTTGATTCATTCCATGCCACCAAGGACGAGGTACTCCTTTCGCAAAGCACCGGTATGTCAACTGGTAGAAAAAGACGTTATGAAGACGATTTTTCTGATGAAGAAGTGATGCAGTCAGAAGGTGAATCTTCCGAGAGCGAAGAGGAAGTTGACGATAACGACGATAATGATGATGAGTACTTTGGCAAAAAGGATGAAGATGAACTAGAAGATGATGATGGAGAAGGAACGTGGGGTCAGGACAAGCGTGCGTTTTATGGTGCTGATGAGGCATCGGATGATGAAGAAGCTAAGCAGATCGAGGCAGAGGCATTGAGACTTCAAAAGAAGCATCTGCAGGAGCTCAATATGGAAGATTATATGGAGGAGGAAGATGAGGAATGGGCCAAGGTGGCGAAGAAACACGATCTTGGTGAGGTTGCTGAGACAGGTGAAGAACAAGAGATGAAGGAACTGTCCAAGCTAGATCCAAAGACAAGAGCTAAGGTTCTCAATACATCACATCCAGAATTCATTCCTCTTTCTAAGGAACTAACCAAGTGGAGCCCCATTTTGGATGATTTTAGAAATAGAAGAGATGATAATGAAGTTGTTAAGGTCAAATTCACAGCACTTTCGGCATATTTGGGGGCCATCACTTCATACTTTGCTCTTTTCATTGCTCAGAGTAAAGAAGATGAACCATTCTCAATGAAGGATCACCCGGTGATGGAGAGCATATTGAGCTCTAAGGAACTTTGGAGACAAGCTGATGAGCTTGAAGAGATTGGAGATTCCGACTCTGAAGAAGAAGAGGAAGAAAGTGAACAGGAACAACTGGTGCAAAACGATGATATGCCTGTGCTCGATGTGGATTCGGAAGATATTGAAGAATCGTCTTCTGAAGAAGAGGATGAGGAGTCTGAAGAATCAGATCAAGAACTCGATATTGACATTTCCAAGCCACGTTCATTTACTAAGCGCCAGAATACTGAAGTCGAAGATTTTGCAGAAGGTGACATTGACGAAGTTGATGCTGAAGACAAGAAGAAGCGTAGAAAGACTTTGCGTTTCTACACATCCAAGATTGATCAAGCTGCCAACAGACGTGATGACCGATACACTGGTGATGCTGATATTCCATACAAGGAACGTCTATTCGAGAGACAGCAAAGACTGATTGAAGAGGCTAGAAAGAGGGGTCTGCAGGACTCCAATGGTGTAGATCTAGCAGATAATGACAAGTATGACTCCGAGGATGATCACACTGCTGGCCGTGGCGATGGTGAAGACTACTACAACTCCATTAAATCAGAGGTTGTTGACCGTAAGCAAAAGAGAAAAGAGGCACATACTGGGGCTGTGAAGGCTGCAAAGGAAGGCAAACTTGCGGAGCTGGCTGACGACTTGGGTGAGGATGGAAAGCGTGCAATCAACTATCAAATTTTAAAGAACAAGGGTTTGACACCACATAGAAAGAAGGAGAACAGAAACTCACGTGTGAAGAAGAGATTGAAATACGAGAAGGCCCAAAAGAAGTTGAAATCTGTGAGAGCAGTTTACAGTGGTGGCCAAGGTGGTGCATACGAAGGTGAAAAGACCGGTATCAAGAAGGGTCTATCTAGATCTGTTAAGTTTTGAAACGAAATAATAGTATGCTAGCATATATCACAGTAAACTTCGCAAACGTAATGAAACATTACAATCATGAAATGGTCAGTAAATCAACCTCTTAAACTAGACTCGTTCCTCAAAACCTCCTTTGATGATTGACGATCCAGACCCTACGCAAACATATTTGACACTTTGACAGAGCTGTAACCTACCATATTTGAGAAGGCTTCAAAGCTGTTTTGGAAGGATCGACCATACTGAAGTTTTTCCCTTTCCCACTTTTTGTTTCGGGATTGAAGTGAGCAGTTTGACTGGCTATACACAGTACCCCCTGTATCCAGTATCCGTTGTATTGGTATACCCTGATGCCCTCCAGGAACTTTCCCAAAAAAGTAATCTCCTATCCGAGAGGTTATGGCTTGTGGAAGCTTGACAGGTGTTTATAAGATTTGATGAATAATACAATGCACATATCATATGCCTTGACCTCTAATTCTCAGTTAGAAGAATACTTTCTGATTTCGGAACAGCATGCAAGAAACAATCTCCCTCGTTTGACTTCAACAATAGTTAGATCTTTAAGGTCCTCGCTCGCATTCATGCACAATCATCACACGCTATAAGTAATGTCTACGATTACCCAAGGATCGAACCCCGGCCCCTTCACATAAATTCCATATCTGGATACTGAATACTGAATACTGAATACTGAATATTGGATATTGGATATTGGACAGTGAATACCCGTACAATCCAGGTCTATTGGCTGGTATCGGAAACCTTTGGTTATACTGTCAGTAATTTGTGATTTTAGATGTCTACATAGCTGATATTTCGCTATGTAATTTTTTCTGTAGAGCTCTGAAAAGCCAAACAATAGTGAGACTTGACGAGAACCCACAATAAATGTTGAAACATGAATGAATCAGAATTGTCTATCCTATTCATGGGTTTATATCTCAGGCCGCATAGCTTCCGGGTGCTCACATCCGTAGTAAATTTGACACACAAACGGCCAACCTACGGCCAAGGCAGATCACGGAAGCATACATCCGAAATCACCCCACACGTGATAGCTCCCAAAGAGAGCTCCGGGGTAAGAGCGTTTTTGGGCATCTCCAGGCTGTGGTTTGAGTTTAGTTCAATATGTCACAATAATTCACGAGCATCATACCGATCGTGGCTTCGTGACCCTCAATAATGGCTCATTGAAAGATGAATGATGGCTTTATCTTTTACGTAAGCCATAATTGGACAAGTCAAACGTCCAAATTTTCCCTCAACTGACTCACTTGAGGAAAAAAAAAGTGATTGAGGTTCTTTTGAGGACTGTTTCTTTTACTACAACAGATCTACACAATCAGTTTAAAAAATTATCAGCGGTAAACATGGCCCACGTATTTGCCTCCATCCCATCTATCCCAGCTGATGCTGTCTTTGCCTTGAAATCCAGATATCTTGCCGACACCAACCCAAACAAGGTTGATCTTGGAATTGGTGCTTACAGAGACGAGAATGGTAAGCCTTGGATTCTTCCTTCTGTCAAGGAGGCTGACAAGTTGATTCACGAAGACCCAGAATTCAACCATGAGTACCTTCCTATTTCCGGTTATGCTCCATTCGTCAATGCTGCGTCCAAGGTTATCCTTGGTGAAGACTCTCCAGCTTTGAAGGAGGACAGAGTCGTCTCTATCCAGACTCTTTCTGGTACCGGTGCGCTACACGTTGCAGCAAAGTTTTTGAGTGCGTTCTACACTAAGTCTCGTACAGTTTACCTGTCTAACCCAACATGGGGTAACCACTTTCCATTGTTTGAGACTTTGGGGCTGACGGCCAAGACATACACCTACTGGAACAACGCTTCCAGATCTTTGGACATTGAAGGTTATTTGAAGGACATCAAGAATGCTGAGGATGGCTCCATCTTTTTGCTACATGCATGTGCTCACAACCCAACTGGATTGGACCCAACTAGAGAACAATGGAGAGAAATTTTTGCGGCTTTGAAGGCCAAGGGCCACCTTGCCTTATTCGACTCTGCCTATCAAGGTTTCGCGTCAGGTGACTTGAACAACGACGCCTGGGCCATCCAAGAAGGTGTCAAGACCTTGACTACTCCAATCTTGATCACACAGTCATTTGCAAAGAATGTTGGTATGTATGGTGAGAGAATTGGTGCCTTCCACTTGGTACTTCCATCTCCAGAAAACAAACCAGCTATTAAAGCTCAGTTGAATGCTTTCACCAGATCTGAGGTGTCTACTGCCCCAGCCTATGGTGCAAAGATTGTTGGTAAGATCTTGACTACACCTGCCTTGAGACAACAGTGGGAGAAGGACTTGATCACCATGTCTCAGCGTATCTACAAGCAGAGGGTTGCATTAAGGGAATGGTTGATCAATTTGGGCACACCAGGTAACTGGGACCATATTGTTAAACAACAAGGTATGTTCTCATTCACTGGTTTGACTAAAGAACAAGCTACCGAGTTGGAGAACAAGCACTCTGTCTACTTATTAGGTAATGGTAGAATCTCAGTTGCAGGCTTGAATGATCACAACATTGAGTACGTTGTCAGGGCCATTGATGCTGTTGTGCGTGAGACCTCCAAGTTGTGAATAGGGTAAGGTTTAAGACTGTTTTTTTTCCGTTCTAGCGGTGTAGATACTAATGCACTGAGGTGCTGAAAATCATATACATCGAGCACAATAATGTTATACATTACCATGATATAGATAATTTATGTGACTTCTCTAAGACAATCCGTTTCCGGAAATTTCCATTCACCTTGTTTAGAATATGGTAAAGTGAAAGCATTAATTATATTAACTCTGTTGAGATTGCTATCAACTGCACTGAAGGAGGTTATCTGTCCTTTGTACTGCGAGGGGGTTCATCTTGCGATCAATTGTGAATTGTCTCTACCTGCACAGAGGGTTGACCACTCCCTACGTGCTATGGTATGATGAATATTGAAAACCAGGATCATATTATAACCAAATAGTGGTCCCTAGACATTGAAACATTATACACAAGTTGGTTCAGATCTTCTGGATAATTGCGAAGGATCGTTCTAATGCCCCTGACATGGATTCTGAGGTCTGATATGATTTTCTTCGAGAACAGCTCTCCTCAACGTTACAACTCATCATCACAGTATATCGGCCATATTGCACAAATTGTTCAGGTTCTGGTGGTTGACACAACGGGAAAGTTGGGATAAAAAGGATTGTTTGTATTGAAAAAACTGAATTATACCTTAGAAGCTTTCAGAGGCAGGAATAAAGAGAGCCGAATTAATTCGAAGAACAAAGTCATCAATTGATTGGTCTTACATGTGAACTAATGTTCTAATGAATAATGCTCTTTTATGGATTGCTTTGGATGATCACAATTGCCCCATTTTTGTCTGAATTATCATAATGGAAGCACCTAGAGTTTTCGAGAGTGTAGTTCAATTGGTATCCACTCTCCTTTATCTCAGACATAATAACTGAGATAATTATGGGTTTGGGCTTATCACAACAAGATTTTACTACCATAGTTTTTGATACATTTATAGAAATTGAGGTTCGAAACAGGGCCCCTTACTACATATTCTACAGGGACTACCTATCGAAGTTCACAAAAAGGTTGAATTATACTCGCAGCTCTGTTAATCTGTATTTGTGGAGATTTAATGGTTAATCAAACATTAAACTATGCATCCACCTATCTTTGGGTAGGCTTGATCGCTGCTATTCTCATATGTACGTGAATCCTGGTGCCTTTCGAATTAGCAAGGGAGACATTCAATTCTAGTCAGAGAGACAAAAGATGATACTAGCTAACTTAAATATGTATATATATATATACTGGTTACCTGGATATCTCTGTGCTATGGTTATTCAATCTGCCATTCTGTCACGGTTGCAACTCGATGACCTATCACAACGGTTTTCATTGTTCAAGAAAATTTATAGTATATCAAGATCCAGACCATTCTAGCAAACATTTGTTCTTTCAGGGACGTCAATTGCACCCAATTGGTCTTCTTAGCTATCCCAATGTTCAAACTGCACATCATTGTTCCACCAAATCCGTCCAAATCTTCTTCAGGTAGTCAAATCACTCCTCCTGAAAGAAGATTTCTGATGATCACTAATAAAAATCGTGCCCTTCACCTCATCGCTGATGAGATCAAGGAACAGTTCACCAAGCTGTACCCTGATGAAGATCCATTGATAGTCCAAATGCTTCAGAACTCGGAAGGGTTCGACTTGGACTGGACCTATATTCTGAGCTCTGTCCTGAGCGAGTCAAACACGATATTGAGGGTTAGTCGTGGAGAGGAGGAGGAGGATTCAAATCCAAGAAAACGTATACGTAGTGCAAGTGTTCGAGTCTCCAGGAAAAATCCAAACAACTACAGGGAGGTGTCGAGAGTGACAAGATCAACCTCTTTCATGACGAAAAACATTTTCCCTGATGACCATCCAGTCGAAGCTAACAAAAGAGCTGAATTAATAGAGGACGACTTTGAGAACGAACTGATATCAAATAGTACAGAATTGGAAGATGATGAGGAGGAGGACCTTGAGGATAGTGATTCTGATAATGAAACTCCTGAGGAGGAAGATGACGACTACGAAGAAAATGAAAATACGCTTGAAGAGGACACAACTGCGATTTGTGCAGGCGGATTTATAAAGACCAATAGAGATGAACGAATTCCTATGAATGATGATGATAGCTTTGCCAATTCTCCTATTAGAAGACGAGCAGCTAGACGAGCAGCACTTGAGGATAAGAAGCGATCTTTTTGTACCTCTGAATCAACAGATACTGTTTCTTCTGAGAATGAATTTACCCCAACGCGGGCTAGCCGTGACTTCGATGGGAAGCATCTCCATCTCAGAATCGGTGATGAGGTCTATATCGATCTCGAATCCTTAGAGCGTGTTCCTCAAGGGTTTGAAGAACTAGCTACAAGGGAGAGGCCGCGTTTTCCAGGACCCTTCCGTGTCATTCGGCATGAATCCAGTGTCATTGTCCATCTAGACCTTCCACAGCAAGCAGCAAAACGTTATGGAAAGCTGTACCATGTCAATGACCTCCGCACAAAAAAGTACGTTGAGGAAAACTTCCCAACAGCTAGACCGTCACGTGGAACAGGTCGTTTCGAGTTCCACAACAAAACTTCGGGCTCAATGGAAGTAGAATCTATTCGCCGTCATACACAAAAGGGTAGGGGCTTTCAGTTTGAAGTTCTACTCTGTGATGGTTCATTGGAGTTCAAAAGTGGAACAGAACTTGAAAGAACTGCACCAGACCTTCTACAGGACTATGCAATTCAGTTTGGTATCACTCGCTACATTAGTTAGCCTAAATCTTTGTCTCTTGTTGCATATTTTTTTATCCATTTGTAGAACGTCTATTATCTTTCGTACTCTTCCCTTGCACAAAACATTGAAATGGTATCTGTCACCTGTACATCGTTGAACAGTCTGCCATTTTCTTACGGGTCTGAAAATTCGCGGAATACTGATGAATTTTTTAGCGCGATTTCATACGAAATCAGCCATTAGTCTCATAAGGCCCATAAACACAAAACAGCCCCCCATCGAAAAGAACACACCATCAGCCGCTTCCAATTACGATGCTCAAACTTCAGGTTGTGCTGGTACCTCCCAGTGTGAGTAATAGGCCGGCAAATCAGCCATTGAATACATCTGGTATCCAGCTGAATGGCTCTCGTGTTCTCACTTCGTCGCCCTATCTCTTGAACCAACAACTGGGAACATCTACTCCAAACAATCAGCAACTGGCCAACAACTCCACCACTGCATCCATATCACATCTTAATCTCACACTTTCAGAGCCAGAAAACAATCTTAGAAAGTTTCTCCATATCACTCAGAAGGATAAGACTCTCCTTGAGATTGCACAGGAAATTAGCCAGAGGTTTACCAAATTGTACCCTGACGAAGACCCACTTGAGATCTTGAAACTGCAGGACATTCAGGAATGTGACTTGGACCCTGATTATGTTGCTGGTGACGTCTTTGACTATGACAATGTTGTCAGGGTGCTTCTGAGCCATGAGATCAAGACGCCAGACCGTTACAATAACATCAGCAAACGCCGTGCATCAAACAGTTTCTCACAGATCAACATCCCAAAGAAAAGAATCTTAAATGCTAATAACTCAAGATCATACAATGACTCGTCCATCTGGAAACCTGCTGATGAAAGGCGCTCCACGCCATTGTCCAACCAAATATTTCCTGATGAAGATGATGCTGATAACACCACTGCTAGACATCTCTCGGTCAATGACTCCGCCGATCTTTCACTTCCACCACCAGATGATAATTCTCAGCTTTTTCCAGACCCAAAGAAGGTAAAGTCCCCAAATGGCGCCAGTGTTGCTGCTAAGGTTGATATCAACTCCCCAGTGTCAAAAAGAATCACCTCAGGTATGCTTGTAGTTCCCGAGCCAAAGTTAAGAGAGGCAGAGGAGAGGACTCTACAAGAACAAGAAATTCAGGAGAAATTGACGCAGAGGATCATTCCTGTAAAAAAGGGTCACCAGTCTGAGTCTGAAGAATCTGGCGAAGATGAAAAACCTGAAGAAGAGGTAGAGCTTCAGAAATCGCCAACAAAGCAGGAATTTATGCATCCACAGCCGAAAAATACCACTGTTTCAACTGAAACTAGTGCTAGGCCAGCCATTTCAAGACCATCATCAACATCATCTCAACTGATCAACAAAGAGAACATCAAGTCAGTTGCATCTTTCTCTAGCGATGAAGAAGAGGACGAAGGTCCAATTGAACCAGAGTACAAGAAGGAGGATATTCTGAAGATTTTTAAGAATGGAAGAGTGCCTGCAGGGGTTAAGAAATCATTGGCAGCTTACAACTCTGCCAAACAGGACAAGGGCACACCTGCGGTCAAGAGAAGTGTTAGAGGTGCTGCTGTCAAGGCGAACGAAAAAATAACCATCAGTTATGGGGGAACGCCTACATTGACTCCTCAGGAGCTTGAATCGGAAGATGAGGAATCTGAAAGTTCATCCGAAGAGATAGAGCAGCTTGACCCAACTCAGCTAAGTCCTATAGAGGCTATTACGAAAACAGTACTTGCCTCAGCACCTTTGTCAAAGGATGGAGATACTGAAATGAAGGATGCTAACGAGGAATCGAGTTCTGGAAGCTCATCAGAGGAGTCCAGCTCAGATGAAGAAGAAAACAGCATCCCTCTGTCTCAGCTATCAAAAGGTGCTAAAGCTACTCCTTCACAGGTCCTGCTATCCAAATCACTAATTAACACTACCGCTGCTAAAAATAATGGACAAGTTAAGCCAGCATTAAGTTCCGGCGAAGAGTTAGGCGATGATGACGATAACGAACCTCTTAATGACGCTGATTTGCAGTCATCGAGTGGCAAGGTTGTTGACAGCGAGAACTTATTCAAGCTAACAGGCCGTTTTGCTAAGGCAACTACTGCTGAAACTTCTCAGACGGAAGAGGAGAGAGTGTCTTCCGAAGAATCATCATCAGAAGAAGAATCAGGGTCAGATGAATCTAGTTCTGAAGAGGAGGATGAGATTGTGAAGCCAACATTGGAACAACTTCTTGCCAAGAAACCACCAGTTCAAGAAGTACTAAAGCTCCAAAAGATGGAGGGGAGTTCGTCTAGTGAAGAAAGTGAAGATAGCTCTAGCACTGACGATGAGGTGGAACAGGAGAAGCCCGGTTTGCAGGTTCCAGGTGTTTTAGGCCTCAACGCTGTTCAACAAAAGGAAGAAAATATTTCTTCTGAAGAGAGTTCTGAAGAGGAATCCAGTTCTGACGAAGAGGTTACAGAAACGCCTAACCCTACGCCAAAAGCAAAAGAGTCCAAAAGTGGCTCAGCATCTGAGCAGGAACCTGATGATGAAGAAAAAGAGAACATTCAGCCGTCTGTTTCTCAATCCTCGCAGAAGCAGTCAGACAAGAAAGACGAAAGTTCAGAAGAGACTGAAGAAGTGACATCATCGGAGGACGAACCTGAGGAAGAAAGAGCCGAGATTAAAGAGGATAAGCCGGTATGTCCCCAAAAGAAAATTGAATCGACTAAGTCTGACCAACCAAATGTTGATTCTACCTCTGATCAGGCCAAGGAAACGCCTCTCGTCCAAGTACAGGCATCTCAGCCAGCTACTACTGTTCAAGTGTCTGAATCTAGATCTGAGAACGACAGAGACTCAGAAGATGAGGATGGTGATAAAAAGGTAGTGATAGAATCTTCCCAACCAATTCCAATAACCACCAGGGTTGTTGATCTTACCCCATTAAAATCTTCTTTTGCCAACAGAGCTGTTACTTCTGCACCATCAAACCCAACTCCAACTCCACTTGCCACCGTCAAATCCTTCACAGCCCCGTCCAGTGATTTAAAAGGTTTTCGTCCAACACTTGATGATATCAGAATCCTCAGAACTGATCCAAGCAAGCAGGTATCATTGGGCTTCCCTAAGGTCAAAGTATCTTATGGTGAAATTGATCTCTCATTGCCGCAGGGCGTTTCTGTTAAAGATGTCCCTGGTCTGGAACAGATTGACAAGCTTCTAACAGACAATAGTGTCAGTCTGAAGCGCAAAGGTGAATTGTTAACGGAGAGAAAGAGAATTGTCAGAAATGCAAAGTCCAGATTTCAGAACATGCAGAAACGAGTGAGAAAGAAGATCGTTGATGCTGGTCTTGATCCTGAAGAAGAATTCTATCCTAATGTTGAAATCGAATCTGCAATTCCAAGCGCAACGCCTGTTGCATCATCCCGCAGTACGTCACAGAAGATTGATGGAGCAGCGTCCACTGAATCACTCAAGTCATCGCCCCCTCCACAATCTTTTACTCCGAAGAATTCAGTGCTAGATGCCAAGATTGAAAAATCAAGAAACCAATTTGAAGCGGCTAGGAAGATTCTAGAGGTCAAGAAGGCTGCTACTGCTGCTGCTATCAGGGAAGCTGAAATCAAGAAAAAAGAAGCTATGGGCACAAATTCCACAGATTCTACCAAGATAACAACTCCACTGAAGAAGCCAACTTCTGATCTTAAGTCTGTTGCTAAAATTTCACAAGCTGTCAAGTCTGAACTTAAACCTTACCCAGCCAAATCTCCAATCAAGAAGGTTGTTGATAAGTCTGAGAGCTCAAATTCAGAGTCCGGATCCGATTCCAATTCTGGTTCTAATTCTGGTTCCGACTCTGACTCTGACGGTGATGTGTCCTCAGAAGATGAAGTACCCCCAAATAAGAAGCCAAGAATTGTCAATACTCCAAAGAGTGCCTCACTGCCAGCCCATGATCTGAGGAAGTTAATTGCATCTAACAAGAACGAAGCAGTTACAAATGCAGCTTCAAGTCCTGTCAAGCCTACTGCAGGTCAAGTCCAAAGGAATCAGCTACATGGCAAACCCAACTCGAGACTATCATTAAGCTCTCTTTCTGACCTGGCATCCAGAGGTGTTCCAGATGTACTGGATTCATTAACTCCATCATCTGAAAGATCGCAAACCAAAACATCCAATTCAGGCTCATCAAGTGAAGAGGATATTGAAGATGACAGTTCGGACGACAGTTCAGATGACTCTGATGATGATTCAGATGAGGATAGTTCGTCTGATGACGAACTTAAGGGTAGTCAGAAGTTTCTCAATGCTAAAACTGCTAAAAGTTTAATCGGTGGCACTTCGAAGAAGGCTCGTGTGAGCTCAGCGTTTAAGGACTTGATGAAAGATCATGCAAAGAAGAAGTGAAAGGGGCTCTTGCTTTATTTTGTATGCTACAAGTGACTATCTGTGTATATATGCATATATGTATCCTTATTAATTAGTGGCTGAAGTTAACTTCATGTAAGAAATCCACTTAATGTAGAAGAGATTAGTGTCATTACATCTAATCTGATCAAAGTAACTAGGCGATGAGCTCGAAATGCTTACATTCTCTCTAACATGACAAAGATATAAATATAGCTCAACTCCAAAGTTAAGTAACAGCTTCTGCCCAATCCATGGGGTGCCGATCTCTGCTTCTGAGATACCAATCAAAAGGGTTATTAATGATCTGGTACAGAGTGCTAATGCTCACTGAGCACGCCCCAGTCATAAAAGTGGTTGTTGACTAAGCTTTGGTAGTGAAGTGGGAACTGTTGCGAATGTCTTCGGTTTGAATATGGAGAACTCTTTAGCAGATGCGGCAGTGTCGTTTGCTCACAATGAATTAATGTATAAATAGATGAGGGGCCTATATCGAAGTGATCTATTCTCTCTCTGAGGGCATTGAATTAAGTTGGGTGTTTATAAATGTGTTCTTCATGTTTTTCCCTTCCTCTCTCTCAGCATTAACTGATCTTGTGAACTCTATAAAGGCTTACTAACTTACAGACCATTTATTTCATTAGCAAAAAGCATTAATAATATTCTTAATTGGGTTACTGCACCTGCTGTTGGCCTTCAACAAATTTTAGGGCCTCAGCTTGATCAATCTCATTCACGGTACTGATTTTGTTATTGAAAGTAACACCAAAAAAGGTGTTTGCTACTTTCAGCATTTCTGGTCTAAATGTGGTACACACAAACTGGGCATTCGCACTCAATTCATGGATCAAGTTAGCAACAGCCGTTCTATATTGGGTATCCAAATTGGCATCAATCTCATCAAATAGGTAGAATGGAGCTGGGTCTGATTTCTGAATAGCAAGGATAAGAGCAATTGCACACAAGGACTTCTGTCCGCCAGACAACTGCTCAATTCTTTGTTGTTCATCCCTCTTTGAATTGAATGCCACACTGATTGACACACCAGTATAGTTCTCAATAGAATCCTTGTCAACCATTGTTTCATCCTCATCGCCTTGTGTCTCAGTTTCATCAACAGCAGGTTGTGTTTGTATAACAAGCTCACCATGGCCGTTAGGGACAAGTTTCTCAAATACCTCAGAAAATGCTGAGGAGACCTGATCAAAAGTCTTTTGTATAGCACTTTCCTTTCTAGATTTCAATACACTAATCAGTTCGAGAATAGATTCTTCAGAGTTGTCAAGTTCAACACGGCGTTCAACCAAGTTATCCCTTTGCTTTGTAAAGGTCAAGTACTGTTCCAATGCCTTACGATTAACATTGCTGAATCTCTCTAGATCCTTAGTCACTGCACTCAACTTCTTCAAAAGCTCCTCAGAGGAAATGTCTTGGTCATACTCAAAGGCTTCCTCTGGTAAGGCACCTAATTCTCTAATCTTCTTTTGGGATTCATCACGTCTCTTGGACAATAACGATCTTCTTGCTAGATACTTCTCAGAGTTTTTCTGAAAGTTTTCAAACAGTTTGACCAGTTTACGCTGGTTCTCGTCAGCTTTTTGTAGAGAATCATCCAATTTCTTCAAATCCTGATTCTTGCTAGCGATTTGAGACTGGACTGCACCCAATGAATTTTCCAATTGGGACTTTACCTCATTCAAATTTTCGAGTTCTTCGCTCAGCTTCTGGATCTCTGCATCAGATTCCTTTTGACCACTTTGCTTGATTCTGTTACTCAACTCCTCAAAGCGAGGTTTCAAAATTTCATGGATGTCGATTTCAAGACTCGATAGCTCAGATTCCTCATTCGACAGCTTATCAAGAGTAGAATTTAGATTCGAGACCAGCTCAGTTAAAGTCTTTGTTATTTCTTGAAGAGATAGCTTCTCTGCTGGTGATAATCCTTCTTCAAACTCAGAACTCAACTCTTTTATAAATTCGTCAGCTTTGGCATCAAGGGAAGCTATCGTGGTTTGCAATTGGGATAGCTTATGGTTGGCTAGCTTTAACTGTTCTTGGATTCCAAACTTTTCGTTCAGTATAGCTGATAGTTTAGCCTTCAGTGGCTTTTTGCTTGAAATAAGAGCCTCATACTGACTAGTATGCTTTGAAATATCGTCATGGATGCTCATAATCCTTTTGTCAAGCTGTTGAATCTCAAACTTGATCTTAAAAAGCTCCTCTTCTTGGGCGCTTGCCTCTTGAAGTTTATCCTGTTTCAACTTCATTGATTCGAGTCTGGACTTCTTAACATCGTGATAACCACCAGTTAGAACACCCTTTCTGTCAGCCTTATCACCGTCCAGAGTTATTGCGTTTAATTGAAACTGTCTGGAGAGCTCATAGCCTCTCTCCAGGTTAATAACAACAATAGTCTTACCAAAGACTTGTCTCACAGCTTCCTCAATGGCTGTATCAAACCCAATCTTCTTGATCAATGGAACACAATCATTCGAATCAGGGAATGTCACCTGTTTCAATGAGATTCTATTAAGTGGAATAAATGTTACTCTTCCAGCCCTTTCACGAACTAGTTCTTCCATCAACGTAGAGGCAATATCATCATTGTCGACTACAACGTGGAACAAAGAGTTACCTGCAACAACTTCCACGGCCACTCTGTATTTCTGATTAGCCTGAATGAGTTCACCCAAAGGTCCGTGGACCCCAGAAAGGCCTAATCTCTCAGTGATTCTCTTCACTGCTTGCAAACCATTGTGCTGTTGTCTGTCCATGGTATGACTGACTTGTCTCTCTGCATAACGGACATCATCTCGAAGTGATTGCAAGATGGTTTCGGAACGGGTTTCGTCCCTCCATAGGTTTCTTCTAGCATCTGTAGCTTCAATCTGTTCTCTCTTCAACTCATTTATCTTCTCCTCCATCTCAGCTAATTGAGCCTGCGCAGTTGGACCGTTGATGGAGTCCTGAATATCATTAACCTGGTCGTTTATTTCTCGCAGTTTGGATTCGAGAGTCTTTATCTGCTCAGAAGTCTCAGCCAATGATTGTTTTACTTGCTTCTTCTCAGATGCAGCAGCTTGCACTTGTGAGTCCAACCAAGTG
The DNA here is from genome assembly GCA_023627795.1 of Barnettozyma californica. Taxonomy (NCBI): domain Eukaryota; kingdom Fungi; phylum Ascomycota; class Saccharomycetes; order Phaffomycetales; family Phaffomycetaceae; genus Barnettozyma; species Barnettozyma californica. Next base: position 893,365 of record JAMAIE010000003.1, on the reverse strand, counting down.
TCTCTTTCAGCTACATTGGAAAACTGTGCATAACGGCCCTGTTTGGAAGAAAGGAATGCCTGCCGTGTCTTTAAAAGTGTGATTTGATCCCCCAGTTGTTGGGCTGTTGATTTCAAAGATTCAACATTTGGCTTCTTTTCCGCAAGTTTAAGCTCTTTCTCATCAAGCTTGGCCTTGATCTTCATGAGTCTATCGTTGTTGGCTTGGTCTAAATTCCGCTCATTCTCAAAATTAGCTCTCGCTTCATTCAAATTGGCAGAAATCTCATAGGCCTGTTTTGAGACTTGGCTGAGAGTAGAAGAATACTGAGACTCATCGATTCCTAAAATCTTCAAGTCATGTTTGATATTATTCTTTTGGTTAGTCAGGTCAACAACCAGACTCTCTCTCTTCTCCAAATCCTCAATATATTTATGAGAATCGTCCACAGAGGTTTGATACTTGCTATCAATCTCTTCAATAGAGTTGGTTATTTCATTCAGTTCACGATCATAGAGAATGAATTCATAGATTTTTCTGTCCTTCTCTAATTTTTGGAAAACCTTCAACTCATTCTTTTCAGAATCCAAATCAGATAATCTCTCCTGAATAAACTCAAGCATCTCATCAATCTTATCTCTCTGATTCTTAGTTCGAGCCATCTCTTTCTGAGATTCTTTCAACTTGTTCTCAAAAACCTTAGCACCAGCAACTTCTTTCAAAAGGTTCAGCCTTTCTGAATCTTTAGCATTCGTCAAAGATGTGATACGCCCTTGAGGAACAATGTAGTACGGATTGGATTTAGAGAAACCAGCACTTTCCAGTAGTTGCATGATATCCTGTCTCGTTGATGACTTGTAGTCCAAGGAGTAATCGTCCTTCTTCAAACCAATAGTTCTTCTAATCACAACTTCCTCCTTGTTGATCGGAAATCTGCCATCAGTATTATCAAACACGATCTCGACATAAGCTGACAATACAGTACCAGATCCTTCATGAATTAAACCTTGTCTCTCTTCCTTTGACATGCGCGTATATTGGTCACTCAAAACAAATCGGATGGCGGCAAAGAAGTTGGATTTACCAGATCCATTTCTGCCTACCACAACATTGTGTCCTGGTGAGATGTCTTCAATAACAGTGGTGTTCTTGTATGTCTTGAACCCCTGAATCACAATACGCTTGATGTGCATTGCCGAAAGAAGTCTTCCTTTGTGTGACTGTGGCAAAATCTATGAGATCACTGTTCTAAAAAACTATTCAGCTCTACGCGTTCTGTTTCGCGTTTTCGCGTTTCTATTGAACTAAGAGGTTGCTGATGTAAGAATCTGAAAAAAAAAGTATGTAGAAAGAACAAGTACAGCAATTGACCAAGAACACTACACCGTCTGTTTCCACACTAGTGCTATTTCAAATGACTAGATGAGTCCATTGCAATATCAACATTCGTTAGCAAACTGGTGATAGTGAGTAACTTGAAATTTCAAAATGCGAAATTTTATAATTATGAACCCACTCCATGTAATCAAGATATTACGAACAACGTTGGTTCGGATCATGTGACCTCCCTCCGGAATTCCAATTTCTTTCTTGCAGATGGCCCCAACAAAAAAAAAATGTCAACAAAAAGTCGCGAATTCTGCTCAGCAGTTTTGACGTATAAAGCCCAACGGTACCGCCAGAACTGCAGGCCACTAATTTAACTAATCTACACAGCCTTTTGGAAACTACAATGCGCCCAGAGACCGAACAAGAGCTCGCTCACATTTTGTTGACCGAGCTGCTCGCCTACCAATTTGCCTCTCCAGTCAGATGGATCGAGACACAGGATGTCTTCTTGAAGGACTACAACACTGAGAGAGTCGTGGAGATTGGTCCATCACCAACATTGGCTGGTATGGCCAACAGAACCATCAAGGCCAAGTATGAGTCCTACGATGCTGCTTTGTCCTTGCAGAGAGAAGTTTTGTGTTACGCTAAGGACGCAAAGGAGATATACTACACCCCAGACCCAGCTGATCTAGCTGCTGCTGCTGAGGCTGCTGCCCCTGCTGCCACTGAGTCTGCTCCTGCTCCTGCTACTGAGTCTGCTCCTGCTGCTGCCGCTCCTGTTGCCGCTGCTGCTGCTCCATCTGGTCCAGTTGCTGAGATTCCAGATGAACCAGTCAAGGCCTCTTTATTACTACACGTTTTGGTCGCCCAAAAGTTGAAAAAGGGCTTGGACCAAATCCCACTGTCTAAGGCCATTAAGGATTTGGTTAATGGTAAGTCTACTGTCCAGAATGAGATTTTGGGTGACTTGGGGAAGGAGTTTGGTACCACCCCAGAGAAACCTGAAGAGACTCCATTGGAGGAATTGGCTGAACAATTCCAAGAGACTTTTAGCGGTCAGTTGGGTAAGCAATCGTCTTCCTTGATCGCCAGATTGATGTCTTCTAAGATGCCAGGTGGTTTCTCTGTTGCCACTGCCAGAAAGTATTTGCAATCCAGATGGGGTTTGGGTGCTGGTAGACAGGACTCCGTCCTGTTGATCGCCTTGACTCAAGAGCCAGCCGCCCGTTTGGCTTCTGAAGGTGATGCCAAGGCCTACTTGGATGGTGTTGCACAGAAGTACGCCTCAATTGCCAACATCTCGTTGGCTAGTGCAGCTTCTTCAGGTGCCGCTGCTGGCGGTGCTGGTGGTGCCACAATTGACGCCGCTGCCTTTGAGGAATTGACTAAGGATAACAAGATCTTGGCCAAGCAACAACTGCAAGTTTTGGCTCGTTACTTGAAACTAGACTTGAACAAGGGTAACAAGGCTGCTGAACAACAAAAGGACAACTTGAAAGCCTTGCAAGATCAGTTGGATGTCTTGAATGCAGAATTGGGTGACTACTTCGTCGAGGGTATTACTTCTTCCTTTTCCAGAAAGAAGGCTAGAGTGTATGACTCCTCCTGGAACTGGAGTCGTCAATCTCTATTGTCTTTATACTTTGAGATCATTCATGGAGTCTTGCATAGAGTTGACAGAGAGTTGGTTTCTGAAGCTATCAACATCATGAACCGCTCCAATGACACTCTAATCAAGTTCATGGAGTACCATATCAACCAGACAGATGCCTCTCAAGGTGAAAACTACGCTTTGGCAAAGGAACTAGGTCACCAACTTATTGAAAACTGTAAGCAAGTGTTGGACTTGGACCCAGTCTACAAGGATATTTCTTACCCATTGGGTCCAAAGACTACCATTGACCACAAGGGTAACATCACCTACACAGAAGAGCCAAGAGAAAATGTTCGCAAGCTGCAACAATACGTCTTCGAGATGTCTCAAGGTTCAGAAGTCACCAGATCTACTCAACCAACCATTGCTCAAGATTTGACTAAGGCCTACAAAGCTATTTCTAAGCAAGCTGAGTTGTCTGCTGGCACCAAGGTTGAGTTTGAAAAGCTGTATGGTGAGTTGATCAAATTCTTGGAATCTTCTAAGGACATTGAGATCAACAAGAACACCACCTTGGCTGGCTCGAATGATGACAACTTGGACTCTGACTCTGCCAAGGAGGTTGCTTCCTTGCCAACCAACTCCTCTATTTCCAACCCAGTGTCTAAGTTGATCCCACCTGCAACTATCCCATTCTTGCACTTGAAGAAGAGACTTCCAGATGACACTTGGGCCTATGACCGTAACCTGACTGCCACCTACTTGGATGGCTTGGAACAAGCTGCTGTCAACGGTGTTTCTTTCAAGAACAAGTATGTCTTGATTACTGGTGCAGGTGCAGGCTCCATTGGTGCCGAGATTTTGAAGGGTTTGATCCAAGGTGGTGCAAACGTAATTTTGACCACTTCAAGATTCTCCAAGAAAGTCACTGAGTACTACCAAGAGATTTATGCTACCTATGGTGCTAAGGGTTCTTCTTTGGTTGTTGTTCCTTTTAACCAAGGTTCCAAGCAAGACGTCCAAGCATTGGTTGACTACATCTATGATGATGTCAAAAAGGATGGTTTAGGTTGGGATTTGGATGCCATCATTCCATTCGCAGCTATTCCAGAGAACGGTATTGAGATGAACCAAATTGACTCCAAGTCTGAGTTGGCTCATCGTATCATGTTGACCAATTTGTTGAGAATCTTGGGTCAAGTCAAGGACCACAAGGTTGCCAGAGGTATTGAGACAAGACCAGCTCAAGTTGTCTTGCCACTCTCTCCAAACCACGGTACTTTCGGTTCTGATGGTTTGTACTCTGAGTCTAAGTTGTCTCTGGAGACTTTGTTCAACAGATGGCACTCGGAAGGTTGGGCTAACCAATTGACCATCTGTGGTGCTGTCATTGGTTGGACCAGAGGTACTGGTTTGATGAGTGCCAACAACATCATCTCTGAAGGTATTGAGAAGTTGGGTGTTAGAACCTTCTCTCAATCTGAAATGGGTTTCAATTTGCTTGGTTTGCTATCTCCTGAAATTACTGAGTTGTGTCAAAAGGCCCCAGTTTGGGCTGATTTGAACGGTGGTTTGCAATTCATCACTCAGCTAAAGGAGAAGACCAATGACTTAAGAAAGGAAATCTTGGAAACCTCTGACATCAGAAAGGCGGTTTCCATTGAGACTGCCATTGAGCACAAGGTTGTTAATGGTGAGAATGCCGACGCTCCATTCGCCAAGACTACCATCAACCCAAGAGCCAACATGAAGTTTGACTTCCCAACCTTGAAACCTTATGATCAATTGAAGAAGGTTGCTCCACAATTGGAAGGTTTGTTGAACTTGGAGAAGATTGTTGTCGTTACAGGTTTCTCTGAGGTTGGTCCATGGGGTTCTTCCAGAACCAGATGGGAGATGGAAGCAGATGGTGAATTTTCCTTGGAAGGTTGTATTGAAATCGCCTGGATCATGGGTCTGATCAAGTACCACAATGGTAACTTGAAGGGCAGACCATACACCGGCTGGGTCGATGCTAAGACCAACGAGCCAGTTGAGGATAAGGATGTCAAGGGTAAGTACGAGACCCATATCTTAGATCACTGTGGTATCAGATTGATTGAGCCGGAATTGTTCAACGGTTACAACCCTAACAAGAAGGAGTTCGTTCAAGAAGTTGTTTTGGAGGAAGACTTGGCTGAATTTGAGTCATCCAAGGAGACTGCCGAGCACTTCAAGCTTGAACACGGTGACAAGGTTGAAATCCAAGAGAATGCTGAAACTGGTGAGTACACCGTCAAGTTGTTGAAGGGTGCATCTTTGTTCATTCCAAAGGCCTTGAGATTCGATCGTTTGGTTGCTGGTCAAATCCCAACTGGTTGGGATGCGAGAAGATACGGTATCCCAGAGGACACCATCTCGCAAGTTGACCCAATTACCTTGTTCGTCTTGGTCTCCACATGTGAAGCCTTCATCTCTGCTGGTATCACCGACCCATATGAATTGTACAAGTACATTCATGTCTCTGAATTGGGTAACTGTTCTGGTTCTGGTATGGGTGGTGTTTCTGCTCTACGCGGTATGTTCAAGGACCGTTACAAGGACACTCCAGTCCAAAACGATATCTTGCAAGAGTCTTTCATCAACACCATGTCTGCTTGGGTTAACATGTTATTATTGTCTTCTTCTGGTCCAATCAAGACCCCAGTCGGTGCCTGTGCTACTGCTGTTGAGTCTTTGGAATTGGGTTACGAGACCATTATTTCTGGTAAGGCTAAGGTATGTATCGTTGGTGGTTATGATGACTTCCAAGAAGAGGGTTCTTATGAATTCGGTAATATGAATGCCACCTCTAACTCTTTGGATGAGTTTGAACACGGCAGAACCCCATCTGAGATGTCCAGACCAGCCACCACTACTAGAAACGGTTTCATGGAATCCCAAGGTTCCGGTCTACAAATCGTCATGAATGCCAAGTTGGCCATTGAGATGGGTGTCCCAATCTATGGTATTTTGGGTTTGACTGCTACTGCCACTGACAAGATTGGTAGATCAGTTCCAGCTCCGGGTAAGGGTATTTTGACTACTGCGAGAGAGCACCACGGTGACTTGAAGTATAGCAGTTCGTTGATGGACATCTCTTACAGAAAGAGACAAGTTGAGAGAAGAATTAAGGAGGTTAAATCTTGGATTGACTCTGAGTACGAGTTGTTGCAAGAGTTGGCTGGTGCTTTGCCAGCGGAGGAGCAAGAGGCCTATATTAGTGAAAGAGTTCAAGAGATCCAAGAGGAGGCTCAAAAGCAGATTTCTCAAGCTAAGGACTACTATGGTAATTTCTTCCACTTGAACAACCCAAGAATTGCTCCAATCAGAGGAGCTCTAGCCACTTTCGGCTTGACTGTTGACGACATTGACGTCTGTTCCTTACATGGTACCTCTACCAAGGCCAACGATAAGAATGAATCTGCCACTCTAAACAAAATGTTTGAGCACTTGGGTAGATCTGAGGGTAACCCAGCTCTTGCTGTCTTCCAGAAGTACTTGACTGGTCATCCAAAGGGTGCTGCTGGTGCCTGGATGTTCAATGGTGCCTTGCAAATCTTGAACTCTGGTGTTGTTCCAGGTAACAGAAATGCTGATAACATTGACAAGGTTTTGGAAGAATTCCAATACTTGTTGTTCCCATCCAAGTCCATTAAGACCGATGGTGTCAAGGCTGTATCTGTCACTTCTTTCGGTTTCGGTCAAAAGGGTGCACAGGCCATTGCCATCAACAGTGACTACTTGTTTGCCGTCCTCTCCAAGGAAGAGTACGAGGCCTACACTGCCAAGTTCAACGAGAGACACAACAAGGCATACTCTCACTTCCACGAATCCTTCATTAACAACTCCTTGTTCAAGGTCAAGGACCACGCCCCATACGCCGATGATTTGCAGAACCCTGTCTACTTGGACCCATTGGTTAGAGTTTCTCAAACCAAACAGGGAACTTTGGAGTACGCTTCTAATGATGTCCAAGGTAACTCTTATGTCTCCAAGTCCTCTAAGGATACTTCCAAGTTGTTGGGTGACTTGTCTGCTCAGGCTGGTGCTAAGAATGTTGGTGTTGATGTGGAATTGATCTCTGCTATCAACATTGAGAACGATACTTTCATTGAGAGAAACTTCACTGAAGCTGAGATTAAGTACTGTCAATCAGCACCATCCCCACAATCTTCATTCGCTGGTACATGGTCTGCTAAGGAAGCTGTCTTCAAGGCCCTTGGTGTTGCTTCCAAGGGTGCTGGTGCTCAGTTAAAGGATATTGAGATCACTAGGGATGCCAATGGTGCCCCTCAAGTTGTTCTACATGGCGATGCTTTGAAGTCTGCTCCATCCGCAAATGTCAAGGTCAGCATTTCCCACGATGACTTCCAATCTGTCGCTGTTGCCATCTTGAACTAGTGGTTTATAACCAATTTTATGTATTTTGAGTTTCTAGCAGTTTTTGTAAGAATGTATGTAGCTTTTTAGTTTATATCGATTGGGCGTAACATTTCAAAACAACACAGTTCCATGACCATACCACTTAGTAGATACAGGTAGCGTTTCCTTTTTTTCAGTTGTCTTTGCAAACAGTTCTCCAACATCTCCAAAATCAGTTTTGATGTTATCTTCCTCCCATTCAATCTCAACACCACCATTCTTTACAATGGCATCTTTTGCCGTTTGCCAGGAAAACCTCACAACTTGGGACCATCCAAAAATTGGATCCACAGCTTTGTTGAGCCACTCTTTGGTCTTTGGATCCGAAGGGTATCCTGATCCCCACTCTGTCTGTTTTGAATACAACTGTATCTTGCTTCGTGTAAGTGAAAAATCTCTGGTGACTTTTGCACAGATACTCGCAGCACTAACGCATGGATATAGGGCATCAGCCTTTTTTGCGACAGTCACTTTCAACGTAGGAAACCTCTTCTCCAATTTAGCCTGGTATGACGTTGGCGGGCCCACAGTATCAACGTAAATCTCCTTCAAATTAACTCCTTGATCCAATACTCCTTGGATCAAGTCCATCGTAGCATCATGTGCCTGTTCGTTCAGGTTGTAATTACCAACAGAATTCGGACGCAGCATACCAGATGAGATGTCCATTGCTGTCATCGTTCTTGTGCTCCACCCCACATTCTCGTGAAGCTCGCTTCCTTCCATGCAAATCTGTTCTAGAAGACTAGTTCTTTTCTCCTCAGTCAACGTCTTGGAATCAGCAAACTTATAGACTCGTTTAAGCTCTGATTCAAATGATTTGAGACAATAAGCGACACCGTACACCATGGGACCCAAAACAGGACCACGGCCAGCTTCATCGACGCCAAGCACAACCGGCTCAGAAGGGTTGAGCTTAATCACGCTAGGTATTTCTGTGATATACGTGCTGGAGTTGAATGACTGTGATTGGGGAACTGAAGGTGGGAGAAACCCAGCTGAACTTCCTTCTTCAATAGTCATATTTATTATTAACGTTTAAAGTATCTGTATGGCTGCTGTCTGCTTGAAGAGTGATGGTTCAAAGACAACTTTCGTTCTGGCGTACAATCAACGCGTTTCAAGCGTGTTCTCGAGCGAGCGTGTCGCATTTTTTCTCGAATTGCCAGAAATTCAATATGCGTAGAATTTTGCAAAAGTTGGGTATGGCAAAACTGCTGAAACAAATCCAAATTCAACTATGATATTGGGAGTAAATATATAGCTACTCTTTGTGCTTCCAGCTCAAGTATTATTCAAAGCTCCGAATTTAGGCTCTTTTTAATGAGCACTACAAACTTTAGGATCACCATTCGCCAGTAGTTAACCTTTTAGCCGTCGGTACAGGTAAGAATTATGCATAACTCTCTGTATATATTTACGATTTTAATTTATTAATAACTACTTTATAATATGCTGCATAATATGTATATGTGATATATCTAAGTATATATCAAATATGAACTGATCTTTTAGCTTTTTTGGGGGTACTAGTACTAAAAATTTGAAGAAAGTAAGTCACTAAAATCATATAAGTATACAAACAATCATTACGTAGTACTTTTACAAATCTTATCAGGATAGAAACATATAGTACTGTGCCCTAGCTCCTGACAAGGTATGTACGTGATATGGTATGTCTGAGTTTGAGCCAAAACTGTGGGTAGATTAGAGGTTCAAAGGCAGTGTCCATTGTTTGAACGACGATTACTAGATCCTATTCCAGTAATTGTCACTGAAGAAGCAGATAGTTTCTTAAAACAATAAGTTCAATGACATTGCTGAGAAAGAATTACAATGCAATTAAGGGAATGCGCTGATAGGTTAAAAACTCACACGATACAATCCGTATATCACTAGTGCATAAGCTAAATAATCACGCAATATATTTCGCTCTAAGTCCAAACTTGGAATTATTATATACTGAATGTCATCTTAAAGAATTCAGAGGGTAGCTCTAAGAATTCAAGAACTGCTTGGGTCGAGAAGCTGCAACTTGGACAGGAAATCGATTCTACACAGAGGCTTTCTTTCTCTATTGCTATTGTTTCGGAACATGTTCTGCTCTCAACTGGAAATCAGGCTTAAACTGATATGAAGATATACGTGGAGTGTGGAATGAATAATCCATCAGCAGTTCAAATTCTTGATCGGGCCAATTTACACACACGAACAATAATCGCGCGGCGTTCCTATTAAAGTTGACACAATGAGGCTGTTGATCCGGGCCCGGGAGGTTACAAATGCGGCTTAATTACCAAACGGCTGTCAACCAAAAACCCCTCACCAATGAAATCAGACATTGCTAAACCAAAAACCTTTGATGTGAATTCTAACTGAAACAATGGTCAAACTAACATTCATAAAATATTTAGTGTAAAAACTTTCTATGTGTCACTTTGATATATCTAATCACGAATTACCTCGAAAACCGGGAAAGCGCAAAAATCCTGCTAATTTGGCGAAATTGGTACCCAAAGAGGAAGGGCGCGCCAAAGTTTTGCATTCAAGGAAATTTCAACTTATCACCAACAACAACTACAAACAAACCGTTGATCAAAAAGATCACAGCCAAAGCAACATGCCACAGGTCGGAGGCTCACCGCCTCTAATAATTCATCCACAGCAAGGTGCTGGATCAGCTCATATTCATGACAGCCAGAAGGATGGCTCATCACAGAAGCGAAAAAGGGTGACTCGTGCTTGTGACGAGTGTCGTAAGAAGAAAGTGAAATGTGATGGCCAACAACCCTGCATCCACTGTACGGTATATTCATACGATTGCACGTATGACCGTCTGTCCAATCGTAAGAAGACGATAGCGGATATCAACCTCATTGAACAGAAACTGAAGAATGCAGAAGGTATTTTGAGTATGATGCTACCCGATTTGGATATTGGGGACTCTAATTTCAACTTGGAAGCTTTTGAAAAGGCCTTTAAGGTGTTTGATAAGCAGAACAACAATCTGAAGCTGACAGGGTTGATGGACCAATATAAAATTGAAGCTGCAAATACAGCACAGTCATCAAAGAAAAAGGATTCAATTAAAGGTGATGATGGCCCAATGTCAAAAAAGCAGCGTTTCAATTCACCAGATCCCCACATTGATGGTTCTATTGAATCCAAAGATGGACGTGAAATTAAAATCATTTTACCTCCAAAGAATGTGGCATTAGAGCTTGTGACTAAGACTTGGGCATTCCCATGTGTGTTGTTCCGTTTCTATCACAGGCCTTCTTTTGTGAAGGATTTGGACGAACTATATGCCACTGATCCAGAAAACTACACCAATAAGCAGAATAAATTTCTTCCACTGGCATATTCTGTGATGGCAGTTGGTGCTCTTTTTAGCAAACAGAACGGTGTGGACGACAAATTCTTGGAGGATGAAGGTTTTAGATATTTTGTTGCTGCAAGAAAGCTTATTGACATCACGGATGCTAGCGACCTCCACGCTATCCAGACAATTGTGATGTTGATTTTGTTCTTGCAATGTTCTGCTCGTCTATCAACATGTTATTCCTACGTTGGTATTGCTTTAAGGTCTGCGCTTAGAGAGGGGTTTCACAGAAAGGTTGAACAGCACCCTTTTAACCCTATTGAAATTGAAACCAGAAAGAGACTATTTTGGACAATTTACAAGATGGATATCTATGTGAATACGATGCTTGGGTTACCGAGATCCATCTCTCCACAGGATATTGACCAAGAGATGCCGCTTGAATTGGATGATGAGAATATTACAGAAAATGGCTACCTACCTCAAGCGCCTGGCAAACTTTCCTCTGCTGCAATTGCCAACAAGCATACAAACTTAATCATGATTCTTAACAACATTGTCAAGAATCTGTATCCTATTAGCACCGATCTAAAAGTTGTTTCACACGAAAAAGTTTCTGAGATGGAATTGGAGTTGAGGGGATGGCTCTCTAATCTTCCAAGAGAGTTAATTCCGGGATATGAACCTCCATACCAATACTTCAAAGCCAATCGACTATTGCATTTGTCCTTCCTCCACGTGCAAATTGTGTTATACAGACCATTTATCCACTATGTGTCACCAAAGTATACTTCACAGCCCAACGTGGACCCATTATCAATCCAGAGGGCCAAGAATTGTATCAGTGTCGCTCGTACCGTTGTGAATTTGGCACAGGACATGATTGACAAGCAGCTTATTAGCGGAAGTTACTGGTTCAGTATCTACACCATTTTCTTTTCTGTTGCTTGTCTCGTCTACTATGTGCATGAAGTACCATTTGATGAGTTCCATCCTGATTACATTGGCATCAGGCATGATGCGGAAACTGGGAGGAAGATTCTTACATTTTTGAAGGACAGATCAGTTGCCGCATCAAGGATTTATGCTGTGCTAAATCAATTATTTGAACAACTAAATAGGAAGACTGCCCATTTGCATAAGAAGAGACAAGAGGAGTTACGGAAAGAGGAGGAGAAACGTCAGAAGGAGCAAATTAGTGGGAGAAAAGCTGGCACTGATAATGGCAACAACTACCTCTCATTTGATGTACCTATTCCACAGAATTTGGTAAATGATGGCACAAGAAAGCTGAGCACGACAGATATGCAGCAGATATCCAGTCCATACCCAAATATCAAGCTGGAGGAGGCCTATAATGATTTTGATCACCTTGCCAATTTTGACAGCTTCATCAACCAGCCGCAACCACCCACCAATAATAATGACCAACCTGTCAATTCAGTGACACCCCTCAACATTGATGCTAATCAATATCAATCTCTGGGGATTAACACCACAAATAACCAAACACAGGATGAATCTTTCAAGCAAGAGGACAACTATATGCCTGGTATAATGGATCAAGTGGATATGCAACTATTTGGCCGTTTCCTTCCACCTTATATGATGAAGCAGCGCAATGGGACATCGACAGGTCCCGGTTCAAACGGGGGAGACCTGCCAAGTGGATTAAACACTACCAATAATCCAACGAGTCTTGGTGATTTGAATCTAAAGAATAGCAATCAGAGCACACCAGCGAGTGTGGATAACAGCATAGGGAGCGGGTTCCCGAATATGGAGAGTTGGCCTGAAATTGATCAGGCCGATAGCATTGGGAAGTATCTGTAATTCTAGGTGCGCAAACTATTGTGCGGATCCCAGGAGACAAGAAATGTTTGTTTTGGGTGGTTCGGATCTGTCAGCACAGCAACTAGCCATATTGGGGGGTATGTTTGCTTTTTCTGTGTTTTATTTGTAAGAAGATAGGTGTTAATAGGGTTAATTGATAGAAGAGATGAGTTTGATGTAGATATTATATATATATATATATATTTGTATATATGGAGTCCGTGCGCATATAGGGGCTCTGGTGAACTGACCTTGGTTTGTTTGTTTGAGTTGCTTTTTTTTTTTTTTTCTTATTGTGTGGACTAGATCATTATGTGCGTTTATGCCACGCTTTTTTGTGTCATTGTCTGTGTCATTAAACAGCAAACTTTAGACAGCAAACTAATGTGAACTGACTAATCTTTAACTACTCTCATATATTACCCGTTGCTTTATGGTATAAAGATGGGTATGTCCCAAAAGTTTCTAAGTAAGTTATGATCAATTTCCATTGTTGAACAGCCAGAGATGACTTCCAATTATAACACGAACACGGATACAACCAATACATATAATGCCAATACAAACACTTACAACGCCAATACCACTTCTGGAAATATATATGACCCCAATGCGCATGCGTATGATCACGATGCTTCAACTGTCCATTCCCCAACCAATGAACACCTCTCTGAAAAAAGACAACAGCAGGATATCCCACAAGCTGCTACAACCACCACAAAGAGAAACCGTTTGAACAATAGATGGCTCGGTTGGGCTATTCGTGCTTTGCAACTTATCTTTTCTTCTGTCACTTTGGGCCTCGCTGCTCGTTCTCTTGATGCCTTTTTGGAGGGTGAGCCACGTATGCGCTACACTGTGTTCTGTGGTGCTATTACTATTGTCTACCTCATTATTTTGATGATTGTCTCCTTTGCTGCTCCAAGCCTTTTGCTTGCTGGAGCTATGTTAGTATTTGAGATTATCCTTGCAATTTTCTGGCTGGCATCGTTTATTGCAGTGGCAGCTCGTTATTCTGGCTTCAGTTGTTCAAGAGACAGCTTTACCTTCTTTGATGATTTTGGCACTGTGTTTCTTGGGGCTAATGTTCCATCCTCTGTTGTCAATGGTTGTCACTGCGGTAAAGCAGCAGCAGCTTTTGCAGCCATTTCTTTCCTCTTGTTCGTAATTAGTTCTGTGTTGATTTTTGTCAACATCATCAATCCGCTGAGAAAGAGACATTCGAATACGTCATACGTTTTCACACCAACATCAAAGAACGATAATCGTGTGATTGATCAATCCACTTTGGCTTTATCAAGAGGTTATAATGAGAATACTGGCACCAATAATACTGCTGGATATGACTATGAGAGTGCCGTCCCTCAGACGACGAATGTTGGCACACAACAGACTTACCAGACCACTACTGCTACGCCAGGCGCTAATGTCACTGTCCCTGATGCCACTATAGCTGGTAATCAATACACTGCTGGTGATGGTATGAATGTTGATACTAACAATGCTGCAAATATTACCAATCCTGCGGAGTCATACCAAAACCCAGTACCAACAACAGCACAGACGTAAGCTATTGTAAGTCCTAATTCTTAATTTGTTATTATTATGTTGATTTCTTAATTACTGTAGTTTCTATACGACTACACAACTTCTTGTCATGAGAAGTCTTTATTAAAATCAATGACATAAAAACGTTAGAAAAGAAAATAAAAAACACCATAGAACTCCTGAATACCTTAAAACACAGAAACAATCTCACCAAAAAATGCCTGAAATAAACACAATCACATTAAACTCATGGAACCTCATTCCTCAACCTTGATAATTCACATTTTTGAAAGAAATGTTACCATTTTTATTATTCCCTTGTCCCATTTGATATGAGAAATCGATCATCCCCGTCTGGTCCAGATCTTGAGCTATTTGTGAAGTCATCTGTTGCTGGGGAACTGGTTGTTGTTGTTGTTGTTGTTGTTGTTGTTGTTGTTGCTGCTGCTGCTGCTGCTGCTGCTGTTGTTGTGATGACGAATTCTGAACATGGTGCTGTTTCATGACAATGCCTTGTGGTGGGGATGATGATGATGCTTGATTCACAGGTGGTCCAACACGTTTACCCCGACCCTTGATACCACGATTGGAGTTCTTGTACAACGTAGCAAAATAGTTCAGCAGCTCACGCTCCTCTGGTTTCATTGATGCATCATTCGGATCAATCTCAGCTAATCTTTCAGTTAATTTATTCAATGTATCCAGATGGAATCTGTTCTGATGAGACTTCAGATTACCCAGTTGTGTAAATGATTTGTTACAATCATCCAGTTTGCATTCAAATGGCTTCAAATTGTCGTGTGTCAAACGATGTGCAGCTAAATTACCCTTTCTCGAAAAGGTCTTTCCACAAATTTCACAACCATAAGGCTTCTCACCCGTATGTAATCGTAAATGTGTTCTCAGGTTACCTCCCTGAGTGAACTTTTTCCCACAATAATTACATTCAAACGGTTTGTATCCAATATGCGATCTCACATGCACTTCCAGGTGTGTTGTTTGGGTGAATGTCTTATGACAGTACTTGCATTCATGAGTCTTAGATGACTTAGCTTTAGGACGGTCAACACCACCAAGAAGTTCGTTTTCCTGCGGCAAGATCCCGTGACCGTTGTCAAGGATCGACCCATCATCTGCAATAGCAATTTGCTCGTTGATGCCCTTCTTACGTGCTTGAATAATGAGCATGAGCTGGTCAACTTTAGTGGCCCCAAGCAAAGGACGGCCGTCTTCGCGCACTGCCTGGTCCTGATGTGGAATAACGGGTGACTGTTGTTGTTGTTGTTGCTTCTGGGATGTAGAAACTTGAGATATAGGTGATTGATCCCTAATGTTCTGGGTTTGCTGCTGCTGAGGCGTAACATTGGCTTTTGTCTTTCTGGACTTCTTTGCTGTGGTAGACTGGATTGCATTTCTTCTTCCACTCGACTTATCAGATGTTGGAGAGAGAGCTTGGGTATTGGCATCTAGCTTGTACGATTGGTCCTGAGGTTTAGAAGCAAGATATTGATATGGTGGCTGGTAGGTTTGGGCTTGGGGGATTGGTGCAATTTTTTGTATTTGTTCCTGTATCTGTGGTTTGTTCATTTGTAGTTGATAATCAGAATAAGGGAGTGCCGGTTGCCGGAAGGTTTGAGAACCCATATATGTTTCAGCTAGTTGGGTTGGCGGTTGTTGACCCTGCTGTCCCTGTGATTGGCGAGGATCTCTAGTGTCTGGTTCAGACTTGGTCTCTCTCTTAGCCTTTGCTGGATCAGATACACCAAAATTTGGTTCCTTGAATTCAAAATCATCCGGATTCTTGATTGAGTCTCGCTTGGCGAAGAAGTCAAAGTCTGACGAATCACCAAGAGCGCTATTGTTCAAGAAACTTGGCTGTCTTCCTCTGATGGAGTCTCTTTTTGCAAAGAAATCAAAGTCGGAGCCACTTTCACTAAATGACGCACCTGGAACGAATGAACCGGCACTCTTCTTAGAAAAACTTGGATTTTTGAGTCTTAATGAAGGATTAAATGGTTCGAGCTGTTCTGAAGGACGTCTAAGCTGTGAATAAGCGTTGAAATCAGTAGTTGGCAGATAATTCTGTTGGTTCGATTGACCTTGAGCTTGGGGTTGGGATTGTGACTGGTTTGAGGATGCAGATGAAGGTTGCTGCCCAGCTGATGACACCGGAGTCACAGAGGATGTGTTAAACAAGTTGTTAATGATGGACATTCCTCTTCCGCTGCCGTCAAAACTAGAGGAGCCAGGATCACCAGGTGCAGGCATGTTAAGGAAGTTTGAGATCGACGAGTTTGAGTCGGTGGAAAATCGTGGTCCGCCATTGCCAAAGTTGGTGTAGAAGGAGAGTGAATCTTGCCGTTGTCTTGTATCTAGCGGATTAGACTTGGTTGGCTCATTTGCCTGGTTAGACAAGGCGGAGTTGTTATTCATGTTGGAGGACGACTCGCCTGGTATTTGTGAGAAGTAGTCTGTTGCGTCAAGGTTTCGTGGACTTGTTCCAGTAGCACCTAAATTGGGAGACTTATTTTTCGGTTTCTGGTTTATACTATTGAACTTAGAGTGGTTGGTGGCGTTGATTTGATGATCAATACTGTTGTTATTATCGTTATTGGCGTACCTCAAAGCATCCATAGTCCAGCTGAGAAGTGAGGAAGATGAAATCAATCAGAGTAGAATAGCTCTCTCAGGAACCCAAACTTGAACTAGCAACGAATCAGATGAATGTACCGATTTGAGGGAGCCTTTGTTTGCTTGGGCAATTGTTGCTTTTCAACTGGAATACCTGGATATCAACCAGTAATTCAGCCGTGTTCAGGCGTTAAAAGTAGACGAATGCTCAAAATATGCGTATTCGAACACAATGAAGCGGGTTCACAGCACTGTATGACAAGTTGAGATAGTTTGTTTTGATTACAGTTGAATTTACAAGTTCCAATCTTTTGGGAGCAGCGCGGTCATCAGCACACCCACACATCATTCTCGAAAACTACTGAATCAGGTCGTTTATCATCACGTGCTCTAATCGCAGTGGGTTCGCGAAAATTCGAGACTAAGTCTTCAAAAAAATTTCAACATGAGGAAACGGACAGTAACTCATCGCCATCTGTGACCAGCACTAAAGAACAATGTCTGCTGAAGACCAAGTTGAGGATGTTGATGTTTCTATGCAGGATGAAAGCCAAGAGGACCTAGATACTGAAAAGATTAAGGTGGTACGTACCTTCCAAACTACTCTTTTTGGCTTTGACAGCTTACTAACACAACACAGCTTCCTGGAGCTACCGAAGATGGTACCGCAGCCTCTTTCCAAATCATCGAAGAAGATCATACACTGGGTAATGCCTTGAGATATATAATAATGAAGAATCCCGAAGTTGAATTCTGTGGCTACTCTATTCCACATCCTTCTGAAACCAAGTTGAATATCAGAATTCAAACATACGGTAACATAACTGCTATCGAAGCCTTACATAAAGGCCTAGATGACTTGGCCAACCTTTGTACTCACATTGAAGACAAGTTCACTCAGAAGATCAACCAAGGCGGTTACTCTTCTGAAGAGCCATGAGAGAAATGATCACAACGTATAACACTGTACCATAGATTAATCAATGAAACATAAAGCATTTTTACTTGTAGATCTTGACATTTGTTTGTACCACCTTTCTGCTATAAAGTTTGAATGTAAGTGTGTATTTCTGTTAATTACTGAGTGAACTATGAGAAATCATGAAAATTAACTGATTAGGAAATATACCAGATCAGTCTACAATTTTTTTTTTCCTCTTTTCTTTTTTTAAGAAATTTTTTTCCCTTTAAAAAGGCAGAAAGGTTTCTCTTTTTCTTTCTTACCTCTTACTTCAATAGCAACAAATAGATACCATGTCTTACAACGGCGGTTACGACCAAAATAGCGGTTACAACAACCACAACTTCAACAACAGAGGCTCCGACAGAAACTTTGGTTACAGAGACAATGGTTCCCGTGGCGGTTATGGTGACAGAGGTTTTGGTGGTGGCAGAGGTGGATACGGTGGTGGAAGAGGTGGATACGGCGGTGGTGACTCCTTTGACAACTTTGGTAACAATTTGCAAAAGCCAGATTTCAGCAACGAGTCCCTTCCAAAGTTCGAGAAGAACTTCTATGTTGAACATGAATCTGTTACCAAAAGATCAGATGCTGATGTTCAAGAGTTTAGAAACAAGCATGACATGAAGGTCTACGGTTCTGACATTCCAAAGCCAATCGAAACTTTTGATGAGGCTGGTTTCCCAGATTACGTTTTGAAGCAAGTCAAGGCACAAGGTTTTCCAAGCCCAACTGCTATTCAGTGTCAGGGTTGGCCAATGGCTTTGTCTGGTAGAGACATGATTGGTATTGCTGCCACTGGTTCTGGTAAAACTTTGTCCTATTGTTTGCCAGGTATCGTTCACATTAATGCCCAACCACCGTTGGCCCCAAGAGATGGTCCAATTGTTTTGGTTTTGGCTCCAACCAGAGAACTAGCTGTTCAGATCAAGACTGAATGTGACAAGTTTGGCTCTTCTTCTAGAATTAGAAACACCTGTGTCTATGGTGGTGTTCCAAAAGGTCAGCAAATAAGAGACTTGGCTAGAGGTGTTGAGATCTGTATCGCTACCCCAGGTAGATTGATTGATATGTTGGAGTCTGGTAAAACTAATTTGAAGAGAGTTACCTACTTGGTTTTGGATGAGGCTGACAGAATGTTGGATATGGGTTTCGAGCCACAGATCAGAAAGATTATTGACCAAATCAGACCTGACCGTCAAACCCTTATGTGGTCTGCTACCTGGCCAAAGGAGGTCCAGAACTTGACTAAGGATTACTTGAACGACTACATCCAAGTCACAGTCGGTTCTTTAGAGTTGGCTGCTTCCCACACTATCACCCAAACTATTGAGGTTATTTCTGAGTTTGAGAAGAGAGACCGCATGTTGAAGCACTTGGAGGTTGCAATGCAGAATCAAGAGTCCAAGGTTTTAGTATTTGCTTCTACTAAGAGAACTTGTGATGAGATCACTAAGTACTTGAGAGACGATGGCTGGCCAGCACTTGCCATTCACGGTGACAAGCAGCAGCAAGAACGTGACTGGGTCTTAAATGAATTCAGAAACGGTAGATCTCCAATCATGGTTGCTACTGATGTTGCTGCCAGAGGTATTGGTAAGTTTAATTTTTCTTTACCCCACGAGATATTTTGATTCTATTAACATTTAGCAGGTCTTTGATTTTACATCAAGGAAGATTCACTTTGTGCTACCCAGGAGTTTAAACAGAAGATGTGCATGCATGGTGATTCATGCTGGCGTTCCGCTTTAAGCTCCAATTAGATCATCCGTGATCGTTGTTTCACACTGATAGAGTCAGGTACTTCCCTTTTGGTTACCTTTTCAGAAGCGCTGTTTGAGCCACTAGCAATCATTTTAAGACTTGAGTTAGATGAACAGAGAGAGAGCAGAATAGTTGATTCATTCTTTTGTTGACACGAGAAAGATTGGACCATTTGATTGATGATTATAGACACTAATTCCAAAGGCCCCCACTTCTTCGGAAGAATGATTCCCCCTAGCCTTTGTGATTGGTTCAATGTTCAAATATTCATCCAGAAACTATCATTTGCTCTTGGAAACGACATTCATCTATAGAGTTTTAATACATGATTTCTTGTTCTGAATGGAAAGGTTGTCAATCCAAACAGAATGAAGTTCTCAACACCTGATCAAGCTCAGTAGTGGAGGAAACATTGTTTCGTCCTCTTTTTTGAACACTTTAAAGTACAAAGACAGTCTTCTCCACTGTCCGCAAAGATCTCTAGAATTCAGAATCTCTCGAGCACTTTCCTCATTGAACTGATTTACTAACATTTTTTTCTTTAGATGTCAAGGGTATTAACTATGTTATTAACTACGACATGCCAGGTAACATTGAAGACTACGTCCACAGAATTGGTAGAACTGGTAGAGCTGGTACTAAGGGTGACTCGATCTCCTTCTTCACTGATGCCAATGCTAAATTGGGTTCCCAATTGGTTAAGATTTTGAGAGAGGCCAACCAAACCATCCCAGAAGCTTTGAATCAATTCGACAGATCAGGTTTCCGTGGTGGTCACCCAAGATATGGTGGACGTGGTGGTTTTGGTGGTAGAGGAGGTCGTGGTGGTAGAGGCGGTAGAGGCGGTCGTGGTGGTAGAGGTTTTGGTGGTGGTAACAGATACTAGATTTTTTTGTACTTCTCGGTTTAATTTTGCATTTTCTCAGTTTATTATACAATACATACAGTTACTAGATAGAATATTATAGAATGGCTCAATACTCTTCGTAGCAGTTCCGACAATACCACAGTAATTGCTTGTGGTACAGTAGTCTCTCATGCTAACGAGTATATCCACTAAGTTCAGGAAATGGACAATTTCAGGATCATACCTTTCGACTAGCACAGCACGGTCAAGACATTTGTGGCAATTCTCTTGTTGCTGTGCTGTTATCTGCGCCTTTACCAACCATCATCCCAACCATCCGCATCACCAGTGTCAAGTTCCAATTTCAATTTACTAGCCTTTGGCTTACCCAACTGCAATCCCTTCTTCTTTGGAGCCACTTTTATTGGGGCATCTCTCTTGTCGTCTGTTACCAGTGATGTCACTTTCGGAGCTTGAAACGATGTTTGTGGTTTATCCCTTGATGTGAAATATACTGACTCGTCATCATCACCAAAGTCATCATCCCAACCGAAGTCATCACCTGTGCCAAAATCATCAGTGCTCTTGGCCCTTACGGAGGCTTTTGTTGAAGAGTCTTGAACAGAAGCAGATCCAACTGTAGAAGTGCCAATGTTGTCGTATTTATTGAAAGATGATATCACTGAAGGTGTGTTAGTTCTGCTATGTTCTGGGGTGATTTGGGTGTCCTGATTCAAGGAGCCAGCCAATCCAGAGGTCAACTTGTTGAAAGTGCCAGAAAATGAGATACCGAAGTTGGCAACATTTTCAGTAACTTCTTTCATAGCTTTCTCAGATTCACCCGAGTCATCCTCTTTGTCTAGGGGGAGCTTCGATGCCTCTGTTTTGATCTTTTGGAAGAACAAGTCAAAGGCTTTCTGTGCTTCTGATCTGACTTTGCTCGACTTATCCAGTAATGATGGGGCAATAACAGTAAGGATTCTATTGGCAATCACATCTGGTGTGAAGTAGTCGATACATGAGCTCAAAGCCAAAATTGCAGCAATTCTTGAGTGAATGAATGGATCCTTCAAAGCTTTCCCAAATGCAGTGGCTAGCACAGTGGATCTTGAAGACTTGTTCAAGTGCTCTGCAATCTTACCAATAAGGATTGTTGTGTTAGTTCTAATTTCTGGTTGTTCGTCAGCTTGGGTCTTCGCAAGAAATCTGAGTAGTTCATTGTTTAACTGCCGATCGGAGAGTTTTGGAGCAATGTATAGTGTAGCCTTGATGGTCTCCTCTCTGATGGCAGGGCTAGAGTCGGAGAAGCCAGTAACGAAATTATTAAAGATGGAGTCAGAGACCTGTGAGTTTGTGAGAAGATCGATGTACTTCGGAAGAGTTGCCAACAGTAGTACACGAATAGATCTATCTGGCATTGTGAATGCCTTGATGATGATTGGATTGATTAGTCTGATATGCGTCTCCTTTGAAAGGGATTCGGAGAGCAACATGATTAGTTTGATGATAACTGCAGAATGTGAAGGGTACTGCTTAAAGAAGGTTAGTAGTTCAGGTAGAATTCTGTTCTCCAAAAGTCCAAAAGGCAAATCACCTTTGATTGGTTCCAGTGATTGGAAAAAGTGCAACTTCTCGTCGTCATTCTTGAAGTGCAGCTCTTCTAGATCCCTTGAAAGGTGAATTAGTTCAGTATTGAAGTAAGTGGACTCTCCATTTCTCAAGAAAGCTTCAACAGTTGCTCTGACTGTGACGGATGGAGATACCAATTTCTTGAAGGCTGCGACAAGACTTTTTGGTATATTTTTACCCTTTCCAAGCTCATCCACAGAGGACGGAGTATTGCTTTTGTTGAATAACTTGAAGATAAAGACACCTAATCTCCAAGAGTCAAACTTCACTGTCTGTGGGCCCTTCAAGACATCAACACCACCTTGGGAAACTTCAGGGGACAGCAGCTCCTGAAACCCTGGTAAACGTGCAGAGTACCTATATAGTGACTGATCAGGATCCGATTTTAGATTAGTGCAGATTTCAAATCCACCCAATCTTGGCTCTCCATTGCTGTTTAAAAACACAGTGTTCAAGTCAATGTGACCTAGCACAGAGCTGCCCTCAACATTGACAAATTTAAGCGCATTTGAGACTCCGTAAATCACATAGAGAATTACCTCAGCCGTCATACCATCCATGAGCTCAGAGATAGGGATAACACGTTCAGTAACAATGTAAATGTACGAGTCATTCTCGAATGTGTCGAGAACTTTCAGCACATTGGGAAGCTTCAATCCCCTTAGCTTGCGAGCAGCATTTTGGGCCAATGGAAGACTCTGGCTGTTAGCTCTCACATCGAATGAAAAGATTGAACAGAGTGAGCCGTCCTCCTAATCAATGTTGTTAACATCTTTTTCCGTCTGAATGATAAAACTGGGTACTTACTCGTTTGGTACCATCAAACAATTTCCATATGCTCTTTTGAAGATTCGCGGAAGAGATTCGCTCTTCACCAAAAGTGTAGGGGATGGAGCCACCAGTGAATGTGTTGAGAGCCGATGTCAGGAAGTTCATTGGGCGGGGGGCTCGTATCTGATGGGGTGAACGATTGTTTTTGTTTTGTTTTGGATCAGGAGGAAAAAAAAAAGAGTGGCCGAGCTTCTTTGACAGATTTCCTGAATGGAAGGGTCCAAGAAGCCATAAACCAAACTTGGAAAAGAGACAAGACTAAGACAGAGATATATGTGCAGTGAAGCATCTTTACAAGATTCTAATTACATTTTAATAAGATTATGATGCTTATTCTTAGAGGGTACACGTTTAAAAACCCTCTGATCCATTAAAACCTACAAATCCAGTCAACAAGAATACTTTGTAGTAGTCCTTCTTTGCAATCTGGTTTGTGTGGTTCCATGCACTTGTCAGTCTTCCATCAATGCAGCTACCACTCATGTAGAAGTTGTCTGCACCAGATCCGTCGAACATATGAGCAAACGCATCCTGCAGAATAGTCAACTGTAGCTTCTTAGCATCACCAAATTGATCTTCGATATATCTCTTGGTAAATGGATCCTTTTCCAACTCTGGAATCTTCAAGAGACATTGGTCAATGGGAATTAAAATGTTTGGCACCTGAATATATTTGTCTAAAAAGAACAATGCGTTTGGTACAGCATCATCCCCCAAATGCACCACACTAGAGCCAATCCAGCTAGTTGAACGAGCCTTGCACTCTCCAATAATTCTGTGCATCTCCTTGTATAAAGAAGGGCAGGCCTTTACACGGTTGAGTCCTTGGCCAGTTGATGTAAGCCTATAAGGAACACCATTGAACAAATCGTCATCTGCAACTGACCATAAGTGGATCATCTCACGTTGGATTATGGACCATAGCGTCAGCGATTGATGTACATACTGAAATTGACGGTCATGATCATGTGTCAGACGAGAGCCAGAGCGACCATACTTAATGCCAATGTTGAATTGGGATGAAATCTCTGGCTTTTGAAATTCTTCGAGCCTCTCCAAGAAACGAAGGATCGGCTTTCTATTGGTGTGTGTGTATGCATTGTAGTCACCAATGGAATATAAGACCTGACGAATTTCCTCCTTGCTGAAGCCCTGACGAGAAGAGTATTTGGATGAAAGTCTTTCAATGGCAGCTTCTTTCTGTTTGATGTCTCTTTGAACTTGCATTCTGGACCTTCCAACAGGGGAGATTTCTGCTGTGGCATAAATGATCAAGTCATCATCAAACAGACCGAGCGCCTTGCCACCGTCCTCTGAGCGAGACGATAGGAACCCATAAACTGTTTTAATTGGAGTATAGAGGTTGAAACCCATGTGTGACTCAATTTCGGGCAGCTTTGAGTCCATAACCATGTAACATAGTTTACCAAAGTTTTCTCTCATTCTGTCTGGATTCATGATCTTGTAACGACGACCAATCTCAAAAATGGCCTTGTACCAATCTGCATTGTCCTCAAAGTTCTTATCCTCAATCAACTTCTGACCAACCTTCAAGTTTGAGGCAACCACAAGACCAGCAAGGACAGAGCACATCTCCTTCAACTGGGACACAATTCTCTTTGCTTTAGATGTATATGACAGAATGTCGACCTTATCAGTATATTCAGAGACGCTGAGTGCAGCTTCTAGTAAATGCAAGAGGTGGCGCTCATCATAACTCAATCTCAGCGGAATATACTCAACCTGCCTCTTAATCATTTGCACTAGTTTTTGGTCCACACTGATTTCCACTGACTTCTCAACTTCTTCATTTCCTTCGACAATCTCATCGGTGACCTCACCTTTTAACTTTTCATCAGAACCATCAACACCAGCTGTTTGATTTAATTTGATGAAGTTGTGACCTTTACGTTTCCCTCCATGATGAATGAGAGCAAAACAACCACCACAGAATGATTCCTGACAGTCATGGCATTCCACTTCAATTCTCATGTCAGCACACTCATCGCACAGGGTCTCCTTCTCATTTTCGTCCACAATGACGTCCAGATGGTCAACTGACTCCAGGTTTCTTTCTACTGATTCGATCTCAGATTCATTCTCTGCATCTAGAATATCTTTCAATGTTCTCTCTGACATTTGTGAAGTGTATACGAAAACAAATATGTTGTTGTGAAATATTGGATCAACAACCTAACCTACTTTCAGTTTCGAAATCCCTCGTATCTTTGAAGCACCTAGACTCGCACGTGATTTATTCTGGAAGAATCAACTGAATCGCGCTTTTTTTTTTTTTTTTTTTTTTTTTTTTTCCTTGGTTGACACAAAAACATTTGGCTTCCTCATTGACACTTGGGCTTTGAAAGTTTTCGACTTACGCTGGCTCGTTATGGTACTTTATGATTAATGGGTTAATACAGTCACCAGTCTGCTAGAATTTAGAAATTACATTACCAATAAAGACATGGGTTCGGCAGTTGGGGTTTT
Organism: Barnettozyma californica; assembly: GCA_023627795.1. Classification (NCBI taxonomy): domain Eukaryota; kingdom Fungi; phylum Ascomycota; class Saccharomycetes; order Phaffomycetales; family Phaffomycetaceae; genus Barnettozyma; species Barnettozyma californica. The sequence continues at coordinate 868,164 of JAMAIE010000003.1, read as the reverse complement.
GTAGAGAGTTTCTACATGAGAGCTCTGATATAGTGAATGAACATTGTATGACAGCTGGATCACTTATTTTAGGTTGGCATAATATCTGTAATCATTCTGATGCTCATTGATATACCAATTTGCAGGAGTGGTAGTGCGAATTATGATAATTTACACTACTATTCTCGATTTATGTTATGTTGGTCTTGATGATGACAATTCAATCATGGGTTATTCTATATCTCTTCGGAGGAACGTTCTGTTAACCATAATCATGCTTTTAAAATATCTCCCTATGATAGCATGATATTCTAAAGAGATAGGGCTTATGACAATCTACAACCGGATCCAATTCGACCATGTGGTCATATAACATTTATCCCTTATGTACAATTAGATCGCCCTTGATACTATCGAAAGTGGAAACAACACCATCGCAGATTATTTTTTAGTAGATTCAGCTCTACAAGATACAGTCCTTAGACAAATTATGAACCGTATAAAATCACTAATGCAGATGCCGTTAAATGGGCACATTGTTATCAAGAACATTTCCATGGGGAGATCGATGTGTACATATTATTAATAGGTGTCTGTGTTAGCACAGATTAAAAGCAGGTTCACGAGAAAGGACATTTCTACAGGTGCTCAAGGAGCACAGCTATTGTGAAATTATTTTCCAAGCGTTGACATAGAATGAATCTAGACAGAGTTTCGCAGACCAATTTAAATTCAAAGAAGCTGGTTGTTCCACGAGAGCTTTATTAGGGATTAAAACCATCTAAACAGAACACTGATCAGATCCTTGCGAGAGGTAACTTCTCTGTTTCCCTCTTGGCTTGTATGGGTTGTCCATCTAGAAGACTATTTGAACACATCTGAATAAGGTTTTGCGCGTGAGTTTTTGGTCATTGCATGTTGTAGTTCTTTATAACGGTGAGGGAAGAAGAATAGAACTCTGTGAAGAGAAGTGAGTTGGGTATATGGTTTTGAGAGGAGCACGTAAACCAACTTGTATTTCCAGCAGTTCAAGTACGTACGTCATACGATGGTGCCAGCTCAGAGTGGATTAGTTAATGTAAGCATATAATCTGAAAATACTGGACTGGAATGCTCCGCTCTAGCACCTGGAAGAGTAAGGATCTTGCCCACGCGTTACTACCTCTATGGATGGTAGTTTAACCCTGTCTTCACAAAATAGCTCACAACTAACGAGACGGAGAACTTTGACAGCTGATGGGTCTAAGTCATAGGGATCTTGCGCGAAACTGAAACTATAAAGTAAATTCTCATTTCTCAAAGACGGTTGATAAGAGGTGCGACATCTGGGAAACTCAACATTTTACATTAAAGCTTGGAAATGGCTGAAGTCTTTATCGATACCTTCATTGAAATCTAGGCCTTATTGTTAATCATAAAACTCTGATTGGTTGAAAATTGTTGGCATCTCGTTTAAAATCAATTGACCCGCCAAAAAATGACAGACGTAACAGATCATGAGTTATCGGTCCAAAACGAGATAAGCTGTCAAAGAAAGAAGATAAACCTTCTTGACGAAAGAATAGACCTAAAGAGTGTTTCCTAGTTCATTATAAATCTTTTCTATTAAACATCAAAACAATATAGAAGTGAAGATAAAAACCCAACAACTAATAAATAGCGAAGGGTCATCGGAAAAGACCCTTCTCTTCTCCAATAACACATTCTCTAGCATCTGGTAGTTGGTACCAAGAAGCAGTTCTAATTTAGTTCAAGAGTAGGTATGCCAATAGGGCCAACAACACGACAACGATAGCGATGATAAGGCCAATGTTACCCTCACCACCAGTGGTGGCACTCTTACCAGCAGAAGAAGCAGTAACTGGGGCGCTGGAGGCATCAATAGTACCAATCAACATCGGCACCAACATGTCACGAGCATCTTCAGAGTGCCCAACATCGTCGAATGGCTCTGTGGCATCGATACCACCACAGTCAATCATGACCTCTTCACCACCTGGGTGCTCGTCCAGGAACTTAGTGCAGTCATAGACTTTACCATCGATGACCATCCAAAGATCATCGGCGGTTTTGTGCTGAGCTAGTTCATCATAAGTGAAGACTTTGGACATTGTGCGTTCGTCTTTGGAAAAATTATTGATGTTCTAAGTAGTTATGAGAGTGAAACTTTTTTGATTTATAGGACTTTTGGCGGAACTGATTTTCGCGTTTTTTCGCCATATCGGGTAATAGTTTGCGGAATTTGGCACAATATTACGCTTCTCAGCTAAAATTGTACAAGTCGCTTCCAGTTAAGGAATTTTGTCCCTAGTCACCTGAAAATAATTCCGGTCATAGAGTGCAAAGAATCTAGCTAGTGAACTAACTAAATAGTCAATCAGCGGATTATCATTATTAAAAATGCCCCGACCAATGCCATACAATAAACACTCCGTTCAAACGACAATTATCTATTATACATAATATTCAGGCTAATGCCCATCACCACTTGATACCAGCAGCCTTCAACTTATTAGCTCTCTTATCCCTACTCTGCTTCACAATCTTGTTCTTGATTTCTGCAGTCTTCCAGTTCAATCTGGCTCTCTCCTTCTTTGGTTTAGAGGCAAAGAAACCAGTCAAGTCGCCCTCCAGTAAGTTCACCTTCAGTTGGTGGTTCATAATCAAATAGTTGTTCATTGTCTCTTGTGCCACTGCAGCATCATCGCGGGAGGTAAACTCCACGAATGCATAGTGCTTGATGTTCCCGGTCTTCTTCGAACGTGGAAGCACCACTTTGGTGATGGTACCAAATTGATTAAAATATTTCTTCAATTCTGACTCTTCAAACCCCTGTGGAAGACGGCCAATGTATAGTCCACCTTTCTCTGCTGATTTAGATTGTTTCTGGGATGACTTGTCAGTCTTTGGGAGTTGCTTCACCTCGTGGGACTCAATCTTCTTTTCCTTCTTCTGCTTTTGCTTTGGAGTTTCAGTATCTTCCTCATTTTTTTCAATTTGGTTATCCTGTTCTTCCTCTTCATCGTCTGTACTTTCGAACCCCTCCATATCCTCATCATTGCTGGATTCCTCCTCTTGTTCCTCATTTTGCTCCTTGTTTCCCTCATCCTGTTGAATAATCTCCACTTCATCGTCAGACTCAGATTCATCTTCATCAACAATATCCACTTCAATAATCTCTTCCTCCTTCAAATCATCCTGTTTGGCTTTCAATAGTTCCTTCTCAGCATCCTCTTTCTCAGCCTCTTCTTTCTTCTTCTTAGCATCCTTAGCAGCTGCAGAGGAGCCACGTTTACCACGCTTTGGAGAGTCGAGCTTTCTTAGGGGGGAGAGCACTTTTCCTTCGCTTTCAGCGATTTTCTTAGCACGTCTAGTGGTCACCATTGTAGAGGACTTTTTGTTTATGCTTGACAGATCTGAGAGATCAAATGAATATAGCACTTTTTTTATGTCTCGAAAATTTTTTTGAGGAGCTCATCGCCCATCGGATCAAACCATTTCCTAAAGTAAAGGAGTACTTGTACAGACTTTATAGAGACAAAAAATCACTAAGTCCAACAGCGCACAACAACCCACGCGATATGGCTCCTCTCAATCTACCGCTCTTCGAAAAACTAAAATCGAAACGCTTGATCTTGGCTTCGACCTCCCCGCGTCGCCTCGAGATTCTCAATCAAATGGGTATCACTAACATTGAAGTAATTGCTCCAAACTTTGAGGAGACTTTGGACAAGATCAACTTATCCACTGAAGATTATGTCATTGAGACTGCACTAGGGAAGGCAAAATCTGTTAGGCAAAAGATCCAAGATGATGCAAATGCGGTCATCATTTCCAGTGACACAGTGGTTGAACTCGACGGTAAGATCTACGAGAAGCCAGAAAGCAAGATCACGCAGCTCACCAACTTGCAGAAGTTCAGAGATTCAGACAGTCCGTTGAGGGTTCTGAGCAGTGTTATTATCAATTTCCATGATGAGGAAGGTAACCTGGATATCACTGCGGTGGAGGAAACCAAAGTATACTTTGATACAGGGTCATCCGATGAGTTATTACAGGCATATGTTGACTCTGAGGATGGATTGAATGTGGCTGCTGGATTTAAGATCCAGTCAACTGGGGGACTTCTTATTGAAAAGATTGAAGGTGACTATTGTAATGTCGTCGGCCTACCAATGAGAATGACGTATGAGATGTTGGAGAATGCGATGGAAATCCAGGAGCTGAAGAGTTGAGTTCACAAGCGCAACTCGATGCTTTTCATATAATAGCAGTTTACTATATCGTATATTGTTCCTTCAATTTAATCAGTCGCGAGGTGCTACTTCTTCTAACTTAATTCTATCCTTCACCTTGTACACTTCCCCAATATCTTCAGTCACCACAACCTCTGTCCCGACCAACTTCTGCCAATCTCCCTCATAAATCTTCCCATCGACTTTGAACAAAGGGTGCTCTGTATGCAGCCCGCTTACCTGCATCTTTGCTGTAGGAGGAATTGGCGCGGCGTTGAATCCCTGTCGTGGGATATCGAGTGTCACATATACATCCTCATACTCCTCTTGATCATCGGGTGCTTGTTGCTGTTGCTGAGCATGTTGAGATTGTTTGAGCAGGCGTTGTTTGATATCCTCATCTGAACCTGCCTCGAATCCATTGAGGAAGTCCCAGTGCATTTCCTCGCCCTCTGTAAGGAATTCGGTATTCCCATTCATTTGAATCTCCCAGATATTGTCATCCTCCTCAGATCTCGAATATCGTGATAGAGAGCATGCACCTGCACGAAGCCTTGTATCTTCATCATCAATTGGTTCACGAACATTGTTTTTACCTAAAATTGCCATTCCCAATGCGATTTTGGTGGCTGCATGCGTCACAAACAACACGGTGTCAATGTCAGGGTACTTCTCTTCAAACTTGGGAATAAAAGTATTGAGGAACAACTTACAACGCTCAAAGATATCCTCCTCTGTCTCGCCTTCATTTGATGGGAAAACAGTTGGTTCCCAGTCGTTGCCCAATTCGGAAAAGAATGGCGCGAGCAGGTCGTATGTAGCAGGTGTTGGAATAGTGGGTCTGTCGGGTTTATACCACTCACCAACACCATTCTCGAGCTCAACTGAAATGTCTAGAATTTTGGCCACAGGTGCGGCAGTCTGCAAACAACGATAGAAGGGCGAAGAAAATATTATTTGTGGCTTAGGTTCAATGGACAAGATGTAGTGTGCGAGCTCTTGAGCTTGATCCTCGCCGTGTTTGGCAAGAGGAGGATCTGAGTCGATACCTGTGGGGGATTTAGGATGTGGAGGTGGGAGCCAATTGGCACGATACCCATGACGTGCGATGTAGATATTTGAGAGAACCATGATCTTGGTGACTTGTGTGGTGTGGGAGTTTTAAGGGTGAGCAAAGAGGTTCTGTCTGCTTTTGGTTTGTTTGTTTGTTAAAACTAGACAAAAAAAACATATTCCTCCGGGAAATCGAGCTGAGGCTTATTTCGTCTGAAAGGAATAGAAAACTCAGGAAAAAAAACACTGAAACCAAAACAAACCACCTCGGTTCTGCATGAACAAGCGCATACCCACGACTTAATATGGCTGCTCCGACCAACAAGCGTATCCGCACCCTCTCAATAGCTCGGCCAATAGTATATGGCAATACGGCAACACCATTTCCCGAAGGAACCCGCCCAGCAGGCGCGCCAGAGATGCATTCACATAATTGGACACTCTTCGTCAGGGGGCCCCAGGACGAGGACATCTCGTACTTTATAAAGAAAGTGGTGTTTAAGCTCCACGATACATACAATAACCCAGTACGCACTGTGGATCACCCACCATTTGAAGTCACGGAGACGGGCTGGGGTGAGTTTGACGTGAGTATGAAGGTGTACTTTGCCCCAGAGGCAAATGAAAAGAACATTAACCTCTATCACCATTTAGCGTTGCATCCTTTCGAAGGAGGTCGTGTTAATGAGGAGGATGGAACCGTAACGAGTGAGATGTATGACGAAATCGTGTTTAATGAACCAACTGAGCAGTTTTTCCAGATAATGACGTCGAAACCAGGGAACATCATGCCCAAGACTAAAGAGGAGAGCATATTCTCCAGGGAAACAGAGGCCGAAGAAGTCCAGCGATTTGAGCAAGGGATTAAGGTTGTGAATTTGGAGATTGAAAAGTTAAGGAAACAGATAATAGAACATCAACAGCTGAGGGCCTGATCAAAGAACAGTTTTGGTGTATTCCACTCGAACTTACATGATCTCGTCAAGTAGAGCCAAAAAGAATATAGACAGCAGTTCCGAAAAGGTTTTAAATACAGGGGTTGGATGAAAGGTTTCCTGCTTGTATCAAGATATGGATCCTAAGAATCTCACACCGGGCTTCTATTTATTAAAAAAATAGATCACGATCATCCACAAGAGTTTTGACCTTATTTGTAGAGACGTAGTTTTGAGTGCCAGGGGGACCGTTTGCTTTCTCTCTTGTCATTTACACCCGAATTTGACCACTCACTTAGAACTAAGAGATTATTTAGAAGATAGACCATGGTGACATGGTGGCACGATATACCTTTCTCACAAATTTACTATTATAAGTAAGCCAGTCTAAAGGGCAATAAAGAGTATATACTATTCGCGAAAACTTCTGGATTCGGACTTCTCGGTTTTGATTCTTCTTTGAATCTTCGATAAAGCCAACAACTCCAATCTTTCGACAACGAAGACAATGCGAATCCTTGTTAGACAGGGTCCATCAAGGACAGTTGCTCTCGCATCGACAAATTTTGCACTTGTTTTCCGCCATATCAAGACACGAACAGGCGAATACCGCTGCGTCATTGAATTCCTGCCCAAAGAAGACCTCAAGGTGAAAGAGTTCCGTGTATTGCATGACCGTGAGATTCATGGATTCTTAGGACTTATTGAGATTGAAGGTGATATTTACATCTCAGTGATTACTGGTGCATCACAAGTTGCTACCCCTGTGCCTCATGAATCTGTCAATAAGATTTATGGCGTTGATTTTTTTAGTGTTACCAGGGACACCTGGGACTTTGTTGACCTTGACACTAATGGGATGCCAATCTTGCCTGAGCAGGATGATTTCGGCAGAAAAGGAACTACTAATATTCCAACTAATAGCAATGGGCAATACATTAAACATCCCTGTCATGATTTGAAGAAGTTGTTGAGTACTGGTGGGTTCTATTTCTCAAATGACTTTGACTTGACAAGCACACTTCAATCTCGTGGTGTTGGTGGTCACTCTTTGAGTTTTGACCAGTTCAACACAGAGTACATGTGGAACTCCTTCATGTTGCAAGAAGTTATTGAATTCAGAGATAAGTTAGACAGTGCCGTCAAAGAGAAACTAGACGATGAAGGTTTTCTAACCACTGTAATTAGAGGATTTGCAGAGACATTGACTTCCCGTATTGACAGGACTACGGTTACGATGACTGTGATTTCAAGGCAGAGTTGGAAGAGAGCTGGTACGAGATTCAACTCGAGAGGTATCGATGATGACAGTTATGTCTCCAATTTTGTTGAGACTGAGTTCATTTTATACTCTGAGAAGCTCTGTTTTTCTTACAACCAAATAAGAGGGAGTATTCCAATCTTTTGGGAACAAGACACTGCATTAATTAACCCCAAGGTGCAAATCACCAGGTCAGAGGAGGCTACAGAGCCTATCTTCGAGCAACATTTCAAGAGACTACTGGACACCTATGGCGCCGTAAATATTGTCAATCTGTTGAGCACAAAGACTCAAGAGATGCAATTAACGAAACGCTATAAGTCACATTTAAAGAAACTACAAGATAAGGGCACACCAGATCTTTACCTAACTGAGTTTGACTTTCACAAGGAGACATCTGATCAAGGATATTCAGCCTCTACAAAGATTTACAATCTCATAAAAGAGTCCTTGTATGAATTTGGGTACTTTTCACATGATATCACAACTGGAATGACTCTCAGTGAACAATCTGGTGTGTTTAGAACCAATTGTTTGGACTGTCTTGATAGAACCAACCTTATTCAGCAATTCATCTCCAATTTTGCACTCGCCATCTTTCTCAAAGATCATGATTTTTATGTTTCTCAAGATTCTGATCTAGTGAACCAGCACAACACGCTCTGGGCGGACAATGGGGACCAAATATCTCAGATTTACACTGGTACCAATGCGCTCAAGTCCTCTTTTTCCCGTAAAGGTAAGATGAGTTTCGCAGGTGCATTGTCTGATGCTACCAAATCTGTGAGCAGAATGTACATCAACAATTTCCAGGATAAAAGTAAACAAGTTACCATTGACACTCTTTTGGGGAGATTAAGCGGGCAGATACCAGTGCAACTCTATGATCCTATAACTGACTATGTCAATGAGAAGATCAAAGCCATCAAGTCAGAGTATACCTCGACAGACTCCATTAATGTTTTTACAGGAACCTACAACGTTAATGGTTTGAGTAAACCAGTGGATCTCAGCGAGTGGTTATATCCGATCGGTGATAAGTTCAAACCAAATATTGTTGTTCTTGGTTTCCAGGAGGTTATTGAACTGACTGCTGGTTCAATTCTCAATGCAGATTACTCCAAGTCTTCCTTTTGGACGAATGAGGTGTCTAATTGTCTGAACCAGTTCGACAAGTACGTCATGTTACGTGCTGAGCAGATGTCGTCTCTACTTCTCCTGTTCTTTGTACGTGCAGATTGTATGTCTGAAGTAAAGCACGTTGAAGGTGGAGTCAAGAAGACCGGCCTTGGTGGTATGACGGGTAACAAAGGTGCAGTCGCTATTAGATTCAACTATGGATCCTCCAGTTTTTGTTTCGTCAATGTGCATTTGGCTGCAGGAACCAGCGCCATTATTGAGAGAAACAGTGATGTAAAAGCCATCACTAGGGGTATTAAGTTTTCTCGCGGTGGCACCATTGAGGAAAATGATTCTGTGTTTTGGATTGGTGATTTGAACTATAGAATCAATTTGAGCAATGAGGATGTCAGAGCACGGTTAGAAAATAATGATTTGACAGAATTGGTTGATTTTGATCAGTTGACAACCGAAATTAAGAGAGGTAATACTTTTAGAGGGTATTCTGAGCCATCTATTAACTTTAAGCCTACGTATAAATATGACAAGGGCACACACAGGTATGACTCCTCAGAAAAGCAGAGAACCCCATCTTGGACAGATAGAATTATCTACAAAGGTGATAGTATCAAGCCTCTAGCTTACAGTTCAAGTGACAGTTTGGTGTATTCTGATCATAAACCAGTTTATGGTGCCTACAAGGCTCATGTTGATTTTGTTGATGATAAAAAGAAGCTGGCACTTTCAAAGCAATTTTATGAGGCTTACAAACAGACACATTCGAAAGACAGTGAAGCCTCATTATTGGACTTTAATGAGAATGAAACGCTTTCGACAGCAGTCACTCCAAGAAACGGATCCAGCACTCATGTTGAAACTCCAAACTTTTTTGACAACGATGAAGACGAGTACAAACCTCAGTTGCCAATAAGACGGGAAGTCAAGTCTCCAATTTACACTGAAGTGTTGACCCCAAAGAGAAACTCGCCTATACCTGCACCACCACCAAAGAGAACTACGTCTACCGTGGCCCAGCCTGCCTCTGCCCCACGGACAGTTCCGAAGGCCTCTCCTGTTGCCACTCCTTCCCAAACGCAGTCCACCATAGCAGCTTCTAAACCTCCCCCACCACCAGCACCAAGATCCATTACTTCTTTTCCACCAGGTTTCACTAGTGATATTCTACTTCCAAAATCAAGTGCGTCATCAACTAGAGCATCAACACCATTGCCTCCGCCACCTTCTACTGGTGATACCAGTACTACATCAAAACCCGCGTCGCCATCGCCAAAGGACAGTGGTGTAGCTCTAGCCGCAATCAATGCTCCTAAAAAGACTCCACCACTCGTCCCAAAAAAGCCAACGAGCTTAACTTCACAGACAACTGGAATGGCACCACCAACTAAGCCTCAGACTAAGCCATTAATGCCTCCTAAGCCAGCGACTTTGAAGAATTTGGACTCTGAAGCCATTACATACAGAAGAAAGAAAAACATTCCTAAAAAGACTGGCTCTGTGGAAGCAATTGAGGAATGAACAAATAAATGTATTGATTTGATTGATATGAGAGTGTAGATGTCGCAACTTGTTAGTCATGGGTACATATGTGTATATATAATTAGTCAGTGTCTATGGGACTTTGATGTATCTGTTGATCACCTCGAAAGACAAATGTAGTCCAAATTCAGTTTACCCACACATCTTTATGTCATTCATACAAGGATCATTTTGGACAGACCGAACACAACCCACATGATGAACCCCATTGAAGAAGGTACAGTTCAGGGGGAGACATGCAGTTCCGCACTCGACACCAAAAATTACAATATTCTAGAAGTTACGCTTAGTCCTTGGTGTCATGACCCAAATCCTATTAATCTTGGGTTCAGTTGGCTCTTCCAGATGGACAAACCTTCTCTTTTAACCACCAAGATCAATGGGATCCTTTAAATAAACAAACTACGAATGCGAATAAGTGATAGAGACCATTAATATTTATTAAAAACTTACCCCTAATGCTTTGCTGGGCTTTCTAGTCAAAAGCTCCTCTTTGTATTAGTTTAGCAGACCTTCACAGATATAACACAGATAAAAGCAGGGGGCTTCCTCAAATACAACAATTAAATGTTACCGAAAAGAATTCTCTATAATACATTTATTAGGCACTCATTCCCCTTTCAGTTTGTGGTACATGTTGGCGATTTTCGTGCTTCTCACCTTCGCAGGCCAGTAAAGTGATGCATAGAACCACATGTGTTTCTGGAATTTTTCAGCATCAGGTTTCTGCTCAGACTGCTTCACAATAAAGTCACCGACATCAAGCACACCTTTCTTCAACACCTTTGCCCATTCTTTCCGATCGAGATCACCACAGCCCTTGTTGAGCCTTTTCAATGTGTGTCTCATTGGGTGCATTGCATCCTTACAAGTGCTCTCATCCAAACTATCGTAACCCTCCTCTTCAGTTTCACTAATCTTATTCACCAACGGTTTTTTTTCAAGGGGGCTGGCTCCCTTTAGTGTGACTTCTGGAGTCTTTGACTTTGGCTTTGGCGCTTGTCTGGCACCAGATGGTTTCGTGGGACCCTGTCTCACTGTTTGTTTATTTGATGCCTTTGTAGCTGTAGCTTTAGCACCTGCCTTTGAAGAAATGGCTACTGGTTTTCTCACTCTTTTCTTTGACTCGGCAGTGGATGGTGTAGATGGAACTGGCGTACTTGTAGTGGTGTCATCATCAGCGCCTTTAAGTACCGTAATCAGGTAATCAATTCTTCTTGTTAAATGAACAGATCCTGGTGATTTTTTTGAAGCAGCCTTCTTATCCTCTGTTCTGTTGCTAGTAGGTGCTGAGTCCACAGAAGACTCGGTCTTGACTGTGGAGCCATCGGCTACTGTGCTGTTCTCTGTGCCTTTGGCTGTCTCTGACTCAGTGCCTTCAGACTTAACCCCCGCTTTAGTCTCACTCTTCTTTGATGGAGGAGCCGCCACTTCTGTCAAGAATAATTTAGAACTTAATCCCAAGAATGGGTCATCTCTTATTTGCACCCAAGAACCATATCCATACTTGCTCACACCAACAACAAGCATTTCATCATCATGGGTGTTCCAATTAGCAGTCCAGCCAGAGACTGGCTTCACATTCTTGTTAAACTTGAACATCAGCGGATCGTCAAATGCAGCGACAGCTTGCCTCAAAATTTCCAAGTCACCTGGTCTCGACAAAATGAGTTCAGCATTCACATTCTTAACACCATGAAATTCAAAGAGTATAGCCTTGCGTTCCTTTCTCTTCATCATCCATAGAGCAGTTGGGTTTGACTTGTTGTTTTGCGCTGATGGGGGAAGTTGGCCTAATTTCTCTTTTTCTTTGTACTCCATTGCGGCCTTCTCAAGCTCAGCCAAAACCTTAGAACGGCGCTCTTCTTCAGCTTTTACCAATTCTTGGGCCTCTTCAATCATGTCTTGGTAGATCTTCTTGAAAGCCTCCGGGTTCTTATTGTCAGGTAGCGTGCCATCAGCAATCAGCTCATCCCATCTATCAGTCAAATCACCTAATTTTAGCAGGGATCTGTAGATCGCTCTCACCTCCTTTTCAGAAAGCTTATTATACTCAGCATTCTTCTTCTTATTTGATCTTCTGGTATCTTCATCATAGTCATCTTCGTCATCGCCGTTGATACCATTAGGATTCTGCATCTTCTCAATGGCGGCTTGTCTTCTGGAGTACATCTGGATTTGTTCTTGGAGGTACTGTTCCTCCAGTCTCTTCTTCTCATCCTCCTTCAGCTTCGCTAGTTCCTCGGCAGGAATAATGTCATCCCAGTCGACATCAGCCTTGTAATCGGTGACTTCAAACTGCTTCAGGAACTCTTCACCACCAAGATTAGATTCACCCAAGTCTGGCGTAGTAATGTGATCCTCAGCATGATTCAACACATCATCCAAATTCAAATCTTCCAACTTCTTTTGGTTGTCATTGGCCTTGAACATGTTTCCAGCACCAAACTTCAAGATTTCACTCAATTCTCCGCTTGATGGCTCATTCTTCTTAGTCACATTCGCAGTAACACCGAGTGAAATAATGGCATACTCCAAAATCATCTTCTTCCTAGCACGCTCCAAAACCTCTTCCTCCACAGTATCCTTACTAACAAATCTGTAAACCATGACATGGTTTTTTTGACCAATTCTATGTGCACGGGCCATGGCTTGTAAGTCTGCCTGTGGATTCCAATCAGAGTCAAAAATGATGACAGTATCCGCAGTCATCAAGTTGATACCTAGACCACCTGCTCTAGTGGACAGCAAAAATACATCATCTGTAGAGTCAGGGGCGTTGAAGTGATCAATAGAGATACGACGTTGTGCAGACGGCACCGTACCATCTAGTCTTTGAAAATTAATACCCTTGATAGAGAGGTAGTCACCCAAGATGTCTAGCATTCTCACCATCTGGGAAAAAATCAGTACTCTGTGGCCATCCTTCTTTAACCTCGTCAAAAGTTGGTCCAGAAGCACCATCTTACCGGAGGACATAATCATACCTCTGAGGATATCCTCACGGCTGTATCTTCCAGTATTGGAACCAAAACGGGCAAGAACTTGCTCTTCCGCATTGTCAAAAAGATATGGGTGATTGGATGCCTTTTTCAATTCACTCATCACGTTCAACAAGGATATCTGAGCCTTGTTTGGACCAGCATTCAATGCGGCATAGTTTTTGGTCAAGATATTCTTGTAGTACTGTGTCTGTAAATCAGAAAGTTCAACTCTCAAGATTCTCTCGGTCTTGGAAGGCAAAGATTTCTCGACGTCTTTTTTCAAACGTCTCAAAATGAAGGGTTTCAGGCGGGTCTGTAAGTCCTTGATGTAATTCTCTTGTTCTTTATCACCAGTCTTTTCAAAGTCAATTTCATCATCAATCTCAAACTTACCTGGCATGAGGAAATTAACCAACGCTGCCAACTCTTTAATGTTATTCTGTAATGGAGTACCAGTAATCAAAAGACGATTGCTGACCTTGAAAGAGTTCAAGGCCTCATAAAGAGAGGATTCAGCATTCTTCAAACGATGAGCCTCATCAACGGCAAGAAACTGCCATTTGAAAGAGCCCAGCTCAGATGCATCCTTCAAGATGTATTCATAAGTGGTCAAAAGAACATTGAACTTCACCTTTTTGTTGGCCTTAGTGGAGTCCTGGTAGAATTCGTAGTCTCTAATGGTCTTTCTTGACTCGGAATTACCCAAATAGTAAACACAATTCAAGTCCGGAGCCCATTTCTCAAAAGTCTCCATCCAGGCAGGAATTGTTGACAATGGGACAACAACCAAATGTGGGCCATGTTGCCTTCTAGCATACACCAACCAAGACAAAAATGACACAGTCTGGACAGTTTTACCCAGACCCATTTCATCTGCAAGGATACCATTCTCATTACGTGACCAAAGGAAAGCCATCCAGTTAAGCCCTGTAAGCTGGAAGTCTCTTAGTTCACCATTCTTAACAAACTTTGGTTGTGTCACCAACTTTTCAAACTTTGGTCTTTGTGTACCATAGTTGGCAGAGAGTTGTGGCAAGATCTTCGAATTGAGACGTGTCTGAAAGTGCTTCACCTCAGTTGGTCCAATCTGAACAATGGTGTCTGCAAGCTCCCAAGTGGCCTCATCATAGTTGAGTCGTCTCCATTTGACAAAATACTTCAGCACTTCTTCACCTTCATCTTCATCAAAATCTCTCTTGGAATCAATAATACGCTCAACTCTTTTGTACTCTTCAACCTCATCTAAACGCCTAGACTTCTCAATATCCATGGCCTCAATGTCTTCTCTCGTCGTTAGCGCATCATGTCTGATCTCAAAATCCAAGATGATGAACTGCTTGATATAGTTGTCAATCTTCTTAACACCCTTGAACGAAGAGACGTCATTGTAGAACTCCCATGTGTTGTGGATATGGGATTTCCCAGTCCACTTCACCAAAAACTTGAATGCTTTCTTGGCTTGTGCCAGGTCACGATACTTGTTTAAGTCTTCGCCTTCTATCAACTCATGCGTAACAACCATGTCAATACCTTCCGTAGGGGTAGAGGGCGCCGGAGTGGCGGTATTTGAAAAGTAATAGTAATCTTCAGCTTCATCCTGTTCTGAAGATGCCAGCAGGTCATCGTCATTCTCCTGATCGACATTATAGTTGACAGCTCTGCTGTTTCTCGAAGAAAACCGCACTTCTTCTGGGACAATAGTTGATTTCTTCTTAGATTTCTTTCTCTTTGGAGCTCCAAACTTCTTCTTCATTTTAGTGACACCAAACTCTTCATCAGAATCTTCTTCTTCTTCCTGGATCTCTTCATCTTCATCATGCATCTCTTCATCAGAGTCATAACTATCTTTTACAGGGGCCTTTTTCTTACGACGCTTCGTTGTAGGGGCTTCGTCCTCATCATCTGTGAAATCACTCTCTGCGAATGTCTGTGGCTGGTGGTGAGCACGACCTGAGCGACGTAGTCCGTATAACTCTGGATTTTCAAAAACTTCTTCGTCAAACTGTGGGGCCATAGCTGGGAATGCTAAACAACAATACTATGATAAGAAGCCCCTGAGAACAAGCAAAAGGGAAACGTAATTGTGATGGGGATAAATAGCGTGTTCTCAGTATACGAGAGTTACTAGAAACGGTGGGAGCTGTAAATCGGCCCTTGATATGGAAGGATCAGATTCTTCTCAAGTTGGCACCAACAGGACAGTGTGTACCAAAAATTCTCTCACTTGAAACAACAGGGTAACAGTGTCAGCAAACAATAGTGCTCTGGTACAAAGGTACAGTGTAAATCACACGCGATAGGCACCAGTTGTAGCGAAATCAGTGAAAACTCTGCGTGAGATGAAGTGTAAACAGATGGAAACAAAGAATAAACAACAATGACAGGGATGTGAGTGTATGTTATTTTATCCTGAGCGAAAAAACACTGGCTATGTGTGATTGGACAGTTCTGTGCTTTCTTTGTGGTTTCGAAGTTATTACAAACCTGTTTGGCAGCTGCTCAGCGGTGTTTTATGGTGTTCGAAAGCGGCGAGTGTTTGATTTCAACAATACTAGTGAAAAGTGCGTTGAAGTTTTTCCTTTTTCCGTTTTTTTTTGAGCATTGACAACACGCTCAAAATTTGAGCATCTGAGACTCGAGTCTTAACTACTGGTGTTCAATTGTAACTGTATTGGAAAGTTTAGCCACTCAATTAAGAACCACAGGTTCAATAATTCGAAGGCCTCTACAACATCACCAAAAAAATCAAACTTTTAACCTATAAATATGCACCAATAAATCACTAGTGTATAGAATCTAGTATTTCCATAATCACCACGTCTATTTGCTCTTTTGTTGTCATTTCTTCTGATCTCTAGGATTAGGCAGATTTGGCAGCTTGAGCTTCATCAGCCTCAATCACGATCTGACCTTCAGCGGCCAAGGAGTTCACAGCACTCAAGATAGAGCTGAAAGAGGCACGGGAAACATCTTCATGAACACCAACACCCCATCTGCTAACCTCTTCATTTGTCTCGGCATCCCTGAAGCCCAAGTTAATATAAGTGGCAGCCTTTGTCTGAGAACCAGAACCGATAGAGTGCTCATTGTAGGACTTGACCTCCAATTGAGTGCCAGTAATAGTCGAGATAGCATCAACAAACGAAGAGATTGGACCATTACCATTACCTTCGATCGAAACAATGGAACCGTTAATGGATAGTTCACCCTTGAAGATCTTACCATCAGCCTTTGTGGTGCTAGAGATAACATCGTAAGATTGCAAAGCCAATGCACCAGCATTGTCAAAGTTGTAGGTCTTCTTGAACAACTTGACGATCTCATCAGCCTTCAATTCACGGCCAACAGCATCAGCCTCATTTTGAACCTTAGTAGAGAATTGAATTTGTAAGAATCTTGGAAGATCTAGACCGAGAGAACGTAGGACAACCCAGGCAGCACCACCCTTACCAGATTGGGAGTTGACTCTAATAACAGCCTCATAGTCACGGCCGATATCCTTTGGATCCAATGGCAAGTATGGGATTTTCCACTGCTCATCACCTTGAGCACGTCTCTTAGCTTGGACCTCGAAACCCTTCTTGATCGCATCTTGGTGAGATCCAGAAAAGGCGGAAACAACCAACTCACCACCATATGGGGCACGAGCATGGACTGGGATTTTGTTGGCCTTTTCAACAATCTCAATCACAGATTCCAGATCAGAGAAGTCCAACTCTGGGGAAACACCCTGAGTGTAGAGATTCAATGCCACAGTAACCAAGTCAACGTTACCAGTACGTTCACCGTTACCAAACAAACAGCCCTCAACACGGTCGGCACCAGCCATGACACCAAGCTCAGAGGCTGCAACACCACAGCCTCTGTCATTGTGGGCATGTGTGGAGATGATAACCTTCTCACGTTCAGAAATATGTGTGGAGAAGTACTCAATTTGATCAGCATAGTTGTTTGGAGTAGCAACTTCAACAGTGGCAGGTAAGTTAAAAATCAATGGCAATTCGGCAGATGGTTCCCATGCAGCCTTGACAGCTTCACAAATTTCAACGGCAAACTCTGGAGGAGTGTCGGAAAAACACTCTGGAGAAAACTGCAAAGTCCACTCAGTAGCGTCTTGAGCTGGGTCATCCTTAGTCAAAGAACGCACTAATTTAGTCGCCCAGACAGCCTTCTCAATAGCTTCTTGCTGAGACATGTTGAAAACGACATCTCTAAACAAGTCAGAGGTCGCAAGGTACACGTGAATGGTGGCCTTCTTGGCACCAGTAACAGCCTCAACTGTTCTTCTAATCAAGTGTTCTCTAGATTGCACCAAAACTTGAATAGAGACATCATCCGGAGCATTCTCCACGGCATATCTGGTGAAGTCGAAGTCAGTCTGCGAGGCAGATGGGAAGGAAACTTCAATCTCCTTAAACCCAATGTCGACAAGCTTGTGGAAATACTCCTTCTTCTCAGCAACAGACATTGGATCTGGAAGGGATTGGTTACCGTCTCTCAAGTCGGTAGACAACCAACGAGGAGCCTTGGTGATTCTCTTGTTTGGCCATTGACGATTAGGGAGGTCGACTGCCTTGAAAGGTTTATACTTTTTGGATGGGTCTTTAAGCATGTTCTTGTACGCAAGTTGTACCGGTGGGATTGATTTGCGCTGGGCTGCCATTTTAGTGACTGTTTGTTTGAACATTTTGAAGAACTCAAAATTGAAGCAAATTAGATTCTGACACTCTTTTAAGGTATTTAAAGGAAACTAAAGATCGAATGACTCAAAAAGTTTTGCTTTGAAAGAGAGTCTCTTTAAAAAGAAACTTTGGAGCAAGGCGCGAAATTGTCATATTTGGGGGGAGGCCGTTACCGGCGAAAACGTGACAGCCTGAGACACTCCAGGACAAGACGGGCGACAGCCAGTGAACGGATGCTAGAAGGAAGCACCACCCGGTTGTATCCTTCCTGTTAGTGGAGCCAGGCACGAATACTGGTAGGGCCACAGGCGGGCCTCAACAGCGCGGGCCGAAAATTGGTCATTTGACATCACTGGATGGGGCAATTCGGGAGGGGTAACCTTCAGGGCGGGTAAGGTTTTTTTTTAGCTATACTTTTTTTTTAAAAAGGGTCCTTCTTTACACCACAAATAGCGGTATGAGTCACAGAGATGGGGATCGAATCCTAGCTGAATAGATGACATTGGATCCCGTGGGTCATTGGTTATGATACTGTACTCAGTGACCCGCAATAGAAATCAACTAACTTCTAAAGCCGCTACTTGTTTAGTGCAATCCCATGCTGACTCTCAAAAACCATACATTGTAGTTATCATGCGTTAATATGATGTGTGTCACCATAGTGCCTAAAAGGGAACAAATAACCGCATCCCTAATCACACAAACTTTTTTACACCAACTCCACGTATGATGATGGGAACATTCCCCTCTCCCCATTAGAGTTTTCACCCACAGTCCAACCATCTTCATCTCCTTTCACCACTATAAGCTTCTCCCCTTCTGAAATGCTCAACTCCCCAGGCTCCTCCATCTGATAATCAAACCGCACAATGCAATATTGGATCTTAGCTGCACCTTTACGTGGCTTTACTTCAGGGCCCTTCTTCTTGGGGATAGCCACAGTACTACCAGCAGCGATTTGGATATATGACGTGGGAACAAGACCTTGGGAACCATCACTCTTGTAGATCAACGTCCACCCAGATCCATCATCCATCTGCAGCACTCCGAATGTCTCTTGAGCAGATATACTCACTTCATCATCGCCTTGAGCTGCATATGGGTACATAGCAGTGCCCGAGTGGCTGGTAGGTCCAGCACCGCCTCCTCCAGTTGCGGAAAATGATCTTTGACCAGATGTGATAGAGTCAGTGTCGTTATGATTTGACTTCACTGATTTCGATCTCAATAATCCACCAAGCCTGAAACCTGATGAAGTAGTATGATTTGAAGTTGCAGTCTTGATGGACTGAACGTCATCATAGACATTGACAATCTTGGACTCGTCTCGGTGTTTAACACCACGCAATTTGGAGAAAAATCCAGTCTTCTTTCTCTGAATAGACAGGCCATCAAGAGACAAGTCATGCGATAGGTCCACATTATTCGAAATGGTCTCAATCTCAACTTGGCTTTCAACTTTTTTATTTTCTAAAGAGACAAACTTCGAAAGGGTCTTAAGGTATGTGTGTAACAATTCTGTATCGCTCTTAAAATCAGTATCAGTATTATCACCTTTAGCTGCTTTCTTTCGTTGTGATAGCGCATTGAGTTCTTCTCTTCTTGCCTCCAGCGCATCGTCATTGTTAGCCAATGTGGCCTTAGACTTGATCATAATCTTCTTCAACTCATTCAACTCCGTCTCAGTGGTAATCAATTGTTCATCGTCATGCCATATAGATGAAGGAATGTAGTAGAAATCTTGTGGTTCCTTCCATGTTGCAGCATTGGAGTTGTGTTTAATGAACATCTCCGTGTCTAACGGAGGAAGATTGGCTTTGACTACCTCAATCGAGCCGTTCTGAATGGCAATGGTCTTGCTCGCTAAATTGATCTCCAGTGTCGACGCTATTTCTAATGTCCTATTCAAATTCTTAGTCTTAAACTCATTGACGTCCTGGAACAAATCCAGCAACTCCGGGAGATCTTGAAAGTAGAATTTATCTTTGACACGATTCGCCACATTAATACGGATCAGGTAGTCATTCTTGGCTATATTCATGTCGGTCTCCTTCTCTTTCAACTTCCCTTGTAATTTACTGGAATCACGCTTCTCATTCTTCACACGCACCGATTCCATGGCCTGACAAGTCTCATCATAGTACTTCTTGCCCTTCTCAACACCTTTGAAGAAATCATCACGAGCGACTGTCATCTGGTCGTTATAAACTGTTTCAATGCTTCTCTGAACGCTGGAACAACGCCCCTGGATCTGATTCACAACGTCAGCTACTTTGAACGATAACTCTTTACTGAACTGTGCGTGGTTTGTCGCTTGCATCTCAGTGTTTGAAAGTATCTCACCCCACGTTGTAACCGTAGAAGACTCTAGAGAGCCTGGAGTGATCAATGGTTCATCTCCCACACTCAGTGATGTTGTCTTGTTGGCCTTTTTCTTGAGGTACTCAGCGCTCAGTTTCTGCAACTGGGTAGCATATTCCTTTTCAATGATGCTTCTTTGGCGATAAAACTGTTCAATATCTGAGAGAAACTCAATGTTAACAGATAGCCAGTTATCAGTGGCTTTGAACCCATCACGAACCTCGTTACCAATAGATGCCATCGGCTGTAATTAGTATAAACAGGGGTTAGAAGAAAGACCTGCATGATGTTTTCCCGATAAATCAAGACCAGTGCGGGAACTATTACCCGGTCACCAGATAGGAGAAGGGGCTGAAAAATGGAAATCAGCACAATACAAACACCTCGTTGTTATCCTCTTAGTGTCGTTTTTCTTCCCAACTGTAGCAGATGTAGCACTCTAAAACTGATAGACTAGAACAATAATAACCATCGGTCGTATATTCACTGAACAATTAAGATGCTTGAAACATCTGCGGATTTCTTGGTAATAGGTGGTTGATTCATAGTCAGAGTAAAGTCTAATAAAGCATAATGTTCAACTTATTGGTCTACGCTTCGGGGTTCATCCAAAGTTGATGCTTAAATACTCTTTTCCATTGGAGTTACATTGAAAATTCTGTGCCTTAAAGTGACACCAAAAATTCTCAAACATTTGGCCTATTAAATTTTAGTATGGCCGAAAACAGTATCATGAAATTTTCAATCTAACCTAAAGCGGTATACGCGTCAGATTTGAACTTCTGAGATCTCATCACCTTCCCATAACATCAACCGAATTGAACACGCTATTTTATACGATTCATGGGCAACTCTATCTCAAAGGTGATAGGAAAGCTCTTTGGCACTAAGGAAATGAAGATCCTGATGCTGGGACTGGATTCTGCTGGAAAAACTACGATCCTTTACAAATTGAAGTTAAACAAGATCAAGTCAACTGGTCCCACAGTGGGATTCAACGTGGAGACTTTCCAATATAAGAATGTCAAGTTCAATATGTGGGACGTTGGTGGACAGGATAGACTGAGACCGCTCTGGAGGCATTACTACCCAAAGACTAACGCTCTCATTTACGTCATTGATAGCTCGGATAGAGAAAGATTGGAAGAAGCTAAAAGACAGATGTTCAAAGTTGTGAATGAATTGAGAGGTGTTCAGACCGTTGGCGAGTTTGTCATATTGATATTTGCCAACAAGCAGGATTTACCTAGGTCTCTTTCACCAAAGGAAATCTCTGATTATTTCAGCTTGAACGAGGGCCTAGGTGATGATAATCAGCTGTACGCCGTGATAGGAACAAATGCCCTGACTGGTCAGGGGTTGATAGAAGGATTGAGTTGGGTATCCAACAACTACACTGTTAAAAGACAAAGAACATAATGCACACAATACAATACCTACATAAACCTAATGTTTAGGCTAGCTTAGAGTCACCATTCTTGGTTCTGACAGTGACGCTACCATCTTCCTCACCAATGTAGGCCTTCTCTGGATATTCCAAGAAGATACCAGTCTCAACAACACCAACAATACCAATGACTTGATTGTGTAATTTGGCTGGATCTTCAATTTCACCAAAGTCAGCATCAATCAGGAAGTTGTTGTTATCAGTGATGACCGGACCAGCCTTACCTGGATTACCTTGTCTCAATTTGACACTGACGGCGCCCAGCTCCTTCAACTTCTTGGTGACGTAGACGTATGAATTTGGCACAACCTCGATTGGGACACCCCTTTTCCATTGAATGCCCAACTTGGTGCTCTTCTTTCTGAAATCAGCAACCAAAATGAACTTTTTAGAAGAGTATGCAACCAGCTTTTCCTGGAACAGACAAGCACCACCACCTTTAATAGCGTTGACCTGGGAGTCAACCTCATCGGCACCATCAAAGGCAATATCAATATCTGGGTACTGTTCAATAGAGCCCAACTTCAAACCGTTCTCCAAAATCAAGGCAGTGGATTGGAATCCAGTTGGGATACAAACAAAGTCAGCCTTATTGTCCAATTGTCCAATACGTTCAGCAACGTACACAACTGTGGAACCGGAACCAATACCAACAACCTTAGCCTGTGGAGGAAAGTTCTCATCTACGGCCTTATAGGCTGCAAGACGCTTAGATTGCTCGGTAATGTCCGCAAGGGGAGAGAGCTCATGGTATGGAACAAGAGGCATTTGGGCTATGCAACAGGAGAAAAGACGACGGATGTGAGGTTTAGCAAACGTTGAATACCTAAGCATG
Source organism: Barnettozyma californica (assembly GCA_023627795.1). Taxonomy (NCBI): domain Eukaryota; kingdom Fungi; phylum Ascomycota; class Saccharomycetes; order Phaffomycetales; family Phaffomycetaceae; genus Barnettozyma; species Barnettozyma californica. Next base: position 845,716 of record JAMAIE010000003.1, on the reverse strand, counting down.
TGCATCAATATGTATTTATGACTCGACGTTTTTTTTTACTTTCAGCCTGGGCGGTCCCTGCACCCCGGTCGGAGGGGTGTATTCCCGGCCTAAGTTAGGCGGAGATTGTGTCAAAAGTTAGGCAGAAGGGCGATAGGCATCGCCACAAGATAGTAACCAGGCAGCTGTCTCTTATATTTGTCAGCGGGAACTATGACATGCAAATAAGACACTGGAAAGCAGAACTGTTCGAGTGAAGATTGCTCTGTTGTAAGCTCGCTTGGTTCTTACAAATATGCAGGCCCCTTTATCGCTTGTATTTTTGAACACCGATCATGATGAGTCCAGAATAAACTCTCCGAAGTAGCCCTGATAGGGGACGTTGAAGTCACATGATATATGTTTGGGCTTATTAATATACACCCACACACCTTGATAAAATCTAAGGCCTTTCTTTTTAAAACACAAACTTCGCGACTCTGAGTTACAACAATAAAAAACCAGAGTGCGAGAGGTTGAAATTTCGCGAATTAACGCAGTCCCAGTTGGAAAATTCCTTGCAATGGGATTATCAAAAGAAAAACTCAATTTTCACTTTGCCCTGCCCTTTATCAAAGACCATCCCACAACTTCAGATCAACATGTCCGCTGCTGCCAAAATCCTATCTGAGAACCCAACTGACTTGGAGTTGCAAGTCGCCCAAGCCTTCGTTGACTTGGAGGCCCAATCTCCAGAATTGAAGGCTGACTTGAGAACTTTGCAATTCAAGTCCATCCGTGAAGTATGTACACTGCACCCAAGGACCCACTAGACTAGTCTAGTGGGCTAACCATTGGACAGAGAGCATACAAAAGAGATTTCACCCATAAAGACTATCAAAGAGGCATCCAAATATGTCCAGACGAGTTTCCCACTGTATTTGTTGTCCAGGCTGTGAAATATTTTTCAATGATGAGCATGTTCCGAGCACAAGTTTGTTAATAGCAGTGCTAATGCTAACGATACCATAACGGTGTTGGAATCATCCATCTATATTCACTATTGGAGTCGCTCTAATGCCCCAACTTTAAACCGTCTGTCTTTTATCTCTACTCTTCTGTCCAATCACCCTGGTATATTTCAATTCTTGAATCACTTACTAACAAAACCCACAGATCGAAGTTACTGGTGGTAAGAAGGCTATTGTTGTCTTTGTCCCAGTCCCAGCTTTGGCTGCCTACCACAAGGTCCAAACCAAGTTGACCCGTGAGTTGGAGAAGAAGTTCCAAGATCGTTACGTTGTCTTCTTGGCTGAGAGAAGAATCTTGCCAAAGCCAGGTAGAAAGGCTAAGTTGGGTCAAAAGAGACCAAGATCCAGAACTTTGACTGCTGTCCACGACAAGATCTTGGAGGATTTGGTTTTCCCAACCGAGATTGTTGGTAAGAGAGTTAGATACTTGGTTGGTGGTTCCAAGATCCAAAAGGTTCTTTTGGACTCCAAGGACTCTACCCAAGTTGACTACAAGTTGGAGTCTTTCCAATCCATCTACAACAAGTTGACTGGTAAGCAAGTTGTTTTCGAGATCCCAACCGAGAACTTCTAAGTTGTCTTAATGTATAAAATAATATCATAAAATCGGGTTTAGTGTTTCTGTTAGGTTAAACTTGGTTGTGTAGCTCCTCTTACGGGTTTTTCTGATCTTTTATTTCAGTTATATCAGTCTCTTCCGCTTACCCCATAGGCAAGCTTCTTATACTCATCGTGCTCTTCAGCCATTCCCACAAACTTTGAATAAGTTAGTTCAGGTCTAGACATATTCACATCCTGTTTGGCCCTCTCAATATTCTGTTGTTGCTCAGTGAGTTTCATCAGTACTTTTTCGGAACTCATCTGCGGTTTTGCAAAGGATACTTTTGCCTTCTTTGGTGAACTGTCACGACTTTTCTTAACTGTATACTGAAGTTCCTGGAATCTGTTTTCTCTTTGCTCCTGATGTCCTTCAATGCTGTCTTCGGGAGGACTTATACTATTGTGTCTAGAGAAGAAATAATGCAATGCACCTCCAACGACTGCCCAACCAACGAGGTTCTTTAGCAGCTTTAACCAAAACAAAATCCATCCATCTAGATATATCATAATGAAAGGGTGTACAATACTGATAACGTAAGTTACCGCGATCCCAAGTGCGAATGATTGAAGGTGTACTTGGTTGGAGGATGAAGAATCAATGTAAGGGGATGATATAAGTTTCTTAACCAATGGCACAGCTAGAGACTTTAGGATTTTAGTCTGTTCTGGAGAGAGGTTGAGATTATCAATTAATCTCTCAACTAACAATCGCTCTTCTCCACTTGGAGGTACAACTGATAGTGATATATCTTCTTCCCGGTTAGGGGATACAGCGTCATGAACGTTTGGATTGTTGAGTTCAGGTCGTAATTTCATTAGCAGTTGAAAATCGTTAAATATAGTTGGAATACAATGAATTTATTCGAACCTATACTGTAACAATAGCCGAAATTTTGTACTGAAAGATATAGGATAGGTCACTCTGTTTACTTTTTACAAATCGGGTATCGCGCTAGAGTCGCGAAACGGAAGTGTTCGAAAGGTAAATATAAATTCTGGAGTATCAGGCCGCTTTATAAACTTAGCCTATGAGTTCTTCGTGGATGTCAAAGCAGCAACCCGAAAATATTTGGGAAAGGATATAGTAAGTTAAATACGTCTAGATGGGGGAAGATCACATGTTATCTACCTTCATGTATTTTCGTGTCCGTTCTGAAAACTACCCATTGGTTGGTTGCCTTCAGCGTCCCACAATCGCGAGATCATTATCAGTCATCATTCCTCATATCTCATCATGCCTCATCATATCTCACTTGTTGATCGTTCTACTCTACACTCGAATAGTGACATCAAGTATCATGACTGACTCGCAGCCTACAAGGACTAGATAACACAGGATATTTCTTGTTCAAAAGACAGATTGGTTAGCTTCAATGTTTTCATGTTGGCTCTGATTCCACAGTGCTGTTGGTCAATCAGAACTTCTTACCGAACAATATCATTTGGAACTGGTCGTACAGGGAGATAACACCCGCACCAGCAACACCTCTCAGAATGTTTGCACCACATCCCTTGAACAGTGAAGCAGGGCCTTCCTTAGCCAAAATTTGGGTGAAAGCATCCATCGCTCCTTTGTACTTGACAGCTTGGCCTGAGGTCATCATCATTCTTCTTCTAACAGTGTCCAGTGGGTAAGAAGCGGTAGATGCACCAGTTGTCACAGCCCAACCTAACAAGAAGGAGGCGAGGAAGTTTCCCTCCAAGTTACCAGTTAACAAAACTGGCTTCAAGGAGTCGTACATACCAAAGTACAATCCTCTATAGACAACGATCCCAACAACAGATGGCAGGAAACCACGGTACAGACCAGCGATACCATCAGATGCCAAAGTCTTCTTGTACACATCGATCAAACCACTATATTGTCTCTCACCACCAGTACCTTTGGTGGACTTTGCATCATTCGCCAATCTTGTTCTGGCGTAGTCCAAGGAGTAGACAAATAACAATGAGGTACCACCAGCAAGACCACCTGAAGCAAGATTACCAGCCATCCACCACCAGTAACCTTCCTCCTTCTTGAAACCAAACATTTTCTTGAATCTGTCCTTGAATGCAAAGTTCAAGGCCTGTGTTGGGAAATAACGGATAACATTTGCAGTATTACCTCTCCAGAAGGCAATGGTACCCTCTTGTGCAGCAGTACGCTTAAAACAGTCGATGATACCGGTGTAACGACGGTCTAGACGGCCTTGCTTGATCATCTCATCTTGATTTTGAATCAGCAGTTTAACACGCTCAATCGGAGCAGCAGCGGTCTTGGAGACAGCAGCAGAGACACCTCCCATAAGGAAGTCAGTGATAAATCCAGGCTTGGTGGCAACAGCGTTATCTTTGGACATTATGTGACAATGTTCAGTACTTCTTATCTATCTATAACTAGTTGATGAGAAGAAGTGGACTAAGTAATCAGGCAACTTTTTTTTTTTTACAAAGGGGGTTGCTCTTTTTATAACAACTGCAATAGGACATGTGCAGCTAGGTGGCGGTCATGGGAAGGGCCACGACCATGTGGATCAATATTCGATTGAAATGGAAGCTTCTGATCTTGGCTGAACATTTGAACTGGGATGAGTGAGTGGGGCTATAGAGAAAAGCCTGTATTATACCGACGGAATCTTCCTTCATTGTTTGTATATACATATGATTCATCCACAGATGTACGTGGTTGGTTACATACTGTTTTCTCCCACGTTCCTGACTTGTTGACACAATTTCTTTTCTGACAGCAGAAACTGAGGAATAATAAATCACAATTTTGCAACCTCAATTCGTACACAGGACACCGAAACTACAATCTCTATTTCCTCTTGGAGGTGAAGAGGCTCAATTGAATTATTTTCTCTTCATTAACCCAAAACTGACACCTTGAGGGAATACTTTTTACCATGCTGTACTTTTGACACATGTGGGGCATCGGATCCCGACCAACCGTGGATTTTCTATTCCGGACAATGTGTCACCTGATATCTCCTCGAGAGTCATCGCAATGCCAAAAAGAAAAAAAGTTTTCAAAAGAAAAAAAAAAAAAAAAAAAAAAACCTCGAGTGAAAAATTAAAGTGGTAAAGTTCAAGACGAACCCTGAAATCGCTGCTAAACACAAGCGTCAAAATGCCACCAAAGAAGGGAAAGAAGGAGCAGGGTCCAAAGAAGGATTCGAAGAAAAATGCCGCAGATAAGACCTTTGGTTTGAAAAACAAGAACAAGTCTGCCAAAGTGCAGAGATTTGTGAAGGAAGTAGAGTCTACGGCGCTGAGCACAGCGGCTGCTAAAAAGGAACTCGCCATGCAAAAAAGAAGGGCAGAGGAGAAGAAAGCTGCTGAATTGGCAAAGGCTGAGGCTCGTGCTCTTTTTGGACAAATTGAACAGAGAGTGCCGTTTGGGGTGGATCCAAAGTCGGTACTATGTATCAACTTCAGAGATGGTCGTTGTTTGAAAGGTGCAAAGTGTAAGTTCTCACATGACATGAACGTCAACAAGAAGGCCACAAAGAAGGATTTATACACTGATGATAGAGCCAAGAAGGAAGCTGACACCATGGATACCTGGGATGAAGAGAAGTTGAGATCTGTCATTAACTCTAAGCATGGTAACCCAATTACTACCACTGACAAGATTTGTAAGTATTTTATTGAAGCTGTTGAAAACTCCAAGTATGGTTGGTTCTGGACATGTCCAAATGGTGGTTCTGAATGTAAGTACAGACATTCTTTGCCAGAAGGATTTGTGCTGAAGACTAAAGAGCAGAAGAGATTGGAGAAGCTCGCACTGGACCAACAACCAAAGATCACTTTAGAAGAATTCATTGAAACTGAGAGACACAAATTGCCAAAGGCCAATTTGACTCCAATAACAATTGAGACATTCCGGAAGTGGAAGGAAAACAACATTATTAGAAAGTTGAATGCTGAAAAGAAGGATCCTAAAGAGAGAAGGCTCACTGGTCGTGAAATCATTCAAAAGAAGTTCTCCGACAAGAGATTTCAAGAAGATGATGAAGAGGGCGCACAGTACTTTGATTTCTCTTCTTTTAAGAAGGAACTGGATCCAGAAGACACGAACATCAAGGATTATGGTGATGGTAAGAATGCCACGTTTGAAATGCCAAAGGAAGATACTGAATCCGAGCATTCTAAATCCAGCTCAGAAAACTCAACCGCGCCTTCTTCTAATGGTGACGATGCTGAATCAGCGAGTGAAAAGACTTTGGATGCCGCGGCTGCTGAACCAACTACAGTCTAGCATTTGATTAAACATTGAGTGTTTTATCTTCTTTGCATCTGTGCCTTTAATACCTCAAGGTCAGCTAAATGTTCCATACAACATGATACCATATGAAAAAAGTTATCAAAAGTTGGGAATCGTTATACATTGTGATGAATTTCTTTGTATGATTGTCTTAAATACGTCTTTTTAAGTCTACTATTTATTAAAGTGTACTATTGGTAAATGCTAGTTATCATCATTTCTTCATCAGTCTTTCAATTTCGTCTTGAACTTCGCTGAACTCGTGGAACAATAAGATCCTTACAGGAGAGTTTACTTTTCTCAACACAATTAGTGCTGTCAATACACGACTGATCCATTCATCATTCTTCTCTTCATTGAAAGGTACACCCTCTTGATAGTGAGAGAATGTCTCCTTGTTGATTATCGGTGCTCGGCGTGCTGGTAGTGCCGGTGGTGCTGGAATGGGGCGTTGAGGTAAAGGTGGAAGTCTTGCAGAAGATGTAGCTGAGCTGCCTTTCGAAGTACAAATAGAGGTATTTGATGAGCACTCATCGGTTCCAGCAGAAGTTGCATTTGACCGCACAGTAGGTGCCTTTAAGAATTCTGGTTTCTTTGGAACAGTTGGTGGTGGTGGTTTTCTTTTAGGGTGCTTAATTGGTTCAACTGATTCTGTAGTTGCGAAAAAGTCTGAATTCGACCCTTCTTCTAGATCCAAAGAGTACCCCACAACCGCGTCAGATTTCTTCTCTGACTCCATGGCCATTTTCACCAAATGTTCCTCCTCAACGATATCACTATCCAAGTCAATCAAGTTAGCAACATCATCGCCAACTTCTTTCTTTTTATCCTCGCCTTTGGACAGGATTTCCTTGATAGTGGTAAGAGTTTCCCTGTTCAGACTTCCCTCAGCTATCCTCAAGAAGATACCACCCACACGATCAGGATAACATCTCACCAAGTCAACATAAGCCTCCATATCATACTCACCAGTGTCACCAATAAGAAAGAATGTGCGATCTTCATAATGTGACACAATTCTCTCTAATGGGGCCTTCTTCCTGGTATGCGATGGCTCCATGAATGAGTTTAAAAGGTTCCCAGAATACTTTTTGAGATACATGGAACCAATTGGGAATCCGAACATATCAAAAAAGGATCTTAAATTTGAATAGAGTTGGTAAGGTGAATTGGAAACATAGAAGATAGGAAGCCCCAATAAGTTCAGGTGTTGATATGTTTCTGATGCTCCTGGGATCTCCCACGTAGAGATTGCATCTGAGAAGGTGTTTCTAAACAACTGACGCTTGTCGCCGCAAACTCCTGTGCGCTTGATCGTGTCGTCAATATCGCTGATGATGCCGAATTTGGAATCTCCTGGAAAAATGGGGTTCTGAAAGGCAAACACCTGTTCCTTTTCCACAATTGAAACATGGATCGTACTTGGTTTGAAACTGGTTGGGATGTCAACGTTGAAATTTCCATTTTCATCAGTGCAAGTAGTTTTGACCTTAATTTCTTCGTTACCCCCGCCGATTGAGATACTGAGCTCCAAATTACCCAAGGATCTATTCACGAAGTTTGCAATTCTCTCTTTCAGAACGTCATCATACTCTGATCGCTGGCTCGCCATTGAGTGAGAAGACAAAGAAGAAACATTACTTCCCTGTGTTCCAGTTCTTGAAATCCCACCAAGCGATCCTGCAGTATGCGTTTCTGACTCCGACATTGATACTGGTCTAGATGCAAGTCGCGATTCATACTCAGATTCTTGGTCGATTGCATCAATTTGTTGATCAATTTCGGCAGTGACATCAGCACCATTTTTAGATTTGGCAAACTGTTTAGCGAGGGCAAACACCAACTTCTTCTTTCTCAATGATCCATGTGTTGAGTACACCCATCCATGCACCTGCGTAAAATAGCCCTTTACATCCTTTTCCCCGTCGTTTATCAACCCTACCCTTGTGAAGTGTGGGTATATGATGATTTCGGCACCAGTTAAGTCTCTTGGGGCAAGACTTTGTGGACCATCAGATAGTGCCCTTGATGTGGCCTCAGAAGCCAATTGGGAGATTGTATTAGAAATCGTTGGAATATAAACGTCCTTTGTCGTCTTCATCAATTCATAGATGCGCTGCCTGCGCGACTGTGGTTTCTCCATCTTTCTCAGTCTCTTCAAAGTGAGACTATTGATGCGTTTTAGTTTCCGTGCTTGTCTCCTTGTTATGCGTCTGTCCTTATAGCGGGTGATAGTCCGGGAAAGAAGATGAAGGATGTTTAAGTAGCGCACCGAGTTGTAAGAAGGACTTGTATGTATCGAATTAAGTACCAGGCGATTGGTGTACAAGGGCAAGCACATTGGCTGTGGAGCACGTTGGAAGTGTCAAAATTGAGCTAGTAGCATGAAAAAGGCAAGAATTCTCATAAATTTGCTTAGTAAGAATTATGTACCTTGCAAGAGTGCACACTGAACCCAACCTACAATAAGCATTCATTTCATAAGATAAGGAGCTTAAGATCGGCAATTTCTTAGAATGACGACTAGAAGAAGCCTTTTCACGACCAATGGAGTCAAAAATGAGATAACCCTAGTTTTCAGGCAGATATTCAAAAAGATACGAGAAACGTATTGGTGGGATCCTCTGTGAGTGAGATTAGAGACTTTCTATATCTCTACATAGCCCATAGCAATTCAGACTTGAAACTCATTGGTCTGTTAGTGATTGCATATCAGAAGTATGATGATGTGAATGTTTGATCAAGTCATAAGATCATATGCTAGACTTATTTTCAAGGTAACATGAGGTGTGACAAAACAATAAAGATATCATAAGTGCGCTAAGAATTCTAACGCGCATTATAAACGTTGTTTGTTTCACCTCATTAGCGAAAGAAGAGCGTTCAAATAAACATGTGAAATGTGGAATAACTCAATTATGTGCGATGTTATAACTGAGGGGTATCTCAAATGGCGGTTTACTTTCGGGCTTTCACGGACGCTTGTCTTATAAACTAAACATTTAATATTCCCTTAAAGAGAGCATCTCTATACTTATTTTACAGAGTATGCCATATAAGCTACAAGTGGTTCTACTAATAATATTATTTCTCAGTTCCTTACTAACAAATCGTTTATTTCGAGCTGATGCCCGACGGTGTTTCCATACCATAGGATACTATGTGGAAATCTAGAAAAATTCAATTTTGTATTATATTGTAATAACGGAGGGAGGGCTATCTAGTACTAGTAGCTCACTTTTAATGGCTTTCACTGATGTTTATATGGCGAGCTAACTATGTAATATTCCGACCAGAAGAGCATCTCTTTGTATTATTTGATGTTACTATACAAAAAAGCATGTACTTTGGGTGGGAATGACATATTTCTTTGTACCCTAATACAAATCGCTTATTCATCACAGTTTCGCAGTTTGCACCATGAACAGCTGATAATAAGTCTGACGTACGGCTCCGAGCTGATGTGGATGGTTATTTGGCTGAAGTGACTCTCAAGTTTGAATCATTGATGAGCGCTTGGCTTGTAGACAGACAAGGTCAACCATCAGATGCAGACTGTTGGACGGCTTCAATGGAACTTTGATTCAAGTTCAGGTGGTCGCAAAGCTTCGTTTATGGACATTTGTTCCTGTATATCCAGGGGAGAACATAATCATGAGAAAGCACGAACGCATCAAGGAATGAAAGAATAAACATCAACCTATCAACAACTAAAAAAGAACTGAATGTACGCTTCACAAAAGCACCGCAATTGATTCATCTGAAAATACTTGACAATGTCCAAAAGAAAGAGCACGAGAAACAATCACAAAACCTTTAGTAGACGAAAAACACTAAACAACTGAAGGGAAGTTCTGAAACAATGTAGACACTTAAACGAATTTCAACGAAGGAAGCTTCATTTCGTAAATAGTCAGTTTAGGGATTTTAGAACTGAATGTCGGTACTTGATTCGGATCATTATTTGAGACTGCTAAATTTGACAATATCACAATATCTCCATTGCTATAAACTGATTCTGGCGAATCTATTTCATAATCTTTGGATCCAAAAATTGGGACAAAGTGCTCCTGATCAAAAACACAAAGGTTGAATTGAAATGCAGAAACCATTGCTTGTTCAAACGTAGCGAAGTGCGACGAGGTGACTTCCGTGTTCTTTGATTTGTCATAATGATTAACCAAGTTTCTGAAATGGTGTAAAAGCTTCTTCTTGAGAGATGATGGTGTGGAAAAATGGAGGTTGAGCGATTTTTCATTTCCTTTGAATTTATCGAAGAGCTCAATCAGAGAATTGAAGTCATGTCCAGATTTGACTACATTCAGGTACTTTCTAAGACTGTTGTAGTTAAGGACATTCACAATAGCGATCAACTGTAGTGCTGGCTGTGGAGTGGTGCAGGTTATGAGGGAATGATGTAGAGGGAATGACAAGTCCGAGTTGGTGAAGTGGAAGGACAGGAGACATGCACCTTTTGATGTCACTTGGACGTCTGTGTAGTTTGGCTGGACTGAGACAAGACCAAGATAAATCAATTGATTGATTGCGTTTCGAACAACCTTTTCATCTGGTTTGGAAATGAAGACAAAGCTGGACAAAGATGCGGAGTGCTCTGTCAGCAGTTTTGAAAGACCGAGGAAAAACGGCACGATCATTGGACCTTCCCGGATACTTGGGCAGTTGGAGCAAAGTGTGGACCTATCCGCAAGAATAATGTACTTGAGTGGGTGATTAACCGATACTGGTTGTAAACAGTCAATATTGTGCCTTATTTGATCAATGTTTGTCCTAGTTATCTGAATATGGGTCATGGAAGGGTTGAACTGATCAGCTTTGAAGGTCCTCAGTTGAGCAGAATCAATCACATACTTGATATTGTTCGCAAAGTTTTTGAATGCCTGAGCAGTTTGGGCAAATATGAGCCTTTTGGAGCAGTTTGTTGAGGGTTTGAAATCTTCAATGTTCCGAACTATTGAATAGTCGCTAGAAATAATATGATAAACTTTCAAAAACTCCAGGATCTGTGGATTGGGGAGCAGTACTAACACATCGTAAATTGAATCATCAGATTTGAAAATCGTATTGATGGTGTTGGTGATCTCTTTTTCCACATTTATGGCATCTTCATAAAGAACTTCAACATTGGCACCACCCTCAACTAAACCAAGGACACTGGTCTCAAATTTTCTAAAGCATTCCTTATAAGTATCAACTTGAGATTGTCCACACAATACCAAGCAGCATGGAAGAGGTAATTTCAGATTTCCAATGACACTAAATACCAGATCGGCAACAAGACTTCTGTCAGAATCAAAGACAATAAGTTCAAACTCTGTGAAAAATGAAGAATTTTGCAGTATGTGATACCAGACCAAATCGTAGGACATCCAAACGATTTCACCATCAAGTTTCTCCTCGTAAAAGCTGGTGTTCAAATTGTATGGTGAAATGTGCTTTAGTTTGGCATTATTGGAAACAAATAACACCTTGACTTGATACTTGCTCGCCAGAAGTCGCAGGAGAGGAAGAGGACCAGTTGATGTTAGTAAAACAATCTCATTATTTTCAACTGTATTCAGAATGACATTCAAATCATCCTCTAAACTACTCATTTAAGCATATTGATGAGTTAAAGAAACAGACATGTAATGATTGTTGAAGATCATAAAAGTAACAGTATAAAATGGTTCAGACAGCAGCTTACATAATGTATTACATAATCTCAATTCATGACTTTAGTGCGTCTCTTTTAAATAAACACCTTACCACAATTTGCCCTTGGGAGAGATATCTAAGTATGATAAGCAGTGAAACCGAAAATATAATATCTCTGTGCGAGGTCAGATACAAGAAGTTTTCACCTCATTTGTGTTGTAGTAATCCACCGCTCCTGATTGGATGAATCCAGCTTCCCCTGAAAATTGTTTCCTGGAGGGAAAACAGGACCAAAAAAAAGTAGAGAATTCGCGAAAATGTGTCATCGCTTTGTCCAATTTTTTTTCACTCCATCAACTGCATCACAGTCAATCTGGACTAAAATCTGTTGGGTGCTAACGATGCGTTATTTCTCGAGTAGTGCATACCGCTCCGGTCAGAACTTGACAGAAAAGATTGTACAGCGTTATGCTGTGGGGTTGCCTCAAGGAAAGATTGTCCAATCTGGTGATTATGTCTCTATTAAACCTGCGCACTGCATGTCCCATGACAACTCATGGCCAGTGGCCTTAAAGTTCAAAGGTTTGGGCTACAAGAATGTCAAGGACAACAGACAGGTGGTAATGACACTGGATCACGATGTCCAGAACAAATCTGAAAAGAACCTGGAAAAGTATGCCAACATTGAACAGTTCGGTAAGGAACAAGGAATTGATTTCTACCCAGCTGGTAGAGGTATTGGTCACCAGATTATGATTGAAGAAGGTTATGCATTCCCACTAAACGTTACTGTTGCATCTGATTCGCATTCCAATACATACGGTGGTATTGGATCACTCGGGACACCAATTGTGAGAACTGATGCAGCATCGATCTGGGCCACAGGAACGACTTGGTGGCAGATCCCACCTGTTGCTAAGGTTGAGTTGAAAGGAAGACTACCAAAGGGAGTCTCTGGTAAAGATGTTATTGTTGCCCTTTGTGGTGTTTTTAACAATGACGAGGTTCTGAACCATGCTATTGAGTTCACTGGTGAACACATTGACGAACTGCCTGTTGATTACAGATTGACCATTGCCAATATGACCACTGAGTGGGGTGCTTTATCGGGTTTATTTCCTGTTGACAAGACTCTGATTGACTGGTACAAGAAGAGATTGGAGGTTTTGCCACAACCACATCCTCGTGTCAATGCCCAAACTGTTGCTGACTTGGAAAAGAATGCTACAACTGCCGATGCAGATGCTTATTACGCCAAACATTTGACTCTAGACTTGTCAACATTGTCTCCGTACATCTCTGGTCCAAACTCGGTTAAGGTTTCTAACTCCTTGGCTGACCTCTCAGCTCAGAACTTGAAGGTGAACAAGGCCTACCTTGTTTCCTGTACGAATTCCCGTTTATCTGATATCAAGGCTGCTGCTGATGTGATTAAGGGACACAAGGTTGCTCCAGGTGTCGAGTTCTACATTGCTGCTGCTTCGTCTAACGTCCAAAAGGATGCTGAAGACATTGGTGCTTGGAAGACTCTTTTGGATGCTGGTGCTATTCCATTGCCAGCTGGCTGTGGTCCATGTATTGGTCTAGGTACCGGTTTGTTAAAAGATGGTGAGATTGGTATCTCTGCCACCAACAGAAACTTCAAGGGCCGTATGGGTTCCAAGGATGCACTAGCTTATTTGGCTTCTCCTGAGGTAGTTGCCGCAAGTGCTGTTTTGGGTAAGATTGGTGGACCTGAAGAGATTGGTGGTGGCCCAGTCAATGGTGCTCAAGGTATCAAAAAATCTATCAGTATTCCAGAGAAGTCTGAATCATCTGAAGAGGCTTCTGGTTCTGGTGTTGAGGTTCTAGAAGGATTCCCTAAGTTTATTGAGGGTGAGCTGATCCTTTGTGATGCCGATAATATCAACACTGATGGTATTTATCCAGGTAAATACACTTACCAAGATGACGTTCCTAGAGAGAAGATGGCTGAAGTTTGTATGGAGAACTATGACTCTGAGTTTGGTGCTAAGACCAAGGCTGGTGACATTATCATCTCTGGTTTCAACTTTGGTACTGGTTCCTCGCGTGAGCAGGCTGCCACTGCGATTTTGGCCCGTGACATGAAGCTCGTTGTTGCTGGTTCATTTGGTAATATTTTCTCCAGAAACTCCATTAACAATGCTCTTTTGACCTTGGAAATCCCAGACTTAATTAACATGTTAAGAGAGAAATACGCTGACGCTCCAAAGGAGTTGACTAGAAGAACTGGTTGGTTCTTGAGATGGGATGTTGATACTGCTACAGTGACTGTTAAGGACTCTGAAGGTAATGTTGTGTTGAAACAAAAAGTGGGTGAGTTGGGTGCTAACTTGCAGGAAATCATAGTCAAGGGAGGTCTAGAAGGTTGGGTTAGAGCTCAACTAAAGGAATAAAGCGTTTAATTATTAAGACAGACTAGACTACATTATCCATTCACGTATTTCCTTTAATGATGCTAATGTACAGTAAATCGAAGTTATCTCTTCTTCCTTTCTCTCCTTTTACAATTTTGGCAACTCCTTCACCACCTCGTCGAAGGATTCACGGTACTCCTCAGCCTTACCTTCATTCTTCTTGGACTTACCACCGCCTGGTACAATCATAACCACAGAAGTTGGTCTCTTAGTGGCACCAGCTGAACCTAGGTCCTCCTTGGATGGGACAAATACGAATGGAACAGCAGAATCCTCGCACAAAACTGGAATGTGGGAGATCACATCAGGTGGAGAAATATCACCAGCTAGGACAACTAACCCCTTCTCACCTTTTCTAAGAGCTTTGACAACCTCTTTGACACCACGCTTGACGTGTTTGGCCTTGGAGGCCTTCTTGACAGTCTTCAGCACCTTCTTGTTGAGCTTCTTTGGAGCCAGTGGCTTTGCAAATGGAAGAAGAGCAGGAAGTCTGGCTTCGTAGTTGTCTTCAGCAGCTTCTTTCGCCATTTTGTGTGTATAGTGATGATTTGGCTCCTCAAGGCGATGAGGTTCGAAATAAAAATTTTCAAAAGGGAAAAGAAGAAGTAGAGATTACCCGGCCCTTACAAATATCGAGAAGAATTTTGATGAAAAATTGGACAACTGGTAGAACATAGGCCTTGGAGTCTGCAGAAATAATGTTCAAACGTTACTTTTCATCATCTGCTACCGTTTTCGGTAAACCAGGATGTTCTATTGTGAAGCCAGTGCATCATCTGGTTAAAATTGACAAGGGTAAACTCTCACCTCGTTTCCCAGGCCTAAAGTATTCCAAAAATGACATTAGAAGTCCATCTTTTAAACCAACAAGTACACACCAGGACAGGGTTCAAGAGTACTACGATTACAATCTGAAGTCTGACCTTCTTCTGATTAATACAGTGCACAACGAGTCCAAAAAAGTGGGTCTGAAAAGAAGAGAATGGGACGGTACATCTCCTTTCCACTTAAACAGATCCTTAAGAAAGCCTCGTGGCTCTGCTGCTGAGACACCAGACATCAAGGTCCACACAGACAAGAACATCGCCAAGATCAAAGAGCTGCATATAAACTGCTATGTGAACCAGGCGAAGGATAATGTTAACTTAGCGATCTCCTCTCTTGTGATGTTGCAGCAGATTACTGGTGTTAAACCAAAGCCGATCTACTCCAAAACCAACGTGATTCAATGGAAAGTGCGTGCTGGTTATCAGATGGGTGCCTCCGTTGTGCTCAAAGGCAGACCACTACATCAATTCTTAACCACCTTGACGGAGATTGTTATGCCTCGTATCAGAGAGTACAAGGGAATTAAGAATTCCTCAGGTGACAAGACTGGTAATATTCAACTTGGCCTAACACCGGCCGATGTGAGATTCTTCCCAGAAATTGAAGCAAACCAGGATCTCTGGCCTAAAGTTTTTGGTATGCACATGAACATTGTCACAACTGCTCAAACTGACTATGAGGCGAGAACCTTGTTGAGTTCATTGGGTTTGCCATTCACTGGTTCAGAGAGAAATGTCACTCGTGAAAATACAGAGTACTAAAAATGTAAATAGATGATGAAATGTACATACATATGACTACGGTGTACAATACTTGACTTAAAAAACCATAACGAACATTTTTTTCTCGGTATTCCATCCTTGTCAATTGCGTCTAAACATGTGTAAGAGCAACTGCGTTAGTCTTCTTCGCAATGGACGCCACCTTATCACCCATCGACAAAGCCAAACCTTGGCCCTTGGAACGTATTCTGACAGCACCAACGATTTGATCACCCTTCTTCTCAATACACAAATTACCCAAGGCATCCTCACCAAAAGAGGAGCGAGAGTACAGGTTTGCACTGAGGAATTGACACTCTTCACCAATTACGGCACCTGGAGTTAAACAAGCCATATTAGTACCTTCCAACAATGCTTCAAAGTAATCCTTTAAGGAAGGCAAAGTAGATTTGATGACAATCTTGTTCTCCCATTCAAATTCATTCCACATAGTTCTAAACTTGGCCTCCGAGCATTTAGCTGGTTTAATGTAATCCATGATATCCACTTGGACATCATTCAAAATGACAACCTTGCTCTCATGGCCGTGAGAACCATCGTAGATAATATTACCAAAAATGACACCAGTGTCAGCAGAAGTTACTTTCACAGTTGTCTGCACTTTGAAAAACCCATGTGGAGGGACATTCTGGGATGGAGCACGGTCCAGCACCTTTAAATCACCCAATGCAGCAAACTCAACGTGTAAGTTCTTCAACGTTTCAGTAGTCTGATTGACCAAAAGAACATCAAGGATAACGTCGAACTGTTGCACCTTGACATAGGCTTCAGCGTAAACTGGGTCTGAGAAACCTGTGAGAGAAACAATCTTCTTCAAACGTGAACTCAAATCTTCCTCAACCTTGACACCAGTCAACGCAGTTAAGTCCTCCTGGATATCAGCAGGGCTGTTGTTGCCGAATTGCCTGAAGGTGATATTTTCGTCAATTTGCTGTATGTTCTTTTGTAGCTCATCTGCATTATGCTTGGCACGTTTGTCATCTTCCAACTTGACTTGTTGTTGGAAAGCATCACGAGTAGCCTCAAGGAAGGCGACCTCGAGAATTCCTGTCTTTCCCTCAGCAACATAAGAAATGGCAGTCAAGATTCTCTCCTCTGAGTCTTCATCAATCTGCTTCTTGACGTATTGGGTCTTGCCCACTCGCAAGATACTGACTAGAATTAACAAACCTTCGGCTCTGATTGCGTTGGTGATCTTTTCATCAGTGGAAACTTCACCTAATCTCAAACTCAACTTGACAAAAGTCGACGCCAAAATGGCAGCCGTATAGAAGTCACCTTCAAGAACAAATTGACGAAGTGGAGGTCTGGTTTCGTGCTTCTCCTCCTTCTTAGTCGTCAGAGCACTCTCAGTAGCATATGTACCATCAGGCAACACTACTGGTTTTGAGCCATTGGCATGCTCTTCAGAAGCAGCGTTCTCCTCATCTTCTTCATCATGACCAAGGCGTTTTCTCTCAGATTGAATGATTGGAATATCACCAATACTCGAACGAATGTGCTTCCAAGAACTTTGAATATCCTTAAACTCAATAGCATATTCGCCAATAATCCAGAGAGCACCACGAAAGACCTTGCCAGATCTAATATTGTCTAGAGCCAAAAGGAGACGTTGAATGATGGAATGTCTCAAATTTGGGAACTTTTCAATGACTTCTTTGATAAAGGACAGAATTTCTGTAGCTGAAGTAGTTGGTAGCTCTGGAAGAGTATCAAGCAACAAATCAACAACATCTGCAGCGACTTGTGCAAAGTTAATAGCAGTTTGGTGAATGGCCGAGATCAAAAGTTGTCTGTACTCCACGGACTTGTCTGCATCCGAGTTAATAGTTTTAGAGAGTTCTTTCTTGAACAGCTTCAATACTTCCTCAACGTTTCTCGAGTTAATTAATTCCAAAGAGATATCAATAGCACGACGTTTGATGTCAATATCTGGCGATGTTAGGATCCTCAAAATATCCAAGACCAGCTCACCAAGAATACCTGGATTGTGCTTGTGAATATCTCTAACTCTCTCCAACGCAATTAATTTGACATTGTTATCAGAAACCTTGATTGCCAATTCAATGAACTTCTCAGCAGCCAAGGAGACAAATGATGGGTTGGAAGTGAGCAAGATCAATGTGTTTGCTGCCTCATAGACAACTGTGTTAGAATCAGACTCCAATAGACCGGAAAGCAGTTGAGCGTATTTCTGCTTTAACTCAGGAGAGTTGTCCTTTCTGACGAATTCAATAAATGCCAGTTGCAACAATGGGTCCATTGTTTCCAAATCGTGGACATTTTCTTGAATAAATCTGAGAGCAGCATCTCGATCCAAATCACCAAGACTAATAAAGGCGTTTCTCTTACAGGTCGGATCTGTTTCAGTGATCAGGAAATCGTTGATGACTTCGGCAGCATCAGGAATCAAATGATCGGACACCTTATAGATGGAGTAAATGGCAAAGATAGCGTACTTACGCACGTATGCGTGGCGATGTTCCAAACAGGCTCTTGCAGACGGAACAAGCTGTTCCAATAGTTCTGGTTCGTGTAGTTTGGTCAGAAATCTCAAGGTGTTACCACGGATGTATTCGTTTGGATGTTGAAGGTCCTTTTGAATTGCGTTACAGACCAAAATCATCTCCTGCTTCAACTTACCATCAGAATCCAACTTAGACACAATCTCCCAGTAAAAGTACAGCAGCTTCTTCAATTCTTTTGAGCGTGAAGGCATGACGAAGCGGATTACGTCCATCAATAGTTCAGACATCTGATGACCTTCTAGCATTGCAATCAGGATCTGCTTCATGGCATCAATCTTGGCCTCATCGCGGGTCTTTTGCAGCTGTTGGCGAAGATCGGCGATAGAGGGCGTGGCACCTGGATGTGGATCCTGTACCAATGTATAGGCAATGTCAGACATGATGACAATTGGCGGTTGTGATGATCGTTGTCTGTTTTTTTTGTAGCTGTTGTTGTTGTTGAGTCAAATTTACACGTCGTCCTTCCTTTGAAGGTGCACCGCGAAAGACGTAGATTTCCTAATCCGGAAGTAAAAAGTAAAATCTATGATAAATACTGAAATTCCTTGTTTTAGTCACTATCACTAGCATCTGGGTTCGCAATAAACAAAGTCATACCAGCACGACCTTGACTAACGGAACCGTTTCTTCCCAGTTGAAGTACTGGAGTCACATCATGATTGATTAATGTACCTGATCTCATCACACCTACGCCACGGTCATCTACACCGCGTTGAGATGAGAAATTCGTACCTGCGCTTGGAGAAAGATTCAAAGACGGGCTCTTGATGGACGCCGAGTACAAGGATGAATTACCAGTCTTGAAGCGATCTAGCTCTGTAGACTTTCCCTGCGTACTTGCCCCATCGAGTGATGCGACATCCAAGAAACTACCTGCTCTCATTTCATCAATTGAACTCTTCGGTGCAATAGATGGGGTAGATGACGAATCGTCCTCGTCGACTTCAGAGGCAAGTAGTCTCGATTTAATCTTTCCATGTTTTAAATCAACCTTGTTCGTACGAAGTTGTCTTTTGTAGGATTGTGGTTTGCTGTTGTAGTCGATCTGTGAAATACCAATAGGCAATCCCCACTTAGCTGCAGAGACATGAGAGTTGGCCAATTTTGTGGAATGACGCAGTTGTTCCACATAAGATGAAAATTGTGGTTCGTGCTCTGGCTTCTTGCGTGAAGGCAACTTGATACCATTTCCTGCCGCGGGATGTGCAATCACAAGACTCCGCTGATCATCACCTTGCTGTTGCCTGTCCGCATCATTATCAAGGCTATTATGGTCCTCTTCAGCATATCCTTCACCATGGTAAGCCTCAATACCTTCAGCGACGTCGTACATCGGCACACTTAAAGACGCAGATCTAGCAACTCTTGTTGTTCCGCTTTCTACTGGTGGTGGTCTTCTTGAGGAAGATGGCTGGGATTGATGTGTATAGGTCACTGGTGCCACCGGTTCATTTCTGCGATCGTAGCTGGCTGGTATTGTTGTTGGCTGGTTTTGGGAGATACTTCCAGCAGATTGACCGGGAAATTGGTATTGTTGAGAGTGCAAATGTGAAGGAGACCCCAGAGGGTGTGATGTTTGAGTGGATGGCGAGGCTAATGAGTTCTGGGGACTTGAGTATATTTCGAAATTGAAGGAAGGAGTGCCGTTATCAGCTGATGCCTTCGCCACAAAGGACAGGACTTCTCCATCGTCTTCATTATTATTGAGTGATCTTGTAGAAGTCGGAACTTGCAAAGAATTGGCACCAGAAGCTGGGGAGCTATGCGATTGATAGGAATGTTGTTCATGAATAGATGGCCTAGAATAATCAAAAGCCTTATCATCATTATCAGTGTCATCAGAGTCAGAAGAGTAGTTCCCATCGTTGACGACGTGGAATGTCATGTGAGGAGTTGTTCCCTCGGTATCTACACCATGTTGGTATTTCTGTGCTTCTCTCAACTCTTCCTCTTCAATACGACTGAGTTGGTCACTTTCTTCATGAAAATGCTGCAATTGGACATGTGATGAAGTTTCATGGTCAAAAGTCTCAGGCGCTGGGACCTGGAGGGATTCAGGGACTTCATATGTCTCCAACTCCTCACTCAGGTCTCTGATTGAGTCCGATCTCACCAATCTTGAAGTTCCATATGGAGATTTCGTTGGGGATGAATGAGAGTTATAAGAGTACACTTCGCCACCCATGGATGTTGCTAATGAGTCAAACCTGCTATGAGTTAGGTACTCCTGTTGAAGTTGGGATGGTGATAATGATGAAGGTTCTTGCAAATTTTCATGAGGTGGAAGTGGTGATGGGATTGAAGCTTGGAGGGAGGCGGAGTCATCGCTTAACTTGCTCTTTAATAAGATACTTGATTGAATGGATGATATATCCTCATTCAGTGGCTCTTGTAGATCCCTGCTCATTGTGAATGTGCCTGGAATCGCTTCTGGTTCTTGCCCAACACCGCCATCATATTCTTCTTGTTCTGACAACTGGGTTCCTACTGTGCCAGGTAAAACATTATGGACTTCTTCAAAGTTCACTTGGCCAACAGTAGAACTTTCATCCAAACATTCCTGATAAGCAGTTAGAGTTTCCTGTTCTCTTAAGTCTCGAAGCATATTTTTCACTTTATTTAATTCGTCTCTACTGCCTTGAACCTCTTGCTGCTGGAGGCTAAACTCTTCACTGCGAGAAGCATGGTTATCATAATCAACCTCAGCTCTAACAGAGCTGCCACTAATCAATCTGGTACTTGATCCACCATGAGCATTCTGGTTTCCGAATGTGGTATCACGATCGTCAGTCATGTAGCTGTTTGCAATAGACCCAGTATCGTCATTGAACAATGACGTTGTGTCATCCTCATCTGGGACCGTGGCGATGTTCATCTCCTGTACACTCTGTCTGACATTTTCGATATTTTCGACTTCATGATCATCGTCAGCGATATTGTTCACGAATGGTTGAAACTGTGGGGGTGATTGTGATGCAAGTCGTTGTCTTACTTGCAGCGGTATCAATGGAGACAATGGCGTAACCTCACCATCCGTAAGGTTCGTATTGGAAGACATAGGTTCGCTTAAGTGTTGATTTTGTGTTTCTTGAAATTGGTGGATGTCTCGCAGAATCTCATCACTCAGGGAGAGTTGTTTCTTGTGCTTCTTGCCCTCAATAAAAACTGCACTGTGCTCTTGGTCATCACCTCCAGTTTCTGGAACACTGCTGCTATTGTTATTGCTAACCTTGTTGATTGAGAGGGGCTTCACCAGTGATACTTGTGACAACATCTCTCTTGATTGGTGGGCATCATAAAACGATTGAGACGATTCAGAAACTGGCGTCGATACAGAATGAAGAAACGAGCCAGGAATAGCTAGTGTTTCTTCTCCTATGTAGTCCACAGTATCAACCGAGATATCACCTTCTTCTTGTTCTTCAGAGTGCTCGGGCTCTTCACCCATCGTTGGTGTTAGTGGCCTAGGAGTTACAGGTCTTGACGATGCAGAGGCGGTGAGTAGTTCTTCGTTCTTTTGTTCTGCTGTAACAGGTTGTGGCGTGTTGAATATATCAGCTTCTTTGTTCATTACTGGTTTCTTTCTAGTGGGTTTCATTGCTAGACTGACACTTCTGCCCTGGACAGTGGTTGGTGGAGCCAATGAGAAGCTGTTATAATCAGGCAGCGGTGGCAATGAGCCACTGACTTCCAGTGGGCCGTGGACTGCTGGTTCTGCGTGCTGCAATGATACTGAGCGCTCTTGAGGATGGTGATTTTGCTGAACTGGTTTTGTTGGTGGCTTGACTGTTTGTGCCTTAACAGTTGTTAGTGTCGATTTTGATGGTGATGTTGATGTTGTTGGTGGCTGCACTGATGGCTTGGGCTTTTGCAAAGGTTTACGGCCCATCACCTCGAAGGTGTGCTTTTCTTCACGGCGGAAGGGGAAGAGCAATGACCGGCGTTTGTGCTGCTGTTCTCCCATTTGTGCCGTTACGAATAAGAATGGATTGTTGCTGTTGAAGGTAGGCTTTTTTTAGCATTAACAATGGAATGCCACTACAAAACAATACAAACTTAGTTTATAAATTCACTATAAAGCCTTCGAAGGCCATCTGAGACTCTGACAGCAAATTCCTGTTGCCTATTGTGCCACTACCAATGCCTGTGATGGGCACATGTAGCCAGAGGTTCTCTCGTTGCTGACTCTTCTTTTTTTCATCGCCAGGTGTGTAGCTGCTCCCACCAGCCCCCAACAACTGATGCAACTGCGGTACAATTGCCTTTAGCGTACCTATGATCACCTCTCCGCTCACGAGTTCCACGCTGTACTCATCACTCTGGATACCTGTTAAAGAACGCAAATGCGTCAGAATCCTTACAACGTGCGATACAACTGCGTGACGTTGTCCTTGCAGAGTCACTACCCGGTTCACTGAACCTTGGATCTGTGGCGATGTCGTGTGCTGAATCTGTGAGGGAAGGTGTTCGACCTCGGTGTTGGACAGAACTATCTGTATCTCTGGCATCGTTTCTGTTGTACTACTTACTGTTTTGTTCGATAGAAGAAAAAAAAGCTGCTTTTGTTATTACTCTTCATAAGAGATTTACCACCAAAAATGCTGTTCAGTCCGTATAAGAACGACACAGTAGCTGATATTCTTAGGTCCTCATCAAAACCGAGACGTTACATTTCAGTGTTCTCCAGCCCATTGCACCCGAAACCAGTACGGAATTCTACTAATGAGCATAATATCAAAGATCTGAATGACCTTCTTCAGGACCTCGACATCCAGGATAGAATGGACTCTCTAGTCCACCACAGACCAACTTCATACAACATATCAGAAAAGAGTGATCCATCAAGCCCAGCTATCATACCCCCACATTCCCAAAGGACTAATAATAATCTGAAACGCGACATAAACAGAGACATAGTCAATGAGCTTCTGCAAAGAGTTGACGAACGTGCGAACAGATTAACCAACAACACCGAAACTACATTAGCTGTACTGAAGGCAGAACGTGAGCGCATTGCTGCTGAGAAGGCTGCTGCTGAGGCCAAACGGAAGGCCGAGGAGGAGACAAGACGGAAAGCAGAGGAGGAAAGAAAGAAAAGGGAGGCTGAAGCTGCCGTAAAAGCTGCCAAAGCTGAAACTGAGCGTTTGAAACGGGAGGAGGAGACAAAGAAGGCTGCTGAAGAACAATTGAAAAAAGATGCATTGGAGAAGAAGAAGCAAGATGAACTGGTCAAGCAAGAAGAATTAAAGAAACAAGCTGAAGCACAAGCAAAAAAGGGCAAAGGAATTACCTCATTCTCAACAATTACCATTAAGTTCGAGAACTTCCAAAAGAAGATTACATCATTCAAGACAGATATTGTGCAGCCAGTTTCCAAGGATATACAACTCCGTCAAATGTCGACACAGCTCAAGAGAAAAATCAATCCTAAATTTGGCCAACTAACAAATTCAATGAAGCAACTCAACTCTATATCACAGGCCCTTGTGGATATTATTTCTGAAACAAGGCAGAATGAACTCATGTTCAAATGGACAATGAACTACACTGCAAAGAAGCTCATTTCACAATCAGAAACAGAGGTGCGTGCGCGTCCAGCAGCTGCACTCCCACTGGCACACCTAACACTCTCATTGATGTGCTCATTCCCTGAGTTGAAAGAGTATCTTCTGGCTCGGTTCATTAAGAAATGTCCGCTTCTGATTGGTTTCCACAGACCAATAGACCAGGGTGCAACTGAGTCAGAGCACGCTATGCTCGGATGGCGTAAAGTCGACGACAAGTGGGAATCCCTAGAATCACACAATGAGAGACTGGCTGGAATCGCAACGCTCTTCTTTACCGTTACCAGACTTCCTTTATCCCAGCCATTCTTCCAGACAACAAAACATCCGCTGTCACTCACCAATGCTTGGGTTTTCATTGCTCGTGTCTTGAACCTGCCGTTAGATCACGTTGACTCAACAGTGTTATCTATCGCTGGCGCTTGGTGGGAAGCATGTGCCCGTGAAGTTTCATGGAACTATGGTAAACAAGCTAACAAGATTCTGAGCTTGGTTAGCGGTGAGTGGTGTGAAGTTGTGGCGAGAGATGGAACGCCTGCCGTAAAAGCAGGCGCCGGTGTCTTGCAGACGATGGGCGAAGGTGAGTTGAAGGGGTTCCCAGAAATGGAATATTGATTGCTGTATATAAAGTACGAAACAGAATTATACACAATTTTCACATGGACTGCAATGTAGTTGCGTGTGTACTGCGTTTTTCTTCAAGATGTCAAATCATGGCTATAGTTTCCATACTGGAAAACTGGCAAAATAGCGGTATTGACAGATTCCCTGTTGCAACCATCGTCGAGCACATTTGAAACACTGTTACTCCGTCTTTGACGCTGTTAACTTCTAGGAGAAATTAATGTTATAGCCATTTTTACTTCATTTTGTTCTGTCATTATCAAATCCATTTTTCTCTCTTGATAGTGAGAACTACGTGTGTTAGTATGATCTTCATCACTTATAGTGATTATGAAAAGGATGTTGGGAAAGAAACACAATAGCTATATACTTCAAGAAGCTGGCATTGTGAGACCCCAAATGTGGAGACTATTAAGAAACTTCAAAATTGTAGGAACCTGGTCATTACCTCTAAACCTCACAGTTATGCCCTTTTTAGTGATAGGAATTCTGCTGATGAGCCGATGTGACTTCTACTAACATTACCAGAGGCACCTTCATACAAATAGTTTCACCAAGGCCGGTGCTTCCAATAGCACCGGTCATATTGGGTAATCTTTTGTTGCCGGACAAATATTGATGGCTTTCCCAGCCGTGATAAGTTTTAGTAACCCTATAGTAATAGTATGATCAATGACATATATATGATCTATTGAATGGGGTTATTGGTGCAGAAATTGCAAAAGAACCTCTCCAATATGAACTAGCTTCAGAGTCGGCAAGTCAGATTATCACGTGATATTCATGTACTGTGCTGCAAAGTTGTCTTTTTATCAATGAAATTGAAGTAAACTGTCTTGCGGTGGAATAATGGTAACTTATGGCACTTTACAAGAGTTGACAGGGCGTGAAAGCAAGTCTATTACTCAAGTTCTGGTAGGATCAAGTTAATGGTCTGGTGACGTACGCTTGTTCTTTGTCCCTTGTAGGAAACACGTCCAGATTAGGAGCCACAATGGTCTCGGCCACATTTTTCGCGAACTCATCGCCCGCAATCGCCAAAGCTGATAGCCTAGCCTTTCTTTTCCAATCAATCACATTATTATCAGGACAGATCACCAAGACTATGACCAGACAACAGATTTCACCGGCCCCACAACCACCATTTCCCCTAACTGCACATAACATCCCCATTATCTCCGGTTTCGGCCGTGGCTCTAGTGAGCTAGGAATTCCTACTGCTAATGTGCCCGTTGATTCCATATCCGAGGAACTCATGAAGTTAGATGTCGGTGTCTACTTCGGTTACGCTGTGATTCACCGTGATACGGCACATACCGAACCAAAAGTACTCTACAGAGGTAAAAACGGTGTCGTATCCACTTCAAGTAAGTGCACAGAAGGCGAGGAACTAGAAGCAGTTACTTACAAATACGGTCTAACCTTGAAGGACAGCGAGGTTGGTGTGGTGCTTCCGCAAGTGATGTCCATTGGGTTCAACCCTTTCTATGGTAATGATACCAAAACCATTGAACTGCATTTGATCCACGAATTTAGTGATACCTTTTATGGTGCAAACGTAAGTTTCAACGTTTTAGGCTACATTCGTCCAGAGCTAGACTATGTGAGTAAGGAGGCACTGATCAGAGATATTGAGAGAGATATCGAGGCTGGCTTGGAAGCTCTTGAAAGAGACGAATACAAAGTGTACAAAGATCTATGATTTAAATGGTTAGAGTTAATGGTTTCTTCTGGTTTTAAATTGATGTAGACTTTCCATCGCATATCATGCATGCTACAGTAAGTTACTATTCACAGTTCATTTTCTATCCTTTTTTAATATAGGGTTTTCTATAGCAAGGGGAACGTTTCAAAAAACCAATGATCGCTCAATTATTGATTCTAAATTAGTCGTCCTTTTCATTCTTTTCATTCAAATCAACGCCCTTCTTTGTTATCATACCAGAGATGACAGTATAGGCTACAACACTCATTCTCCAGAACCACCAAGCATTTAGACAATTCAGCACGATGTTACCAGTTGCAATGATAACTGCCTTCAAAAGTGATACACCTGAAAGCTGGCCATCCTGAAAACAGATTGCAAAGTCGTTGAACAACTTCCAGGCCATCGTTAATCCATAGCAGATTCTGACGCCAAAAAAGATCAAGATCAAAATACCATTGTTAATTAGTTGGAAAGTTGATGAGAATAGACCTGGAACCTTCAAACCATACCAACGCAAGTTCAAGAATGGAGTAGATATCTCAAACATGATGAAAACAGGTGCATAGTACTGAATGAAGGGTGTCATCCCAATAAAGAACACCATGGCAGACATCACACCATGCACCAGGAATCCAATTCCAAATAGCTTCACGTATATCAGAGAAAGTGTGGCATCCCATAGAAAGTAACCAAGTGCCAAAGTGGCCAGCACTGTGAAATAATCATTCACTGCATAGACACGGGCCATCGGCGTTTCCCAACCTACAAGTTCTTCTACAAAGAACGGGACACAGAGCAACAGAATGGACACAGACTGGATCATTGAGACAAGGTGGATGTTAAAGTCGATACGTGTCTTTGCTGGAAGCTTAGCGAATGTGGTTGGGAACAACACTGGCGAAAGCACCGTGGAGAGGACATAGATGCCATGGTATACAACAATGGTGGTTATGAGGAGGTGTGTGTGAGCCACGAGGTATGGCGGAAATACCCTAGCAAGGTGTGGAATGAGCGAATCGACAAGAGGAAGTCTAATGGTAGTTAGCTGAGCGATGACGTCCATTGAATCTCAGCAGTATCAATTGGGGTGCAAGCAATATTAGTTTTGTTGAGTGTTGAATTTTTTCGAGTTGTTGTTTTTAGTTTGTGGTAATTTTGGTGGGTTCAGAGAATATTTGGTGTTATCTCATGTTTAAAGAAATATTATTAATATCGAAGAGTTATCAGTTGAAGGAGAAAAGACACACATATTAACCATAATTACTGAATGCAAGGAAGCAATGTAGATTTTCAGCGTTTGAACTCTCACCCCAGCTTAATCAGCTTAGCGGCATTAGTGTCCGTCAGTCAAAAGTTGACATGTGAAACATCGAGATATTGGTACATAATAAATCTCCGCCAGGAGCACTCCGAAGGATCAAAATTCAGCAGTTGGGTTTAATATTTGAGGCAGCTCCAGCCAGGTAGTGACAAGATATTTTCCGGGAGCCAAAATCATGAGAGGTGACCAAGAGAGTTCGTTTCCTATCTAGCCGTTATCACTGTTAGTGGTTCATTTCGGACGGTTTACCCCTACAACTAGGACATTTTCAGTCCTCCTCTTGACGCATTTATATCATCAGAAAGCTCTCACTCTGTGGTTAATATTTGTCCATCGATGCAGATGTGTGCTGTGTCGTGAAGAACGAATTTCTGTGTTTTTTCTTGCTCAGACAATTATTGCATTCTCCCAACTGGTTGGTACAGTTTCAATACCGTTGACTATCGAATTATTACACTCTTCTTCAACAGTATATTTCCCCACTTCTACTGTAACCTGAGGCTCTGTATCTGAGAATGTGAACGATGGACAGAGATTTTGTGACCACGACCATTTGATCTGAATCAATACCCAGTGCCTCTTCGATGCCAGCGCGGAAAATACTGGGGAGAATTATCAACTTCAGTATAAAGAGACATATTCGTGTATAGCACATGTAATATACAAGACCTTAATCCAAACCTATCAAAATGCAAAAGAGAACACAGACGATTCATTGGTACTTAATTAAAGCTTTCTCAATCTTTGCTGTGCCTGCTATTGGTACGCACCACAAAATGTAAACAGTGCGGCTGCCCCCAGACACCAGAGCTCATGTTCAAAAAAGAAAGTGTCTCAATTGTATAAGCACAAAATATATAATATGAGGGCACCAGAGCTTTGATTCACAGAATATTAAAAGGTACATTTACACTTATCACAATAACCAGAGACATCGTTATACATATTCCCTATCTTCCATCGTTCGTGATCGTCGAACACGCAGGAACGATTCCAATAATCGTTGCCAACTAACTCACTCGAAATATGCTTCTCACTCTGATATCAATAGTGCTTCTCTTTGCCACATTGGCTTTAACACCCAAGTTCCTTACAACAACACTACATCTGCTAGCCATACAACTGCGACTTTCACCGCGTGCCACAGGAATGATTCTCTTATCACTAGGTAACGCCCTCCCGGACATATTAACAACGATAAGCGCATTCGCTCATGGAAGCGAAGGACTCGCGATGGGTGAAGTTCTCGGTGTCGTTAATTTGGGAATGTTATGGCTATGCCTTATAGGCTTTACCACTGTGCATGATGAAGAAGTAGGAGAGGATGCAGCGGAAGAGCGGAGAGTGGATAAGACGTTGTTGATTGACTTAATTGGGTTCGGAACTCTTGTTGTTCTCTGTCTCTTATTCATTAGCGATGGGAAATTATGGGATTGGGAATGTGGTTTGCTAATTATTGGATATGGTATTTACGTCTGGTTTGCTATTACTGAAGATGACGAAGACATAATTGCAGAAGGAGAAACAGTGTGTGAACAGTTACCGCACACGTCCGCTGACCATGTCAGTATTGCATCTACAATTAGTAGATCAGGATCACGAAGTCGGTCAAGAAATTCACAAGAAGTTGTTGATGCTATTCTTGATGTGCAGAGTCTCCAGGTATCTGATTTGTACCATATTTACAGAGATCCAGAGCAGACCAGGTCATTTAATGGATTTCTCGATGTAGAGAGACCAGAGATAACGAGAGGGCGATCACTAGAGACCATGATGGACCAACAACAGGCACCACATCGGAACATAGATAAAGTGTTCGCTCCGCGGCCATTGCACACCAGTTCTTTGGTGAGCACAGTGCCACATATATTTGTCACTGACACTACCACAGATACAGAGGAAACGACTATAAATGAAGCCAATGAGACATCACATTTTAACTCAAATGAATCCACTACCTTGATACGATCACAGTTGTCATCCAGATCATCATATAGGCCCTTGCCACATTTACAATCCCAATCATTCGGCAAGGACCTCTTTGATTATCTCAAACCCCAGTCCCGTTTCCAGCTCTTGCTATTACCATTACTCATCCTTCTCAAGTTCATAATCCCATATCCTTCAATTGAGACCCTTCATTCAAGGCTTCTCCCAGTGCAAACAATCACTACCCCACTTATATTGCATGCCGTCTCTGGTACTTTGGATATCGTCATAGTATACCTCATTGCGCTCTTCGCTCTGGCATCAACGCTCCTACTCGCCCCAGAGACACCATACACCTTACACCCACTTCATCCCATACTGTCCCTCTTGACGTTGCTCCCGCTGTCAGCCATACTCACTTCGTTTCTCGTCAAGGCCCTCCTGGTGCTCTCCACGGCCCTGAATATTCCACAGTCTATCATCGGTCTCACAATACTGACACTAGGCAACTCTATTGGTGATGTTGTCAGTATAATTGGCTTAGGGATCCTTGGAATGACCGATGTAGGCATTGGTGCCTGCCTCGGCGCGCCTGTGGGCGTTGTCGGTCTAGGTGTTGGGCTTGGAGGTGCCGGTGTCCTTCTACATACCAGATTAACCTTTAGTGCAGAGAAATTAAGTGAAATGGGTCAGACTGGTGTTCGTTACATAGCTGTCGCGATTGATGCGCATTTCGTGATCAGTTGTGTTCAACTTGTCGTAATGTTGGGGTTCTTAATTGGGTGGTTTGCCCTTGGGGGAAAATTGGATTGGAGAGTTGGTATCTGGGGAATTTTGTGCTGGTCTGGTGGAATGATAGTACATCTGGGAAGTGAGTTAGTGGCTTAGTTAAAGGCACACAACTTCATTTCTTGGTAAGTGCTTATGTATCATGTGGTCAAATGGGGATGGTATCATAATTGTCGTATTTGGTCTTTCAAAAACTCCACATGTCTCTCAGCAAGGGCAATGTTCCACTCAGGAACGATTCCACCAAGAAACTCCACACAATCTTTGTTCAACAAGAGCACTCCTTCTTCGACAGGGCACCCTTCCTTCACCAATACTTTGGAACCCAGCTGAATTGGGAACCCACTCTTCAAATTCTTTGCAGTGAGAAATGGCAACTTCTCACACTCAACAGCATAGCACAATTGACCTCTCGTATCCTGTAGGGTCAACTTGAACCAATTATTAGCATTCCCAGTATCGGTCTGTTGTTCCTGTGGCTGGTTCTGACCATCACCCTCAACGTCCACGGCTCTAACGACCCGTTGCCCCGCATATCGCTGCCTATCTGCACCAACGCTCTCAATGTCCCTCTGAGCCATGAGTTCGTCTAACTGAATCTGTTTTGACAGAGAGATGTTCTCTAGAGACGCAATCTGGAGGAGCGTTTCCTGGGCCAGGTGTGTTTGTGCCAATGGTGTATCCAGATGATGCTGTGATGCAGCCTTGGCTCTCTGCGAACGATGGTCTGTGGGAAATATGAGCTGAGTGGCGGGTACTTTTGCAATGTTGGCTGAGAGAAACGGGGTCATCGTCATTTTGTCGTATTTAAAGCTGTAGGTAGAACAACAATAAACAAGTGAAGAAAAATAAAAATAAAAAAAAACACTAAAAAACACACACCGAGAGGACTTGGCTACCCCTTGCGACTCATTATGATCCACTCTCTGTACATTCTTAATCGTGCTGGTGGGCTCATTTACCACACTGACTTCCACAGCGATATAGTTAACAAACTCACGGCGAACGAGTATCTCGTTCTCGCAGGCACAATCCAGGGTGTCTTTGCCATTGCTGCCAGAACAACCCCATCCGCACTCAAATTGACACAGGGGGCGACAGCTGGTGTCAATGGTGGACTACGTGCCATTGAGACGGATGCATTTACGATCTTTTTACATCAGACCGTTACAGGTGTGAAATTCTTGCTTGTGGCGAGTCCTAGTGGGAATGATCTCGACCAGGCGATGATGGCTGCTGATGCGGTCTTGGGAAAAGTGTACTGCCTTTATGCTGACTACGTAATGAAGAATCCATTCCATTCGCTGGAGATGCCAATTAGAGCACATTTATTTGATAGAAAGGTTAGTGAAGTAGTGAAAAGTGTGAGCTAGAACTTAATGAAATTAACGATATAACATTTATAATTTGTACTCATTCACTCTTGTGATGTATTTCCCGGTATTCTTACCAGCGAAAAGTCCAGTCCATAGCTCAGGAACCTTAACAAAGTCATCGCCAAGGGCATCGACAACAGTCTCTTTGAACAAACTAATGTCCAACTTGCCAGCTTGGATCTCCTGCAGCAAATGACCAATAATCTTTGGGAACTCAGGGATGTCATCAACAATGACAAAGCCTCTGATGGTCAATCTCTTGGTGATGACGGCAGCGTAGTTGGAGAAATTAAATGGCTTGTCAGTGTTGTATCTCGAGATGGCACCAACTTGGACAACAGTACCGTGATCAGCCATATAGACCAATGCCTTATTTAGGATATCACCACCAACCTGGTCCACAAAGTAGTTGATCTCATCATCGCCCAAGGCAGCCTTAAAATCTTTGTCATAGGTGTCAGACTTGTAATCAACGGTAACAACCTTGTCAGATAGAGATTGCACTAGCTTCACCTTCTCAGCACCACCAGCAACAGCGATAATCTTCTTAGGCTTAAACAGTCTGTCCAAGATATGGATCAGAACAGATCCCACTGCACCAGCTGCACCAGTCACAAGCCAAACTTTGCCCTCTTCATCTGGTTTGGCACCAGAATATTTGAAAGCAGCAAGGTATGACGTGATTGTCGTACCACCAAAGACAGAAATGTACTGAGACAAGGACGAAACCTTGGTTGGGTCCACAACAGAATTAGCTGGAGAGTCCTTGATGATGGCATGAGTAGTCCAGCCAACAGGGGCATTAATCACATCGCCAGCCTTGACTCTGGAAGATTTTGACACAAGCACCTTAGCAATACCACGGGCAGGAGCCGGTTGGCCCAGTGGTGTTGGTGGAACATAGGACTTGTAAGGTGTGAACCAACCCTTTTGAGCAGGATCATTGGACAGGTACAAAGTCTCAATCAAGATTTCGCCATCTTGAAGTAATTGAGGGTCTTCAGTATCAAAAGTCTTAGTGACTAGTGTGAAGTTGGCCTCTGGGGTACCATAGTTTAGGTTGACGTCTTCGGCGTAGTTTGTGTACTTAGTGAGGAGATACTGCTTAGCGTTGATGAGGACCATTTGTGTGATTGATTGTCTGGGTCTATGGAGAGATTGATTGATATCAAGTACTGTGGCGAATTAGGGTTAATTTATATATAAATTTAGTCCACTTTTTTTGGTGCTATTGGGGTTTCTCCACCGGATTTGCGGTTGGAGTCTGAAATCACGGAATTAATGCCGACATTGATTCGTCAGCAATATTACATGCATACCATACCACACATAAAGAGTTGCCATCATTCCAATTTCACTGTATCATTAGCAAATAATATGATTGGTATGAACAACACCAAAGACTACTACTGTCTGTAGATGATTGGTGATGACAAGGCAATTGCTCGGTCGGGGAAGATCAGCTTCGGCTTCAGCTTACAGGGTAACTGACTACAGCCAAGTCCCAGTCCCAGCCACACCCACACAGGACAGGAATCCATCGGGTTATGACACTTGCTGACAAACAAAACAATTTGCCCGATCTATTTCTACGGAACGTTGCCCTCTTTTGTTGTGAATAGAACAGCTGACAAATGACAAATGACATTTATATCCACTGAGCTCATGTACAATGCCTCAACTTACCGAGGTTTCTTTCTCTAGCCAGGGTGATTACTGACTTTGACTGTAGCTCGTGCTTCCCGTGCGGCTTTTCGGCAACAAAGATTTACGAGCGGGTGGTGTCTCTCTGCAGGTTAAGAGCCGAGCGGATGCATATCTTAGACAAAAACTGCATTCAAACTCAATGCCCCCCTCAACTCAAAATTGCGTCACAATTGTAGCACACCGGTGAGATAAACTAGAAATGCCAATTTTAGGTCTAGCTGGAAAGGTAAGGAACCCATCTGGACACTAAGAGGGCACTAGATATGGTGATACTTATATCCCTGTGGTGTACCGCAACATGCCAGCTACTCATTAAGATCTGAGTTTATAGGAAGAATGCGCTACAGATTAATTTATTTTACTGAAGCTACCAGTAGTAACAAGTATGTGTGATATAAGCAAACTCTTCCCTGGTTTTGGCAAATATCAGCTGTGGATTATCTATTTCTGGAGACACTTTTTAGACTTACACTGTTAATAGTTGTTAGTTATAGTTGTTACTTTCCTTGATATTGTCTAGGAAAAGATCTCTTGATATGTGCAGGTAGGTCAAAAGAGCCAGCAAAGTTGAAAATTAGTTGAAATAATCATGCAATATTCTATCTTTACAGGGACTAGCCTACATGGGCGATTGTTGTAGTTGTCGAGTGTTTGGGTAAAATGAGAGCACAGTAGAAAATGCAAAATGAGCAATGATTCAATACTTTATTTTAACTTGCCGGCCGATAAATCAAGCTACGATATTTGTTTGTGTTTTTGGTGCTCATGTGGTAGATTCTAGTAATTCTGCACAAGCAATGTTTGCTTCTAGATCAACCAGCAATTGTCTGAAATAGACACTCAACTTAGGAGCAAATCCCACAAGCCACTCTCGTTACGGTAGTCGTGATATACCACAGTGATCAAGAAATAATCATCATGAATATGCTGAATCAAGTCGCGCGAAGGCGTACCCTTCTTGTAGAGCTTCCCCCATTCTAACCAAATGGCAAAGGCTTCGTCGCTCCATGCTTTAAAGGATTCTTCTTCAATAATAGTGGTTTGCAAAATCTCACGGTCTGGGAACACACCCCAGGTTACAGCATTAGACGACTTGGCATTCAAGTTAGTTTCAAAATGACCAGTAGCATCACCTAGGTAGTACGATACGCTGGAATCGCCCTCCAGTTTCTGCTTCAAAGAGGAATTCCAAGTCTCTTTGGATACAAACAATTCGACAAACGCCTTTTGGTAGACAAACCCACCCTTTGGACCCCACCCAAATATTCTGTCACTGGACTTCGCAGCATCAGTTGCAGGTTGAGATGCCAAGGAAAAGTATCCCTTCTCGTTCAGTTGGATCAGTTCCTCTTGGATAATGGCAGTCTCTGGACTCAGTCCCAGCTCAGACCAAGGTAACGCATCAATACGGCCCTCCAGGTACTTGATAAATGCTTGTGAAATATCCTTGGGATCGACTGGATATCCCCATAGCTCATAAGCTCTGTTATTGGCAATCTTCAAAGATGGCCCATAACCGTCAATTTCACCATAAGCTGGTGATCTAGAGTCACCAAATCTACCGTTAGGGAAATCATCCCAGGTGGCATCACGACCCAAAGTACCCTCACCAGCAGAGATTGCAATAATCTCTTTCTTTGAAGGAACAGACAACTTAAATTCAACAGGAGTCTCAAAATCTTGTGAATCCTTTCTCACCTTGTCAACAAGCACCTTGTTAGAAGTATTTAGACTGTGAGAGCGTGCCTTCTTCTTCAATGGCACAACTTCTCCTTCCTCCAGTTCATCATCTTCGTCCATTATCACATCCTCATCTGATTTGTCATCTATGATACGACTCAACAGACTTGATTGCTCAACAATCTGTGCAATGGATTTCTCCAGGTTCAAAGTGTAGAAGTGGAAGCCTCTGATTCTTCCCTGTGTGCGTGAGAAAATCTCATGAACAGCATCCTTAAGAATTTCAACACCAATAGCCTTCACCTTGTCATCATCAGTCTGTACATTCTCTGGAAATTTATCCAGAATCGCCTGTGGAATGGCTGTGTGAGATAGTTTCGCTGCTCTGTGGAATAGTTGATACGTATTGATCGGCATAAGACCAGGAAGTATAGGAATATCCGCATTTACGGACTCTCTGACTTTCTTCTCAAACAATAGAAACTGCTCAACGTCATAGAACAGCTGAGTGATGACAAAGTCAGCACCAGCGTCAATCTTCTCCTTCAAATACGGCAAGTCACGCTCAAAATCCTGTTGTGAGCCATCAGCACCTTCACAATGGCCGTCAGGATACGCAGCGACACCAATACTGAAGTAATCACCGTATTGCTGACGAATATAGCGCACAAGGTCAACAGCATACTTGAACTCTCCAGAGTTGGCAACAAGGTATTCCTCTCCTCTTGGAGGATCTCCTCTTAAAGCAAGGATGTTACGCACACCAGCTTCCTTGGCCTTGGCGAGTGCGTCATCGATGATAGCCTTGTCAGTATTAGTGCAAGTCAGGTGCATACATGTGGTTAAGTCCAGTTCCTTTTGGCATGTTGAGATCAACGAGAGAGTCTTCTCTGCAGTGGAGCCGCCTGCGCCCCATGTAATAGTCACAAACAGCGGGTTAAGCGCAGACATACGCTGCATTCTGCTGAGCAAGTTGGAGATACCCTTTTTGAGTTAGTATTGACATGTGATCGTGGCGTAGGATCTCAACTCACAGTTTCCGTCTTCGGTGGGAAGAACTCCAGGGAGATGAACACGTCATCCTTGCCCAATTGAGCGATCTTCTCTTTGATGGTGGCCATAGTTCTGCAGAAATGTATGTGGTTCTTTGTCTTCTTCTGTTCCCTTGGTAAATAAGCGGGTTCAAGATGAGTTTCGTTTCACTCAACCAATCGATGTTTTTTTCGTTGATTATACTTACCGAGGATTAGATTGTGTTAATTAAGGTCGGAATTGTGGGATGAAGCGAACAGAGACTCTGGCTACCATAACAAATGGCACATTAACTTTGCTTGTTCGCTTTTTCCTGTAGAGAAAAGCCCCACTCACTAGGATTAGTTAAACTAAGAAGTCGCAGTCAAGATGTCCAGTCTGTTTGTACCGGACGATGACGATGAAGAGAAGGGCGACCGTGTCCTACTGAACTTTCAACATTTGGGCGGAGAGAAAGAGGAACCGCAAGACGACAATGGGTTCAGGAGGAATGGGGGGGAGGACGAAGAGGGAAGAAAAGAAGAAGATGAAGAAGAAGAAGAGGACCTCTACCCATTGATCCTGAAAGAGACTGAGCCAGTGGAACTTGATCCCATTGAAGTCACGCTGAATCTACCGCTTCAGTTCCAACAACTTGTCGTTGAAGAACTGATTGCGGATGACTCTCTTTTGATCCTGGGTAAAGGTTTGGGTCTGGAACCCATTGTGGCAAATCTTCTCCACACTGTTAGTACGCCTGCTACGATATCTGGAGTGAAGAAGAGAAGCCTTGTTCTGCTTTTGGGAGCCAATTCTAAAGAAAACATAAACATCGCTGAGGAATTGACAGATCTCAGTCTAATGGAAGAGGATAGAGCAAACCGCAATGATCGGTCGTTTGTTGCGATTACAAGTGATAAGTACACTTCTGAGAAGCGTCAACAAATTTACCGTAAAGGTGGTGTGATATCTGTGACATCAAGGATCCTTATCGTGGATATTCTTTCTGGAACTTTGAACGCGTCTAAAGTTACTGGTCTTGTCGTGTTGCATGCGGAGAAAGTTAACGATTTATCTACAGAATCTACAATTGTACACATGTTTAGAAGAAGGAACAAGTTGGGATTTGTTAAGGCAGTGTCTGAGTCTGTGGAAGAGTTCGCATCTGGGTTTTCACCCCTACACAAGAGTCTCAAGGCTCTCCGACTTAAGAGGGTGCTTCTCTGGCCCCGTTTCCATTATGATATCACGAATTCATTGTTGGTGAATGATTCTGCGCCTGTCATTGAAATCAGAGTAGCCATGACAGAATCAATGAAACAGTTACAAACGGGCGCTCTTATATGTTTGAAAAATTGTATTGAGGAGTTGAAGAGAAAGACCCAGAGCTTTGCAATCGACTACTGGTCGATTGACAACGCACTTGATGATTACTTCTTGACTTCCATTCATAAGATACTTGATCCACACTGGAATGAATTACCTCATGACGCAAAACAATTGGTGCAAGATATTAAACTCTTTGAAGATTTGCTGAAATCTCTCATGTCATATGATTCAGTTCACCTTTATGAGATCATTCAACGTGTTCAGGCGGCGAACAAACCTTCCATAGACAACATGAAAACTGAATCACCTTGGTTGATGCTTAAGGAAGCAGACCAAGTCATCACGCACGCCAAGAAGCGGGTCTTTGACGGTGGGGAGTATATTTTGGAGGAACAGCCGAAGTGGGAGCAGCTTGCAATCCTTCTTGATGACATCAATGTTGAGAGGTCGTTTGATCATTCCAAGAAGGGCCCTGTGCTAGTTATGTGTGCTGACAATAATGTGCGCAGACAGCTAATTCAGGTCATAACTTCAATGAGGGAGACTTCCTCAGCACCCAGGGAATTTAGCTTCAGAAAGATGATGGTCAGGAAATTACAACAACACTTGGATGCAAAGGAAGAGACTCAGAATCTGGTGAAGAAGATCAACAGCAGTAATGCGGCCAGCGAGAATAGCGAACAAGTCCTCAATGTTTCGAGAGCCTTCGCAAGGGGTCCAATCACTACAAATCGAAGAAGAACCAGAGGCGACCTAGCAGCTGCAAAAGTTAGCAGACTTTTGAGCCGTTCCGCAGAAGGTGATAATGACATTGAATCCAAAATGAAAAAGGAAGATGTAGAGATGGAACTATTTGAGCTGTCGATGGAAGATGATGCTCGTATCATTGAATTCGAAGATGAAGAAGACGCCGATGAGCTCCAGCTTGACAAAGCGTCGTACGGTGAATACGAATACATCGATCGTGCAAATCAAATTGTGATATCCAAATACAACAGTCAATCAGATTACGAACTATTGCATGAGTTGATGCCATCATTTATCATCATGTATGATCCAAATCTGGCATTTATTAGACGGGTGGAGGTTTACCAAGCCATTCACAGAAATGATCCTGCAAAGACGTAC
The DNA here is from genome assembly GCA_023627795.1 of Barnettozyma californica. Taxonomy (NCBI): domain Eukaryota; kingdom Fungi; phylum Ascomycota; class Saccharomycetes; order Phaffomycetales; family Phaffomycetaceae; genus Barnettozyma; species Barnettozyma californica. The sequence continues at coordinate 807,481 of JAMAIE010000003.1, read as the reverse complement.
TTTATGTACTACAGTGACTCTGTAGAAGAGCAGAAACATTTGACCGCTATAAAAAAGGAGAAAGAGGCGTTCACTAAGCTCATTAGAGAGAAAGAAGCTCTTCCATCATTCTTTGATACCGATGAGGACTTCTCCAAGTTCAATATTCGCAAAACAAAGGCAATGAACACCAGAATTGCAGGCGGCGCAAACCTCCGTGATCCATCTCATGAGTCTATGGTGATTGTGGATACTAGAGAGTTCGGGGCAGCACTTCCTGGTTTGCTCTGGCGTATCGGACTGAAGGTTGTACCATGTATGTTAACTGTGGGCGATTACGTTCTGACTTCTAAGGTGTGCATTGAGAGAAAGTCCATTCCTGATTTGATTGGTAGTATAAGAAATGGGAGACTATATGATCAGTGCGCCCGTATGTCGGAGTTCTATGAAATCCCTGCATTACTCATTGAGTTTGATGAGGGTCAGTCATTCTCATTGGAATCATTCTCTGAAAGTAGAACAAATAAAGATTCAATCAAGGCACCAAGGGAAACAGCGGTGGGTCGAATGCAGGAGGAAATTCAAGTGAGTTTGGCTCAGTTGGTTATGAAGTTCCCTAAACTAAGGATTTTGTGGTCATCTTCGCCATACCAGACAGCTGAGATATTTGTAGAGTTGAAGGAGCAGAGAGAGGAACCAGATATTTACAGTGCGGTTGATGCGGGCTCCAAGCTAACGAAGTCCAAGAAAGCGGGCTTGAACGAGTCTAACCTACTCAACTTTCTACAAACTATTCCTGGTATCACTAAAAATGATCAATACATTATCCTGAAAAAGGTGAAAGATGTCCAGAAGCTAACTGATATGACTGAGGAGAAAATGGTTAATTTGTTTGGTGAAGATCTAGCAGAGAGGATTTATCCCCACATCCAGGATAGGTATAACAGCTAGGCACATTATCTCAAAAACTACAGGGTACCGTCTCGTACAAGTCGTATAATACACAATACAATCGAAATGAAGTGATAAAGGGATAAAAAATGAACAACTCAGTGTATACAAACTATACTAGTGCACCTTCTGTGTTCTGTTCGGCTCTTTTTAGATGTTCATGAAGGGTTAAAATTGGATTCAAAGTACTAGGATCCAATGATGCCAAAAGTGCACCAATAACGGTATGCGAGGGTAGGTTGATAGCGACAGCTGCGAACGCTTTTGTACTGCCATGATGGTACGTGATGTAGTCGAATGACTTTTGGATCAAGCTATTGACCAACGTAATGGATCGCGAAGAAATTAGTTTGAAAACATCATTCTCAGATTTTGACGGAATGGCAGCTAGTGCCAGACCTAACTTGGTCAACCCATCTCCAATATGCTGCTTGCTTCTTAACCATCTTAGTGGTAGGTTTGACTTCAAGGATTCGGATGGAATCATGTCAGTAATAATGATCAAGGAGATCAACGATTGTAAAACCAATGAATCTCTCTCAGACACAGCAGCAGCAGGGTTCACACTATTAAGTGGGAGCACAGCAACTAAGAACTTAAATAACCTATTGATTAGTGTGAACTCCCTCTCCTTTTGACCGGATGAAACGTACAGTTCCACTAAGCGTTGGTTCTCCTTCGCCCCATCCAAATCAGAATCATAAATACCAGTTAAGACTGCCGTAAAGAGAGACCTATTTGGCGGATCACGAACAATCAGCTTCGCAAACACATCAACAGCATGGGACTGGTATTTGTGAAAATGTGGATTGTACTCAGGGAAATCGATATGGCTACTCTTGGATTCTTCAATGCCAAAACCTAGTACCAGCATCACGACTGCCAGTGCATCGTTGTAGGTTTTCAACACTAGCAAGTGCGCAATATTCATCAATATGATCAATGAATCTTTCAAGAATCCCAATCTTCTTCTAGTAAACACAAACTTCTCAGGTGAGGAAGCAATTCCAAAGATCAGCTTTGTGATGAAGTCCTTCAAGTACTCGCACTGTGCCAGCACGTGTGAATTGCCATCGTTGAAAGAAATGTTCCTGATGATCATGGTTATAGTAGTCAACTGATCCACCACAAGAATCTGAGAATCTTCAGCCGTCCTTAAGTGGACCTTGCTGAAAGGATCTTCAGTTTCATAACGAATATCAGCAAGCATATCCATATAGGTAGGAATAAACAACTTGTCAACACTTGGAACCGAAACAGGAGTCACTGAGTCGGCCTTAGTAACGTACCCACTAGATGAAGCACTGCACTCGATGTCTGCTTCAAGGTCAATCATCTCATCATCCTCACCCTTGGCTTCAATATATCCATCCTCTTGACCAGCTGCAAAGCCGCTAAATGAATCAACTACAATCTGAACGGGTTCACCTTGTTGCTGTGTAACATACTTTTCAAAGATTTCATCAATTTTGGTATTGCCTGTTGACGAGATGCCACCAGCAACATCAAAAGGTGCTTCCTCAGATTCATCAGTAGTTTCATTACTGTGAAGCAACATTTCAAGGAGTTTCAGAGATAGGCGGGTGATTGATTCGAGGAATTCTGGACATTCAGCAAGCGGAATCAACAAGGCATTATCAGCTGATGTCACCAGAAGAGTATTCAACGCAGCATTAATCTCAGATGTGATTCCAGATTCCAAGCTCATAGTCAAAGCATGGATATTGATGGTACCCAGTTCAGGTGCAAACAAGAATATTGGCTTTGACGTGTCAATCTGTTCACCAGTTTGAGATACTGCCTTCACATCGAGTCCAGAATGAAATTCAATGACTCTCTGATCAGGAATATAATTTCTTATCAATGTTGGCTTTGATGGCTCTGGTGGTTGTTGGAGCGCCTGAGGAGTAGTTCCATGTTGGGATGGCTGAGTGTCGCTGGTTGGTGTAGACTTCTGTTCACCAACAAGTGGCGAATTATTAGTTGAACCCTTTTGTGAAGAGCTCAATTGCCTCTGGACATGTTGTGGAGTCCTTTGAGGTTGTTGTTGGCCCAGAGGACTCCTGGTAGATCCACTTTGTGACAATCTCGAGCTCTGCTGAAATTGATCAAGAGGTGGCCCAGTTGGTGGTGGTTGTGTTGATGGAATGAAGTGTGTCGTTGAAGCATTTGAGTTTCCGAAACCCTGTTGAGATTGAAATTGGCTCGCAGGCTGTTGTGGTTGAGTCTGTGGTTGCTGCGGTGGTCCTGGTTGGTTAAATTGAGCTTGAGGTGTGTGGGCGCCTTGATCTGGTACTTGTGCTTGGCGAGATCTCATGAGTGCTTCATGTTGCCTCTGAAGAGTAGCTCTTCTATTCTGTAAATCCCTCTGGCCCTCAGGTGTTCCGGCATATTGTTCGAACGGTAGCAGATAATTAACATAGGTCTGTGTCAGCTCTCTCACCAAGCCGGGGTTCTGATCAACCTGCAATCCCAATTTTTGAGCAACAAACCCCCATTGATCCTGTCTAGAAACGTTCTGTGAACCACCCAGTCTGGCAACAATTGCGTAAAAGAAGAATGGATGAATCTTTTTGTCTCCTACGACAGGTACTGAGGTTACCGGAGTACCTCTATTCTTCATAAAATCTGTCAACGTTCTCATAAAGAGTTCAATCTGAAGGGTATTCAACTGTTGTGAACTTCTGCTTCTGCTATCCTCTGGATTCAGATTCTGTGGTGGTGGTGGTGGAAAATTACCGTTTTGAGGGGTAGGAGGTTGTGAGGCCTGCTGTCTATTCTGATTCGCAGCATTGAATTGATTAGCAAATGGAGGAGATCTATGATCTTGAAGTGGGGAGCCTGCAGGGGCCGACATTTGGGCCTGCTGCTGAGCCCTTTGTTGTGCCTGCTGTTGGGCTTGTTGTTGTGCCTGCTGTTGGGCTTGTTGTTGAGCTAGCTGTTGCGCCTGCTGTTGTGCCTGTTGTTGCCTCACCCTAGCTTGTTGCATTTGTTGAAGTCTCAAATTCTGCTGTTGCTGCTGCTGTTGTAACTGTTGAAAAGTCTGTTGCGGTGCCTGATGTTGATTAATACCAGTCCCTTGCAAGTTGGGTGAGTGCTGCTGCTGTTGCTGCTGTTGTTGTTGTTGTTGTTGTTGCATCTGTTGTTGCAACAATTGCTGCTGTAGTCGTTGCTGATTCTGGCCATTCTGCTGTTGAAGTGCAGCTATCATACCAGCCTTATCAATAAGGCCATTGTTAGCGTTGAATGGACCTCCGAGCTGTGGGCTTTGACTTTGGGTAGGAATGGTTGGATGCTGTGTACTTGGTGAAAAGGCAGACATTGGGAACCCCTGATTAGGTGGAGGCGGTACTTGCTGCTGCTGATGCTGCTGAGCACGGGAGGGTTGGTTACTTCTGTCACTCAACAAAGACTGTATCAGGTCATCTGTGTCATTTCCCTTGAACCCACTCCCTCCTGATAGTAGCTCTTGTCGTTGACCATTAAACCCTTGCTGTTGCTGTTGTTGCTGCTGCTGCTGCAACTGTTGATTCAAAATCTGTTGAGGTGTGAGGCTTCCACTACTGAAGGTGGTACTCTGCGGACCAGGTTGTGGCTGTGGTGGTATCTGTACCTGTTGTTGTTGCGGTTGTTGTTGTTGAAACTCATGTGGTTGATCGTTGAACATCCCAGTCTGTTGGGTAGTAGAAGCAACGACCTCACTTTGGCTGGGGTCACTGTTGCTAGGTGCCATCGCGTTCGTGTCATTATCAAGGTAATTGAGAAACGAAGACATGTCATCCCCATTACCAGCTGCGCCATTGCCCATTAGGCCAGCACTAGGCGCATCGTTCTTGACCGGATCATTGAGCCAGTAGTTCTCCGACATTTCGAAGCGAATTCAGCACTTGCAGTGGTTGTGTTGTCAGGTCGAGGCGCTGTTGATTTAACTTTGTTTTGTTTTCAACAAACGAGTTCGACATTCGCGAAAAAGTGCCAATTACTGTTCTGGAATTTACGCATTAAGGGATCCATACAGGGACACCCCTGGAACCGAGGAAGCGTAATATGTGGTACGCTGGTATAAACTCATAAATATTCCAGAGACTCTTTTATGTGAAACCATCCAAGCTTTGAGAATGTCATAGGCACTCATGACATCTCACGGTACATTCGATCATTTATAATGTTACTGTTGGACACTTTTAGAATTATTCACAAGGTGGGTCCATGCACTACAAACTAGTCATAGTCATCTAACCATGATTAACAGGGGAAACTGTTAACAGCCAGATACACAGCTTCGTGCACTACCTAAATATATTCTACGACTCAGAACCTAAAGTATAGTCTAGCTTCTCCTGAACGAAGAACAATGAACTTTCCACTGCCCATTCGCACAAAATATATAGTCTACACCTTCAAGTGATAATAATGTAATTCATAAAAGGGACACCATCTGCACTATACACAACAAATGGATCACAAACTATCCATTCCTTTCCATACAGCCAGTAGGAAAACAACACCAGTCCGCCACATCAAGCGCAAAACACGGGAGTTTGATAACGCAAGAGAAAGAAGGACAATCTTAATACAGAAGCCCAAATCAAACCCTTCGAGTTAAAAGGCCTCCAATTGGGCGGAGATCTCCTCCAACTCTGCCTTAGCAGCGTTGTACTTCTCACTCAACTCTTCATGTTTAGACTCCCAATCCTCGCGCTCAGACTCCAAAGAGGCAACCTTTCTTTCCAATTGCTCAACCTTCAAGTCAGTCTCACGCAACTTCTCAGTTGTCTCCTTCAAATTTCTGTCCGACTCTTCCAACTCTTCTTCCAACTGTTGATTCTTCTTGGTGAAGTTTTCATTGTGGGACTTCAAAGACGATGATTCTTCGGCAGCAGTTTTGTGCTCAGTCACTTTGCTCTCCAAGTCGTCCAATTGCTCCTCCAAAGTTTGATTGTTCCTGGTCAAAGCTTGAATCTTATTGTCTTTCTCCAAGTTCTCTTGTTCTAACTCCTTGATTCTAAGCTGCAACTCGTCAGCCTTCTCCTGCCACTTCTCAGCGTCCAGCTTCAAGTTGTTCAATTTCTAAATACAATGTTAGTGATTGTACAGTTAATCTGGAGATCGAAACGGTCGTTTGGGTGGAGTCCATGACACTCAGGATAAATGATCATGGTGTTTGCGGTCCTCAAGATCTGCCTGATCTAAAAACAAACAAAAGAGGAACCCATCCAAATCATAATGTGGATACACGACTAGAGTCGCAGTATATAATCAATGGCCTCCAGTTCCATGATTAATGCACATACCTCTTTCAATTTGTCCATTTCTGATAGCTTTCCTGTAAATAGGGGTGGTTGTTGGGCTGAAACAGGGAAAAATCACACGTCAACACAAAAATGATCTCTGGATTTTTGTTGAAAAAGAGCCGAGATGCAACAAGACTCGGTTTAAATTAAACCAAAGTCACGAGTATCACGCATGGCCCTCGGATATCATGCTTCTGCAAGCTTAAGCAGCCCAATGCAAGATAAAGACCAATTATTTTTATCCTCAGCCAGCCATCTTTTCTTAAAAACCAATCTCGATTTCAAAGGTGAATACGACCTTCTACAACTATCCACATGCTTCCAGTCTTTAAATTCTGATCAGTCAATGACCGTTGTTGATGAGAGCATCGGGCGCACTACCTCGAGCCAAGTGCTTCATCATAACTCACATGGAAATCATCGCAGTCATCGGAAATACCCCAGCATCCCATCCATCAAAGACCTCGAAAACAGAGGTCAACTTTCGCATCTTCCAACTGGAGTAAATAACTCCACAGTATCCCCAATAGACCATAATTCATTAAAGCATGTTCACCATAAAGTCACTGCCGATACTACCTCCAACTCATACCAGAATGGTATTGAACCAAGTATCATTTCCAGTATTCAAATCTCACCAAAATCAGTTCCAACACGAAGGCCTTCGAAAACCTTCACCCGCAAGAGTAGGAAATTTATGACCAATGTTAAAGAAATTCATCGCAAGTACCTCTACCCGGTTAATGCTCCCAAAAGAAGAAGATCGAGGTATGGGAAGTACCGATCGAGCTTTGAGCTTAGTGCCACAATGAACTATATCAGTCAAGATACTACAATCGAGAAAGACCTATGTATAAATCAAGTGGCTCAAGCTTATGAACTACCGTTGAATCAAATCATCAAGATAGATCCAAGACTTATTGGTATAAGTAAGGCCATTACATTGGACTCCCATAACAATATCATCCTGTACACTCCAAATTCAACAGGCAAAAACTCAATTATCACCAATGCTGAGGAGAGATTGGACAAGGAGCTCCAGAAACTCAGCCTAGAGAGTCCTTGTAAAAACAAAAAAATCAAACTTCCAGAGTACAAGATTCCAAGGCCTTACTTTAATAGATACGATACAGCACCGCTTACGCAGTATCCTTCACTCCTTAGAACACAGTCGTTGCCAACGAAGTTCAAAGACGAAGCAGTTGAAGCTCTTTGGAACCTTTACTTGAGAAGAGTCCTGTGTGGAAGAATAACCTGGAGATTGACCCATTCCAATTCTTCGCAACAGCCAGTGGATTCTTCGGATACTGCACGCTCCCCTTCCAAACTAATTTTAAGAACGCCCAATCAAAGGGATGGGGCGAATTTTGCACCAACCTCGACTTTTTACTCCGGAGGCTCACAGGATAGAGTCACATCTGGCTCAAGTTCAGTAGATACACGCTTCTTCGTAAATGCCACATTGCAAGACGGTTCCCTCTTACCACCCAAGAATTCCACTTCGGATGAACTGTTACTTTCAGCACATTTTGATGCATACAGCGACGAAGATGTCAATGAGCCACTCACCAATGATGAAGTGAGGAGCAACAATAGTGTGATAAGTGATCCAGTTATCCCTGTATCACACGGAACTGGAACACCTTCAAGTCCCTCTAGACAAGCTATACTCAGTAGCTTGGAGCAGTTGATGGATGATGCAAGCTCTTTGGCATCCAACTTCACAACCCCACCGAACTGATAGGATATGTGATTCTTCTGATGACCTAATTAACGAACTATAGACGACGATTCCATAAACATCTTTAAGTAGTGATTCTCTTTATGCTTTAGTAAATATGTACATGTAAATGCTTCTAAATATGTTGCAAGATAGTTTCAAATGATTCTGCAATCTTTTTCTTCTCTGAGTGACTTGATCTCACTTGCTCCAATGTTTCTTCCAAATCATGCTTTGGCAAGGACTTCAGCTTCTCCTTCACAAACTGATTAACCAATTTCTGCTCACTGGCGCTGTTCATCCAACTAAACACAACCATGGATAAGCCTTTCAGTGTCTTTTTCATACTATCAGCTAATTGAGAACCCGGTCTGAGAGTCTTCCCAACCCATAGGTCATAGTTCAACTTGAACCAATTCCAGAGCACATGGGAATTTTCTTCATGATCGAACTGTAGACCAACCAGCCCGAGTTCAATTAAATTGGAATCAACGTTATCTCTCACAAAATTCAGAACACGCTTCACCAAAGCTGGATCTCTGGTGTATCCAATGGCGCCCAAAGCAGCGTGTTGGATATCCGCAGAGCCACCATCAATGACGTGTTTCTCGGTATTCCCAGGTTGCTTGGCTAGTTCTAGGATCTTCTTCCAGTTATTTGGAGAAGCAGTCATAGCAGTTGAAGCAATTACTGGCTCCAACCATTCAACTGGCACGGAATTTGCAGGACCATGCAATAAATGCTTGAACAAAGTAGCAGATACTGGAGAAACTTCCTTACTCTTGATACCGATTGTTAGAACAGACTTTCTCAGCCCGAGTTCAGCGGATGACAACCTGTAATATTGTGCCGGAATCCATTCAAGCCTCTTAAAGAGCTTCAAGTTCAATTCGATCAACCACTTTTGGAACTGCTCATACTGCGATGAATCAACAAATAATTTGAATGCATCGTTAATCACTTGCAGTTCATTAAGTAGATGGTTCAAAACAACAAAGTTTAGGTCACTTTCGCTAATCAGCGCCTGTGTAAGTTTAAAGACGCTCATAACGGCAATATCCTTGTGATGAGTTTCATGGCCAATAACTTCACTCAAGTCAGACACTAATCCAATCAAATCAGTAGTGGACAGTCTCGATATGTTTTCCACCATGTTGTTTAAAAACTTGACATCATTATATTCAGTAATGAATAAACCCGTTCTGTTTGTGTTCAACTTAACGAATTCCTGCAGTTTTATATCAGTCAAGACCAACCTTCTGTCAGTTAAGATCTGGTTGATCACTGAACCATCAGTTAGCTTAATGGCCAGTGGAACATGATATGGAATATCTTCCAGTTGCGCTTGCTCTACATTGGACTCTTGGAGATATCTATGTTGAACGATCTCGATCTTACCCTCTGCGTTGATGCAAACAGAGAGAATTGGCATACCAGGAACACGCAGCCATGATTGGGCAAATGTCAGTAGATCTATTTTAGAATTATCACTGAAGAACTTCCAAAAATTAGTTGGCTTGATACTTTTGTATTGGAATTCATGAGTGAATCGAGCTAAAGTTTGAGTAAACTGAAGCAAATCATCGTTGAAATTGTTAGACTCAAAGACATTGGAGAACATTCTCAAGAATTGAATACCTTTCTGATATGCATGGACCTCAAAGGCATCTTGTGTGGATCTGATGTTAGTAGACTTCTTTGCCCCTAGAACAGGTTTGGATTCCGCTAACGAGTTACCATTGACGACAGTTCCGAATTCACGGTCAACTTGGATTTCCCAAATATAAGTATCTAATGGATCCAGTTCCAGTTTGAACAAGATGTAGAATGCAAACCAGGTCGCAAAACTCTCATTCAGCCACAAATGCTCCCATTCGTCGAAAGACACAAGGTTCCCTATCCAGTGGTGAATAATTTCATGGACGACAAGTTGCCTGATTGATTGGTTAAGTTCATGATTACCCAACGAGTCAATCAAAAGGTGCTTCGATTGAATAGTAACAAGCCCAAAATTTTCCATCGCGCCATCTGACAAGAAAGGAAGCGCAACGAAGTCAAGCTTTTCTAATGGGTAATCAACTCCGAACTGGGTCTCAATAAATGGAAGGGTCTTCTGTACAATATCTAGTGCATATGCGGCGCCAGATATCTCACCAACGGTAGTGAAGAGTCTCACAGGGATGGTTTTGTTCTTCAAAGTGACCTTTGATTCAACAAAGTCTAAATCCCCAATGACAAATCCAAAGACAGAAGTGTTCATTAACGGAGTTTTATTGAATACAACAGTCTGTGTTGCACCCATTTCAGAAAGTAACACGGATTCAGGAAGTGTATTTGACAAAACCTTGAACTTGGAGTCAGTTTGAATCGTCAATTTGAAATTGGCCTTGGATACAGGTTCATCAACACTTGGGAAGATTGTTCTGGCAAAGGACGCTTGGCAATGGGTGGCAAAAACATAGCTCGTAGCTGTATTTGTTCTATCGTCTAGGTAGTTTGTCTTAAAGAGACCTTTTGTGAAATCTCTAAACGTTTTGATTGTGTTGATTCTACCGATGTACTTGACAGTCAATGCAAGAGTTTGCTCATTGTACAGTGATTTGGCTCCCAAAACCGTGAAATTGACGCGGTCTTTACTCTTATCATAAGTGATATCAGCCTTATGACAATCTCCCGATTTTGTAGTTACTGTGGAGGCAATTATCACCAACTCAGAAGAGTTTAGGGTTAATTGGAAGTCATCGTTGTTGTTAGGGGCAGATTTAGTATCCCTCTCCAAATCGATGGTTAAGTTACCGCTAAAGTTTGACTTTTCTTCGCTCACCTGTAGATCAATATTGTAGAGTCTAGGCTGGAAGCTGTTCTTGAGTACCAGGTAATTTGCTTGCATCGACATTTTGTAGACGCTGACCCGGTATTTGAAGAACAAACGAAGGTTTGGGTGTCGTAACTGATCGATTTGCGTGTAAAACAATAATAAAAAATAAATAAAATTAAAAAAAAAAAAGAAAAGATATATATACAAACTGTTTAAGCCTAAGCTTCAAGACCCACAGCAATGTTGTCGTTGATCTATGTACGATCTGAGCTCCATAGACACTCTTAAGTAGTTGCAATTATTGTTCCTTTAAAATTGAAACAAGTACTTGGTAAGATCTATGAGGTTTCACCTTATCCTGTCTAAAATCATGGCAGTTATTGATATACCGTATCATATCATCACAATAATCTCGGCACACCCTGAAGCGGAGTGGACATCTCAGGTCAGGCTTAACAAATTTACCTATTTCGCTTGACGCAAGGTGACCTTCCAGGTATTGCCCACGAGGCCTGGGCTGGCTACCTGATAGAATTTCATGGAACAATCTCGCGAATTTATCTCACGTGACCTTCTAGTTATGGATCATGTTGTCGCAAACCGTTGCTGGGGTTGCAGTGCAAATTTCACATCCCACTGCATGAGTCAATTAAGAACCAACACTGCTTCGTTGCTTGGGATGGAAATAAAGATTATCAAACAAAGTTGGTCTCAGGGATAGTGTGTGCAATACCATTCCCTCATCCAAACTCTTCGTAACATCATTTATGCTCGAGAAATCACATTTTCTCAATGTTTATCTTATTGGTAGGGGCAACATATAGAACCTCATCGAAACTTTGGAGTGTAGGCTTCTCCTTTTTCGTTTTTTTAACAACTCAGACATAGATCCTTTTGTAAATGACCCACTCGTAGCTGCTCGTCCTCATTGTGAATTGCAAGCAATCTTTTTAATACGTGAGCACACACTGGAGTTTAATCTTTTTGTGGAGAGTTCTACAGCTTTTACCCTCCTGTTATGTGCTCCAGGTCCCTCCAGCAGTGAATTATCAACTTCCTGTCTAACTTATTGACTTGATTTTACATATACTCCCTACTTTCCTCTGAACTTGCCAGTTATTCTTCAATTAAGAGCAGCACATATACAAATAGCAATGGTGAAAGAGACAGCGCTATATGAATCGCTTGAAATCACGCCCGAGGCTACAGAAGGGGAGATCAAGAAGGCTTTCAAAATGGTTGCGTTGAAGTGGCACCCCGACAAGAATGGACACAGCAAGGAATCGACTGAGAAGTTCCAAGAAATCAGTACCGCATACAAGGTGTTGATGGACCCGAAACTCAGAGCAGTTTATGACCGTTATGGTGCCCAGGGTATCCACAACTCAGACCCCGTTGAACTTGACACAGTTCGCAAGCAGTCGACTTTTTCTACGAAGACTGATGAGTTGTTTAGACAGTTCTTTGGTGATGACTACTACCCCAACAGTAACTATAACCAGAACGCTCGTGTTTCGAGTCCCGGTGGTTTTAACCATACGCTTTCAAATTATACTCGAAAGACCACTGATATTAGACACAAACTGGCTTGCACCTTGGAAGAATTGTACAATGGCAAAACCGCAAAACTAGGTTTATCAAGAACTATTCTTTGTCCAACTTGTGATGCAAAAGGTGGTATGAATATAAAACACTGTCTACAATGTCAGGGTCGTGGCCGTGTCCTAGTTGAGAAGACTGTTGGTACAGTCGTCCGAAGATTTGAAACCATCTGCAGAGCATGTAATGGCTGTGGAGAGGTTATGGATATTAAGGACCGCTGTACTAACTGTCATGGCTCTAAAACTGTTGAAGAGCGAAAGATTTTGGTCCTTGACGTTGCCCCAGGTACAACTAATGGTGAGCAAATTACCTATGAACGTGAAGGTGACCAAGGTATAGGTGTTGTTCCTGGCGACGTTGTTGTCACTATTGAGGAGTTAAAGCACCCCTCATTCGGAAGAAATGGTGCGAACCTCTACCACCGTGCCACTATAGATTTGTTAACAGCCCTCACGGGTGGTTACTTTCTCATTAAGCATTTGAATGGTGATACTTTAAAGGTAGATATTATACCTGGCGAAATCATCAGGCCCAGCTCTTTCAAAACCATTACTGGCTGTGGTATGCCTCGTAAGGGACTCGACTCTTTTGGTGACTTGGTTATCTATTTCGAAATTGAGTTCCCCAAAGATGGCCTCAATGAAGAAGCCGCACATCTTTTAGCACGAGCTCTGCCGGATAAACCAGAACTCAAAATTCCTGAGAATGCGATTACTGTGGAGAAAGTATTATCAGACTACAATCCTGACGAACACGCGTACAAATCATGCAGTGAGAAGCCGTCTAATCCGTTTAGCAAAAAGAGAAAAAAGAGAAACCGTCTGGACTCCACTGACAGCAGCAATTCCCCATTGGAGTCTGTTGAGAACAGTAGTCACTCATCCGATAGTCCAGGGTATACACCTACAAGGAGCAGCCAACCTCCTCTTTGATTGAAAGTATTCATTTATCAAGTAGCTTAATGTGATAATGTGTCCCTTAACGGAATTTCAAAATGCGTAAAATGAAAAGAAAAAAATTTGTATGCGATGAGCTTTGGGGATAGAGCACATAAACCAAAAGTAATCTAACCTTAAGATGCCTGCTCTCTCATTCAGCAAGAAAGATATCTACAAGACAAAGAAAACTGTTAACAGACTTCTAGACTCCGTTCTCCCTGGCCTTGCGCAATCCACACAGTCCCCATCGTCGATAACGAGTAAATCGCAGCTCATCAATGCCTCATCCAAAAAAACCCTCAAGCCAGAAGAAGTAAGAAGAATTAAAAAGAAGCAGAAACTTGCACAGAGAAATGCCATCAAAAAGGAATCCAGTAAGAATGAAGTTCTTCAGGATAAGGCACGCTACGAAGTTCTGCTAAATCATTCCAAGAACAACACACTATCACCAGCAGAGAAGATTGAACTCAAAAAGCTTGTCAATCGAAATGTGATAAAACTACAAAGTTGGAAGAGTGAAATTGGTGAGGATCTCAAAGAGATTCAGGATGAGATCCTTGAGATGAAGAGCAAGGATGTTAGATCCAAGAGAAAGAGGTTGGCAAATAAGAAGGTGTCTGAGACGGAACTCTACGATAAGCGCAAGAAGAGTCAGGAACGCAAATTTCCTGGCCTCACTCCAGGTCTGGCGCCAGTGGATAAGGAAGACTCTGATTCTGATGATTACTAGATTTGCTACCTTATAGAACTTTTTTTTTCATTTTTTTTTTGTTTCAGGAATTGTAGTTATCTACTACGACACTAATGTAGAACTTACTCCATAGCAGTGATGCCCAAGTCATAGAATGCTTGTCTGGTGTCCACTGCAGCCTTTCTTACTTTTCTCTTCTTATCATCCAAAACAGGAATTAACCTATGAAGGATCTCCTTCTGGTATGGCACCAACTTTTGTAAAGGAAGGTTGACGGTCAAGGCATGCAAACAGTTCAGTGAAATAACCCTAACATCCGGATTATTAAATTTCAGATCATCATCCTTGGAGTTGTACTTAATCAAATTAAGCAAGCTTGGGACTAAAGTCTGTAGATGTTTGGAGATGAGTTCCGGAATCTCCTCGATTGATGATAACAAAGTCAAAACAGAGGCATAACGGACGTTTGAGTTCTGCAAAGACAATGCCTGTAATAATAAAGGCAGAAATGAGGACAAATAAGGAATAATAATCTCTCTCCGAGTATGCTTCAAAATGAAGGACAACGAAATTAAGAATCTCGACTTGATAACCAAATCAGATGCATTTTCGAACTCATTCACCAACTTTGGAGCAAGGATCTGAAAAAGCTTCTGCTTGTATAACAAACGGACGTTGTTGTTCTGAATCTTCTTAAACTTGTCAAAGATAGATAGATCAATGACAAGAATTTCGAATGCCTTTGTGGCAAGTTCAGAGTTGGTCAAAGCGTCTTTCAACAAGTCAACGAGTCTATCGATGTAAACTTCACTCAGTGAGTCAATCTTCAAGATCGCACCTTTGGTGATCCATGTGTAGGTTTCAATCGAAGCAGAAGATGAAAGCTCTGATTGTGCTAAAGACGTTGACGATGGGCACCATTTGTTAACCAGTAGGGAAATCAATTCCAGGTAACCAACTTTGGAATACTGATCATCAAACTCAGAGGTTTGCACAAACTTAATAATTCTTTCCAAAAAGGGCTCAAGGTCTGGGAGTTTCGTTGATTTGTCAACGGCAGCCAAAACTTTGACAAAGAGATTACTTAGCTTTGTTGGCTGTATCAGTATGTTGACATCATAACATCTGGTGAAGAATTGGTAACTTTCCAAAGGCTGTCCTTGGAAGACACATAATGTCTCATTTACCAGATCTTGGTGGTATTTCTTCGATGAGAACACAATAATCAGTTTGAGAACATCCGTGATCTGATCGAAAACGTTGTTATCAGTGAGGTTCTCTGAAGTGACTATAAAATCAACCAACTGACCAAAAGTTTTCATCAAATAATTGTCAGTGACAAATTGCTTTTCCTTCTGCACACTTTCTAGTGATCTCTTCAAATTTGATGCAATTAAGTAAAGGTATGTAGTTTGGCCATCCAATGCACCGATGTCGATAAACTTGTGGACAAATCTAATCATCAGGAAGTCGGAAATCTCTTTATTTGGGGTAATGGAGCCAATAATATCAAAAATCTTCTCCTTGGACTTAATCTCACCGTTTATCTCCACTTGATCATCTTCAGAGTCAGGAAGCAAAGACAAAAGTGTAGGAAAAGTGACTTCCAATAAGACCTGAGTGTTGATTTTAGAGATCTGCACCAAGCCACCAATACTGGAGTTAAAAACGTATTCATTTTCATCTGAGAGTGCGGTCTCTGTAAAGTACTGCACGATCAAACTCAACTCCTCATCATTCAAGAAATCAGATAAGGTCGTCAGCTTTGTCAATTCAGCGACTGCCAAAGTCCGTAGACTGACCTCAACCTTTGACGACCCCATCAATGACTTACCCAAGAACATGAGGATCTCATCCTTGAAGTTGAATAATGAATTGTCCAACGAACTGTTGGACGTCTTGTCATCATTGATTGAGGTTCCAAAGACAGTGAGGTATGCAGTTGTAAAAAACCCCAGATTGGTAATCAGTGTTCTTTGTTTCTGGATATTCAAATCCTTTGAGTCGTTGAACAACAATAGCAAAGCGGCCTGAGTGACCGTGTTGAATGCCAGCGTGGAGCCAGATGCAATAGAACCATAAATCGCACAAGTCTGTTTGATCTTCGTGTGCGTTTTTATGTTTGGAGTGAGTTCCGTGGAGATTGCATTCCAGAACTCCAGCAAAGCATCTTCATTTGTGGATAAAGTGGAAGAAATTGTCTTAAAGATGGACAAGACCAGCGGGAAAATTCCATCCTCATCGTCCTCCTGATCACCATGCAAGATCTCAAACTTCAAGCCACTCCACAGCTCAACCCAATTTTCCTTGATGGATTCAAAACCATAGGATTCGACACACGAAAATATAGTCTTGAGTGTATCTTTCTTCACTGTAGGAGAAGTTGATGAGAGTTTCTCTAGTAGGTTAGGATACGAGTCCTTGTCAAACAAAGCTGTACCGGCAATAGCAGCCCTTAATGAATCTTTCAGTTGATCAGAAGTGATCTTGTATGGGTCATCCTTTGGTGGTCTGAAAGAGATCGGGAAGTAACAAAACAGAATATCGAAGAGTTCATCAGTGAAACCATTGATATAAAGGTTCCTAGTGACCTTTGAGTTCAGATCGAATGAAATTAACAAATTTCTGGGATCCTTCTCTGCGTTAGCAACTTCAATAAAGACCTTAATAAATAGATCATTGAGGTTCTTAGAGATAAACTTCAAAAACTTGTCAAAAATCTTGTTGAGTACTTCAAATGCGAAGTATCTAGTTGATGCCAGGTAGAGTTTTGAGTCGTAATTGATCTCCAACCCTTCAAGAATCTGTTTAGCGAATATAGGAGAGAAGTTGTCCTTCTCAACCAAAGAGTTCAGTCCAATCAGGGCCTCTTTGAAGCACTTCGGGTCATCAAATTTGGAAACAAAGAATGTGTTAAGAACTTGGATATCTGACGAGGACAGTGAAGAGTTGTTTAGGCCACTTATTGTAGTAGCAAGACAGAAAAGAGCCTTTGGTCTCAGTAAATCGTCATCAGCTGTCAAGTAATCACCCAATGCCTTAACCAACTCCAGAAGTTTAAGAGTCTTACTCTCAATCAGGCCAATAATCTTGACAGTGGCTTGTTTGGCTCTCTTCTCATCAACAGTAATATTTGTAAGAAACTGAGATATAAGCGAGCTCAATGACTCGCTTTGACTCATTTTTGATGATTTGCCGGGACTTTGTACTGTGTGTGAGTTTACTTTCAATTCACCGCCGTCATCATGAGTTTGAGATAAGAATCCCGGTCGCGTTTATGTCATCCGTAGTCGGAACTCCAATTTCACTACATATAAATGTGAATAGCGTAGAGTTACTCAACCACTTGGATAGTAACCCGTGAACTTGTTACTATGTCCTCCAATGTATAATATTGTTATTTCAAAGATTGAAACTAATTTTGAAATAGGTTATTATTAATGCTAATTTAAAAATTCTTCATTATAACTTAATGAATATGTATTAATTACACAGTTAACATACTTGCTTTTTTTCAATAGAACACTGGAAATACCGACGGTAACGCATCACATGACAAAATTAGTGATCTATATTCTACTTGATTTCCACGATATACAGCCCTTGTGATGGACTTAGAAAAGTATTTTTGCTCTTTAGCATAAAGAAGAGATAAAACCGAAAAGCTGAGACAATTTAAAGCAGCTCTAGCAATCTATACTGTGTAATTATGATGAGAGAGAGAGAGAGAGAGAAATCATGTATATCGTTGAATGGGAGGAGGGAGGAGATTTCGCTTAGTCAGCACCAGAGGCATCACCAGACTCGGACAAATAATCAAGGGACATTAAATAAAGAGGAGATCAGACCAGTCCCTGACAGTCTGTCGAGAGCTGAAATAAAGTCAATTGACTGTAGTTGGGAGTTTCCATTGTAAATCGAATCTAATAGGTGTATGTCAACAGTAGTCCGGCCACCGAGCTGAAGCAGTTGTTGAATTTCGTGATGGAGTTCTGCAGCCCGCAACGGGGAACGTTGACCCATCTAGGTCTGTGAAAATATAAAAGAAGACCCGTTTCTCGAATTCAAGCTCCGACAATTTAATCTACCACCAGCCTTACTGAGCTATAAACAACACAACACGCAAACAGAATGTCTCAACCAACGTAAGTGGCGATTTCGTCTTTCTAGCTTGTGTGCCTAGTTTTGTTGTGACCTGATGCCCCTCTCAAGAAACTGGAGTCCCAAAAAACAACTGTTTTCACCGAGGAAGATGAGAAGAGAGCAACTAAGATTTAAAAAGGAGAAGTTTGGCTTGATACAAACGTTAGAGTGTGGCAGATAGCTCTAGCATACAGTAGAAATGCCTCCCATCCAACGACTTCAGCAGCTAGCTAGGACTCTCAAACAATCAGCTACTAACACTCAAGCCAGTGGTGATATTGGTCTAATCGGATTGGCCGTCATGGGTCAAAACTTGATCTTGAATGCTGCGGACCACGGCTTCACTGTTGTCGCTTACAACAGAACCGTTTCCAAGGTGGACCACTTCCTCGAAAATGAGGCTAAGGGTAAGTCCATCATTGGTGCCCACTCTATTCAGGAGCTTGTCGACAACTTGAAGAGACCAAGAAGAATTATTCTTTTGGTCAAGGCTGGTGATGCTGTTGATGCTTTCATCCAACAATTGTTGCCATACTTGGAGAAGGATGACATTATCATTGACGGTGGTAACTCCCATTTCCCAGACTCTAACAGAAGATACGAGGAATTGAAGCAAAAGGGTATCCAATTTGTCGGCTCCGGTGTCTCTGGTGGTGAGGAAGGTGCCCGTTATGGTCCATCCTTGATGCCAGGTGGTGCCGAGGAGGCTTGGCCACACATTAAGGAGATTTTCCAATCTATTGCCGCCAAGTCTGATGGTGAGCCATGTTGTGACTGGGTTGGCCCAGCTGGTTCTGGTCACTACGTCAAGATGGTGCACAACGGTATCGAGTACGGTGACATGCAATTGATCTCTGAGGCTTATGACATTTTGAAGAGAGTTGGTGGCTTTACCAACAAGGAGATTGGTGACGTCTTTTCCCAATGGAACAAGGGTGTCTTGGACTCCTTCTTGATTGACATTACTAAGGACATTTTGTACTATGATGATGTCGATGGTACTCCATTGCTTGAGAAAATCTTGGACTCTGCTGGTCAAAAGGGTACCGGTAAGTGGACTGCTATCAACGCCTTGGACTTGGGTATCCCATTGTCCCTAGTTGGTGAGGCCGTCTTTGCCAGATGTCTATCCTCTATTAAATCTGAACGTGTTGCTGCCTCCAAGGTGTTGCCAGGCCCAACCATCCCAAAGGATGCCATCGCCGACAGAAAGCAGTTTGTTGACGACTTGGAGCAAGCTTTGTACGCTTCCAAGATCATTTCCTACGCCCAAGGTTTCATGTTGATCAGAGAGGCTGCTAAGGAGTACAATTGGAAGTTGAACAACCCAGCTATTGCTTTGATGTGGAGAGGTGGTTGTATTATCAGATCCGTTTTCTTGGGTGAGATTACAGCTGCTTTCAGAGAGAACCCAGATTTGGAGAACTTGTTGTTCCACTCTTTCTTTAAGGATGCCATCATCAAGGCTCAAGATGGTTGGAGAAACACCATTGGATTGACTACCAAGTACGGTATCCCAACTCCAGCTTTCTCTACCGCTTTGGCCTTCTACGACGGTTACAGATCTGCTAAGTTGCCAGCTAACTTGTTGCAGGCCCAAAGAGATTATTTTGGTGCCCACACCTTCAAGGTTTTGCCAGAGTTTGCATCTGAGAACTTGCCAGAAGGTCAAGCCATCCACATCAACTGGACTGGTAAGGGTGGTAACGTTTCCGCCTCCACTTACGACGCTTAAGTTTAAAGCACTAGTTTTAAGCTTGTTTTTTAATGAATTGGTAAAGGGAAATACTCTACATCTGTAGTCTTATTAGTGTTGGACTTAAATTTTGAAAACTGCATCTATTTTTAATCGAAAGGAATCATCAACTGGAGGAGACAACCAGTTTTTGAGTGTGTTCCATGAACTTCTGTAAACTAACATCATCAGTCAGAATCGTGGCACCAGTGCCAATGGCAAGAGAATCATTGTAAGTGCTGGATGGATTCAGTTTAGAATATAAGAATCTTGCCTGAGACCCACCTTCTTCTGTATCAATGAATCTTGGTAATGGGAATCTATCAACCAAAAGCTCTGCTGCCTCCCTTCTTGGCTCCTCAAGAAACTCTTTAAATGAAGAGTATTCCTCAATGTCTTGGTAACCTTGTCTTCTCCACTCAGCAACAGTTGAACCATGGAAAATCAAGATATGAAAGAATGTGTCAAGTAACAAAATTCTCTCCGGTTGAATAGAGACAGAGTCTAATAAGACAGACTCTCCGCCTTCCTGTTCACTCTCTTGGGAAAAGGAAGTCAACGTGGGTTGGATCATAATTAAAGAATTGTAAACGTCTTCAGTGTTTAGGGTGTGTCTGTAGAAAACAGTTTCATCAGGAGAGTTGTTGAAAACTTGCAGGAATTGTGATCTTCTCAGATGATACATAAATTGTGGGAAGAGAGAGAACTCACTGCTAATTCTGAAGGAATTGACATCATTCTTAATGAACTCTGCAAAGGTCTTCAACAAGCCTATGGTTTTCTTGTCAACCCAGGATAGAACTTCAGAAACATCTTCACCATGGTTCATCTTATTGACAGCAATTCTTGCAATCAACACCGCAGCAGCTTCTTGATCAAAGGAGTATCCGACATTGTTCGGAGTCAATGGTCTTGCAACCGTAGTGACTCTCAGTCTAGTACTACCATCTGGATGTTGGTAATAAGTTATAAACTGGAAGAGTACATTTGGTATCTGTTGAATACGATATGCCTGACTTTCAGAAGAGTTCTGAACATCAAAAACCACTCCGTATGTAGTATTTGGAAGGACGGTAGAAATCTTCCAAGCACTTGTCCCCGATATACCAAAATCTGGTTCTTCCAATTTGGAAACACTGTGGTCTTTTTTTTTCAAAGAAGTAGCGTGTCCAAGAAGGCCAAAAATTTTAACCTCTTTAGAAGTCTTAACCTCTAATGTTGCATTCAGACCAAGTGAAAGTTGATCATATTGGTCTTTAGTGAAATATCTCTGAAATGACTGCTTGAAAATAGAGGTGGTAAAACTGTCAGCCAAAACAATGACACCACCAGTTTTATCTGGAAGATCCTCCATCTCATACAAGCCAATCTGGTCGTATGCACCGATGAAGACATCAACAGTGATACCCTCATTGGAACATTCTTCAGCCAATTTGGAGTAATAAGCCTTGGCTGTCTTTAAGTGAGTAGCATCCTTGTTCTCAATTAAATGGTGAGTTCTGATGGGTTCCTTCTTTTGGTTACCAACGATTAAACCCGGGCCATATGTGCATGGACCACCAGAGAACAACATTACATGGGACCCACATTTTGGGTAGGCGCTCTTCAGTACTTTGGAAGCGACATTTAGGGCACAGCCAGTTGCTCTTAATGAACGCTCCTGACTCTTATGAGGCCATTCATCCTTGGTTAAATTTTCCAAGATCATATTCAACGAATATTCAGCCATTCCAACAGGTAAGAAGAATTGCGCAGCGATTTGTTGGGAGCCGCCACTTCTATTGCTCGGTTGAAGGTCTGATGTTAGGAATCCTAGCATTTTGGAAACTTCTTCGTGGCTATAGTCTTTGGAACCATTGAAGGAAAAGCTTTGCAATAAATCATCGTTACCCACCTTGTATAAATCCACGTTCTTTCCAATAGTGATGATACCAACTAAGGCATCAGGTGGCAGTAAATTCAAGCTGATAATAAGCTGTTCAATCATAGCTTCAAAATCGTCCTGTTCAAGACAAGTATCAATTGCAAAAACAAAGGTAGGTGGGCCTGGAGCCCTATTTTGTAAAATGTACTCAATTGTGGTGTTTTCAGGGGCACATTGTGCCGGATAAGCACCTTGCATCTCGTTAGGCATCAAATTGTGATTTAAACAGATTGGGCAAACCCAACGGGTGCCATTGTTTTGGATTTCACAAAAGGGATTCAATAGAGCTCCACATGGTTGTTTACATGTAACAGGGTTCCCCTGAATATATGGGACATCATCTCTTCGTTTCAATGGTGTATAGATAGCCCCTACTGGGACGGAAAGTCTAGTCGACGCTATCTTTGTAGTTGGGATAGCGTTCCATGAGAATCTGACACCATCGACGTCCTCCGCTGCCAGGTACGACTGAGCATTTCGAGTTAATATCAGGAAAGTTGGTTGTAGAGAAAAGTCAGAGAAGCCAACTTACATCCATTGTGTGCACTGGTTAGGTGATGAGAATCACTTTGTGGCCAACGAATCAGTTTTTGTTATGATTTCGTAGTTTCGGTTTTCCTTTGAACGCGAAATTCTCAAATCCCCAGCGCATTTAAAAGCCTGGCAAATTTTTCACCTTCTTCCTTTATTTCTATTTCTAACTATTAACGTGCCAACAATTCTGTTGTTGATCCAATGGGTAAGTGTTCACAAATTTCTGAAGGCTCCTACGCTACTTTCTGCTCTTCCAGCACTGTTGTCCTTCCTCAACTCCGAAAACAAGAAAACAGGAAGCAAATGATGAGAGATTAAATTATACTGCGTTATCGTCTTGAGGATTGTTTAATTACCATCCCTGAAAAGAAACAAGTACCCTCTGATATAAAAAGGATTTTGTGCTGGTAGAGAGGAATAGAGCTCTCTCCTTAACTTCTAGAAGCGAGTATTAACAAGCTGTGTATAGTCACAATATAAAGAAAACTTTGCATATCACTGAGAAATTATCTGTAATGTTAACCAGGGGCATCCGATATGTTGGTCTTTTTGTACGGACCAATAGATTGAGACTCGTTCGGCCATATTCTGAACTGGTCCATGAGAGCGAAGAAGCTGAATTTGCCAACAGAAAAGCGCTCATAAAGGAAAACCACCAAAGCTATTATCCCACCTTGGCGAAGTCAAGAGCGAACTACACAAATGGTTACACGTTATTGAGATTACCTGATTTCAGATCAAAGTTTGAAAATCATGACTGGCCAAGCACGAATAGGATCGACGAGATTTACGTTGTTGAGGGAAAAGTCCATAGTATTAGAAAGTCTGGGAAGGGTATGGTCTTTATCGACTTAATTCAAGATTTCAATAAGATTCAATTGGTTCTTATGAACAAACTGATAGGCCTAGATAAAGATGAATTTTCAGAACAGCACGACTTTTTTCAAAGAGGTGATTTTGTTAGTGCGATAGGTTATCCCGGGGTTACTAACGTTGGGGAATTATCATTGAAATGCACTAAATCGTTAGAGTTGGTATCTCCAACACTTCACCCACTTCCACCAAAGCTCACTGATGCTAGAAAGAGGAGCCATAATAAAGTAGTGGACTATTTGGTTAACAAAGATTCACAAAATGTTGTTGTTGCTAGATCAATGATCACATCCTCGATAAGAAAGTTCCTGTTGAATCGTGGCTTTTTAGAGGTTTCCACTCCAATAATTGCCAATTCCACAAAAGGAGCTAATGCAACCCCCTTTACTACTCATTCACAACATCTCAAGGATCTCAACAATGAGATGGTTGATCTACAATTGAGGGTTGCCCCAGAATTGTGGTTAAAGAAACTAATAATTGGCGGGTTTGATAAAGTCTTTGAAATCGGGTCATCATTTAGAAATGAGGGAATCGACGGGACACATAATCCTGAATTTACAACCTGTGAGTTTTATGAAAGTTGGATTGAGTTGAATGATCTAATGGAGATCACCGAGGCCATGTTCCAGAGCATCTGTGAGGACTTGGAAGGAATGGAAGTTTGTAAGGATCAAATCCATCTCCTACAACAAACTGGGAAATTCATGAAACTTGAATTCATTCCAACATTGGAGAAGCAGACTGGCGTACAGCTACCTAGTGAAATCACCACCGAGTCGTTGATCGACTATTTTAAGACCATTGACCTTGCTCTCCCAAAAGTTAAAAGTGTCCCACATCTTCTAGACAGCTTATCTTCACATTATTTGGAACCGCTATGTGAGACACCAACCTTCATATACCATCAACCTTCAATTATGGCTCCATTAGCAAAGTCAGTCGATTTAAGATACGATTCTAGAAATTACAATGTCTCCAAAAGATTTGAGTTGTTTATCAGAGGTAAAGAGTATGTAAATGCATACGAAGAAGAAAACAGTCCGTTTGATCAGGAAATGAAGTTCAAGTTTCAACAGAAATTGAAGGAAGATTTCCAGGATGACGAGTGTATTGTACCAGATCAGCTCTACTTGAACACAATGGAGTGGGGTATGCCACCTACTGGAGGTTGGGGTCTCGGTGTAGATAGATTATGCATGCTCTTGTGTGGAAGAGACCGCATACGTGAAGTGCTTCCTTTCGGTTCCTTACCTGATGTTACAAGACAATAATTGCTGCCTAGATATATAGAGCATATGATGGAATGACCGCGTTTAACATTGTTTGTAGATTCTGTCACGTTCCTCTCTAGTCTACTTGATTTCTCTCAACAGGCAAAATTCGAGAAAAAAAAGCCAAACAAAAAACCAAAACAAAAAGCTGAAAACATAAACAAACAAAAAACCAAAACAAAGCCTTCAGCTCTCATCACAAAACACTTCGGTGCCGCTATTTTCACTCAAAAGTGCATCTACATACACAAGTGTGTTCTGAGAATCGGATAGGCCCTCTAGGAAGAAGAAGAAAACTGAGAGAGTCATGTCTGAGAACCCCAAAAAGCGTCCTCTCGACGAGAGTGATATCGTAAGTTTCCATGGATCATTATCTGCCACTCTTTGACAGTTGCAGTGTAACAAAACTTAGAAACGATTGGATGATCACTCTGAAAACCTGGCTCCCTCTGCATGACCAGAACCCCTTTGTGTTTGTACCAACGATCGTTTTGCTACAGCTTTTCTTTTTTTCCACGAGTTATATACTAACGACGTTCTCACAGGCTAGCCAATATGAGGATCCGAATGAATTGGTAAACGCAGTGATCTCAGTCCTCCAAACACCGGAGACTAGAACTTCTGTTGCTGAAACTTATGCCAATGATAAGAATCAAGCTACGGAAATTCAAGCTTATGCTAAGATTGCTGGTAAGGACTGGACTTACTATGTTAAGTCATTGACGATAGGAATTGGTAGAAATACGGATAACCAACCAAATACCAAAGATACTACCGTTGAGATTGATTTAGGTCCAGCGAAGGTTGTCAGCCGTCAACATGCTTCCATAGTATACAATCTGACGACGAGGGTATGGGAACTACATGTTTTGGGTAGGAACGGTGCCAAAGTTGATGGTACGAAGGTTTCCTGTGGCCCGGATTCGTCAGCGACACCCTTATACTCTGGTTGTGTGATTGATATTGGCGGCACTCAGATGATGTTTATTCTGCCAGATGCTACGCCACGTATTTCAAGAAGCGTACTGGATTTGATTGGTTCTAAGCTGCCAAAGCCAAAGGTCAAAAGAGTTGCATCAGTTTCTGGTGCACAACCAGAGACACAAGCTACAGGTGCTAACGGAAACGAAACTGGCACTCCTAATGGCTATTACTATCCAGCTCCAGCTCAGAACAATTTGAAGGCTTTCCAGATGTTCGATAATGTCTCTGAGCAGTTGAAGAATTCAGATAGCACTGCAGCCACCAACCAAACGAACACACAGAATGACTTGGCCAAGGATGAGGCTAAAGACATCAAACCACCTTATTCCTATGCAACCATGATTACCCAAGCCATTTTGTCGAATCCAGAAGGTGTGCTATCTCTAAGTCAGATTTATGAGTGGATTTCGAAACAGTATGCATTTTATAGATTCTCTAAATCAGGATGGCAAAATTCCATCAGACACAACTTGTCATTGAATAAAGCTTTTGAGAAGGTCCCAAGAAGAGCTAACGAGCCAGGCAAAGGTATGAAATGGCAAATTGCAGAGAGTTATAAGAGTGACTTCCTGAAGAAGGTACAAAATGGATCTTTAGCGAAAGTCAGAAGGGGATCATCAGTCTCTAGACAACTGCAGCTGCACCTTGCACAACACAATGACTTGCCCTCCGCTGCCGCTAATCAGCAGAGAGCCCAGCAAGAACAGATTCAGCAAATCCAGAAGTTTCAACAGGAATTTCAATTGCATACTAGTGAGCCTAACACTCAATATATGGGCTCCGCTCAGCCTCAGCCTCCTGTCTCCTATGGTCAACCTTATCCCAACATGCAAGTTTATGGTGCCAGTAGCATGTACCCTCCTCCTCAACTTCCTCCTTTAAAACAGTCACAGCAACCACAATCACAACCACAGCAGGGGTTTGCTCCTGCACCTCCTCAACAACAGCCACGTCATTTCCCAGTAGCTGGTCCACAGGGCCAAGCGCCACACTCTGGTATTTATGATAGCAGAAACAGTTCAGCTCCTCAGTACTCTCAACTACCACAGAAACATCAATATGAGCAAGTACCCCCCCAGCAACCACCACAGCCACAGTCAGGAGAGCATACATCAGCTCCACCGTCCCAGGACACAAGACCTGATACTCAAGAGTCTGCTTCGACGGATAGAACTGAACTAAAGCCGCTGTCATCTTCTTCCAACATCAAGACCACCATTCAAACCCAACCATCCCAAACTACGCAAGACGCTTTGATTAGAGACCCGTCACCGAAGAAGGACTCTGTAACAACCCCGCCGAAGAAGTCCTTCACACCTCTATACCAAGGTTCATACAACAATGGCAATGGCAACCATACCGCTACTGCTTCTAATGAAGGCACTAGCACTATTGGTATTAGCTCTGCTGACCAAACAACCAAACCAATTGATTCACCAAACCTAGAGTTTGGCATGATAACTTCTCCAACAAAGTCCTTCACTGTTAGCGCAGTTGAAGCCTACACACCTGAACGTGGTACAAGAAAGAAGGATGATAAACAAACCGGTGGACAGAGGGAAAGACAGAGAGGCAACAACTTACAAAGTTCGCCAGCATTGTGGAATTTTGTTCAATTCAGTACCCCATTGGGTCCAAACCAAGGAAACAAAGATGATGGGGAGCAAAAGTCGCCTACTAAAAATGGTGGATTCCTGCCGGAGAGCCCATTGAACATGAAGAATGAGAAGAAGAGTAACGGTGAAAAGAACCTTGGTGATTTGAAAGATGTGGATTTGGCGAAGGGGTTCCAAAAGTAATTAATGCTGATGCTTTCTATTACGGCTTATTGTCCTTTAGACGCTTTGCTGCGTATTGTTGGAGGGGTTGTTTCTGTTCTGGTGTGATATTGTATTTTGTGGCGAGGGACTACAGCCTCTTTTTGTTTACCTGAAGCTGATTGTTTATGGGATGTTTACGGTACAGGATTACCTTTTTTCATTCTTTCGAGGCCATCTATAACTAACTTTTCCATTTGATCATTATACGACGCGCATATATTCTCCAGAAATTTGTAGATACCTGATCTACTTTCTCATTGCAAAATCCATATGTGAACCATCAAGTAATAACACAACAACCCCCTCCACTATTCTGGTCATTAATTTCGTCATTTGCAGTAACCACTGCTTTTGAACTTCTTCCACTGGTACTGACTCTCGTTATCAACTTGCCTGCAGGGTTATTCTTCGTCTTTATTTTCTTCAGAGAGTCAAGGGGTCTTAAGCTGACATGGATTACATTACTAATCTCCAACTTCAAGTCACCCAGTTTGATTCCTTCATTATCCGCCGCATAGTTATAAGTAGCGTCAGGATCAATCTCACCCTTTGCCCACCACTCCTCAAACGCATCAAATGATACGCCATCTTCAAGGGGCTTGCCCAGTTGAATGAGTCTAATCTGATACACTGACTCAGGTGGATCAGCACCATATATATTAGCATCCCATGTTTCAAAGATCAGAATAATTAGAGCCCTGATAGAAACATTACGGATATCAGAGAATGGAGGCTCGGAGTCTGGGGTGGGACAAAAGTCGGCAAGCGATACAACACGCTTGGTTGCGTTTGGGTAGAGGAGGGAGACTGTCTCCACTGACTGAGGCTCTTCATCGGATGACATTAGGGAGAGTAGCGTGTGGAGATCAGGCTATGCGGTTTGGGGTCTTGAAGCAAACAAATACTTTCGGATTGTGACAACTGATCAAGCTCCTGTTTTTTTTTTATTAATCATGTACCATGGGACGCCACACGCGCAGAGTGAAACATGAACAATATCACCATTAATGGCATTATCGCAGTGAGGACCTCTGGATCCGTTCTTTCAGCGGTAGAAGTGAGTGCTGTCTAAGAAGTAAACTCTCATTGGGAGAAGCGATGGTAGAATGACTAACAGGGACTTCTCCGCTATTAGGTTATCTTTGACACCATTGTTTATCATTTGGCGACCAACACAAAGAATTCCACACTTTGGATAGATGATGGAATTTCTGTGTCAAGTTTAGTTCTCTTGGGGGACAAGATTAGACAGTACGCATCAGCTCAGGGGCTATCGGATGATTGGATCAATGATTGTCTGGATCGAGTGCAGTACACCGAGTGCCGCACACTCAATGCGCTACTAGACTACATAGCCGAATTGAAAGATAAATCAAACTGTCTGATAGTCATTCTGAATGTCTATGATATGTTCAATAGTCTCAAGTTGACGAGCTTCAACCAGGCTCATCTTCTGATTAACGAGATCCTGGTAAAATTGAGAAAGGAAGTCTTGCATAATGAAGGCGTTATTCTTCTGGATTGTGACGACCGGATGAGGAATTTCATGGATGCGTACGTAGATAGAAGATATAGACTGGTTAGAGGAGAGATGGAGCAAATGTGATTGTGTTAATAATGGTATCTGGTGTTGCTCTGCAAAGCTGTCATCAAAACTGTAGGGCTTTATCTAAACCCCTCACGTGATACCTAACAGGGTATTTATCGAAATTGATGCCAAATCTGGTGCATGGATGTATTATGCACTAAAGTCTTTGAAAATAAAGAAAATAACTAGAAACCACCACCCGCGAAAATCTGGAAATCTACTTAAAAAACTAGGTTCAAGAAGTTCACGATACCTGGTTAGGACCACATCTTTTCCGCGACACACGCAACTCTTTCAAATTTGTATTTTTCAAAATTGTGGAATCTTCATAGTAACCTTTAATAACAACACCATATCAAGAAACATGTCTTCTTTTCAACCAGTCGTTGTCATTGATGGTATGTTTAGAACACAAGTACTACGAGAGGGTTGGATTATTTGATAGTGTTACGTTGGAGTAGATTCATTTTACGACTATATTGGAGATTGAAAAGTTTTAAGGAACAAATATGACCATGAAGCATTACTCCATACAACTGCAATAGAATCAAAATGCTATTACACCAAGACTAAGCTAATTCATCAGTTTGGCAAGTTCAAGCCCATTAACTTTTCATTTACATCACAAGCGTCACAATTTATTAATC
Organism: Barnettozyma californica; assembly: GCA_023627795.1. NCBI lineage: Eukaryota > Fungi > Ascomycota > Saccharomycetes > Phaffomycetales > Phaffomycetaceae > Barnettozyma > Barnettozyma californica. The sequence continues at coordinate 777,966 of JAMAIE010000003.1, read as the reverse complement.
CTAGCATCTCTAAGACAGAATGGTATACAGTACAGTTTATACTAACAAATTTCTTAGGTAAGGGTCACCTTTTGGGTCGTCTAGCCTCCGTTGTTGCTAAGGAATTGTTGAACGGTCAAAAGGTCGTCATCGTCCGTGCCGAGGCTTTGAACATCTCCGGTGAGTTCTTCAGAACTAAGTTGAAATACCACGACTACTTGAGAAAGGGTACCAGATTCAACAAGACCAGAGGTCCATTCCACTTCAGAGCCCCATCCAGAATCTTCTACAAGGCCCTAAGAGGTATGATTGCCCACAAGACTCCTCGTGGTAAGGCTGCTTTGGAGAGATTGAAAATCTTCGAGGGTGTTCCACCTCCATATGACAAGAAGAAGAGAGTTGTTGTTCCACAAGCTCTAAGAGTCTTGAGATTGAAGCCAGGTAGAAAGTACACCACCCTAGGTGACTTGTCTGCTTCTGTCGGTTGGAAGTACAGCGATGTTGTCTCCAAGTTGGAGGAGAAGAGAAAGGTTAAGGCTCTTGAGTACTACGCTAAGAAGAAGGCTTTGACCAAGAAGGTTGAGGCTGCCAAGGCTGCCCAAGCTGGTTCCGAGGCTTCCCAAAAGCTTGCTGCTTTGGGTTACTAAATTTGCTCTGTATGTTCAATAAAATAATATAAAGGGTTCTGTAATTACTACAATTAGTAGATGATGAATATTCAGATCACGGATATAGAGACTCATGCCATCTTTTTGATTGTCTCATAGACACTAAATGTGATGCAGGTTGCTGGGAGGACTCTGAGAATGTTAGGCACAACACCTTTATAAAAACCACCTATTCCTTCGATTCTGTACACACTGGACAACAGCTCCGACACTGATTTTGGCTGATTGATGGTGCTATAATCCTGTAGTCTTGATCTCAACAACTGACATGGGTATGTGATTAATGTGGCTATGATCTTGGAGGTGCAACTCATCAAGATGTACTCCCAAATCTCGAGATTACCACGGTATGAATCTCCTCTGATCTGGTACTTTAGAGTATCATAAATGGTAAACTGTAAAGCACCTTGACTGACACCAACTAAGCTGGGTAATAAACCTTTCCAGAATCCTCTTATCCCCTCCTCGTTGCAAATTCTTGAAACTCCATTAATGAGTCCAGAGTATGCTCCTGGAGCATCTTTTGGTGTGCTCAAAATTCTGGTCTTAAGAACCCAGATGGGATTCGTGATAAAGGCTGTGAATGTACCAGCTGCAAATGCTGAACCCAGATAGTGCCAGCTCTGAAGGTTTGAATCTTTTGATGGGTCAGTGGAATCAATAAGGCGATGAGTTAAGTCCTTTGTGTAACGGTAAGATGCAAAATACACTGCCCAGGCAGCAGAAGAGCCCATCAAATTCGGAAGAATTCCTCGATAGACTTGTCGTATCGTCGCAACAGGAGATTCTGCACGTAGTGAACTGATGACTTTATGGAAAGATTGTATATGAGTCTTGGAGACTTTGTCTAGTTGTAGACGGATCTTGAGGATGTCCAGAGGGTGAGTGACAGCAGTGGTGATGGAGCCAGCAGAGAGACCGGAAAGTATCTCGCGTTGAGTGGATGTGAGACTGCTCGAAGCAGTAGTCGTAGACATTGGTTCGTTACTGTGATGATCGTGAGTTTGCAAATAGTTCGTACGTGTGTGGTGGTGGGGTTAAACGATAAAAAAATTGTCGGTGTTTGATGTCAATGTGATGAAGTGCTCAAAATACATATTGGATGCATAGAGGACTACGACATAACAGTCGTTAAAGATATAGACGTTCTACATTCATGGCTTCGATCAAAATAGGTAGAAATAAAACAGTATCTGCTACACACTTAGATTCAATAAACTCATGACATAACTATGTACAACACACCCAGAAAAAGAACACTGATCTCAGGCGACATCAACATCAGCAGCATCAGTAGATGCATCAATGAAAATGATTATGGGTGTCCTTCATTATTTAGACAGAAGGTAGTGGGGACAAGAGAGCCAACAAAGGTGGTCTGTTTGGAGTTTGGATCCAGCCCATGTAAAGGACAAATGGGATCCAGCCGTAGTGAGCAATCACACGGGCAGAATCAAGCACCTTGACGATGCGCTCTCTGGATTCATCGGTAAGGGAGAAGAACATTGTAGACTTGAGATTCAAAAGGGTTAGCTGTATGTATTTTGAGTCTGGATGAATGTAGATTGGAAGGTTTTTTCGGTGGGTGATGCTCTAAAGGTTACCCGGAAGATACCAATACCCTTCTTACCTTGGTTCGAGGGAATACAGTATCTCTATCAATTCAGTGGTTGGACAAGGCTGTATCGGTCCTGGCTTGCTTAAAAGTCTACTGTTTTTTGAGCTGCCCGCATGGGGTGGCTTTTTTAGTATACACCAGCTAACGTTGGGATCAATTATACTATAAATTGATGTGTAAATTTCCAATACCTGACGCTGCCCACTAAGATATAGATTTCTATATTATACTACACGATGCTTTTCTAAATCGTAAACTCTCTTTTTCTTTTATACAGTACACACACTTACTCCATTTACAACAACAACTCCAATGGGTTTTCAATAACTTCCTTCAAAGCTTTGATAAACTCACCACCCTTGGCACCATCAATGACTCTGTGGTCGAAAGTACCTGTAATGTTGATCTTGGAGTCAAATGAGAAGCCGTGCTCAGCAGCCTTGTCTTCAACCGCAACTCTGTTGACGGTACCGATAGCCAAGATGGTGGATTGTGGAGGGTTGATGATAGAGGTGAAGAAGTTCACAGCTGGGTTCATACCCAAGTTGGAAATGCAAATGGTACCACCTTGGAACTCTTCTGGTGCCAGTTTGTTCTCCTTAGCACGCTTACCAAGGTCCTTGACTTCCTTAGAGATGTCAACAAGACCCTTGGAGTGGGCATTCTTGACAATTGGAGTAATTAGACCGGTTGGGGTGGCAACAGCGACGGAAACGTCGACATTGTTGTACTGTCTAATAACATTGTCAGCCTCAATCCAGTGAGAGTTGGCTTCTGGGACTCTTCTGGCAGCAGCAGCAATGGCCTTAATCAAAATGTCATTGATAGATAGTTTGTAACGGTCATTGGCTGAGGCGTTCAAAGAGGCTCTTAACTTCAATAGCTTGGAGACAGAGATCTCAGAAGAAACAATGTATGATGGGTTAGTTTGGGTAGACTCCAAAAGTCTAGCACCAATGATCTTTCTCATGTTGGTGATTGGAATGTCAGTGAATGAGGCAGCAGTGGCTGGACGAGCTCCGGCACCTGCTGGAGTAGAAGCTGGTGCCTTCTTAGCGTCAGCGACAGCTTTTTCAACGTCGGCCTTGACAATACGACCGTTTGGACCGGTACCAGTCAAGCCCTTCAAGCTAATACCATGCTCTAGTGCCAAAGTCTTGGCCAACGGAGAAGCGATGATTCTATCAACTGAAGCGGAGGAACCAGTGGATTTTGGAGCAGCAGCCTTTGCAGGGGTAGAAGCCTCCTTTTTGACCTCTTCCTTAGCAGCTGGAGCATCCTCCTTAGCAGCAGCCTTTGAAGTAGAAGCAATATCGTTCACAGTGAAGTTGGCGAAAGCAGGAACATCAGCAGCGTCTTCAACGTAAACGGCAATTGGAGTGTTGACTGGAATGTCCTTAGTACCAGCCTCAACCAAGGTCTTAGCAAGGAATCCTTCCTCCTGGAACTCAAAGTCCATTTGCGCCTTGTCAGTCTCAACCTCAGCAATCACCTCACCTGGAGCCAATGCATCACCGACTGATTTGGACCACACGGCAAGAGAACCTTGGGTCATGGTAGGAGACAAGGCTGGCATGCCAATGATGGTGTGTGGTGGGTAAGAAGACTGGAATCTAACGGCAAAGGCGGCTAGTCTGGTGCATCTGTATGGCTTTGTTAGTACTTGATTGTTGTTATTAGTCCCCCTAGCGGACTTGATGTGTTGGAACTCAGCACAATGAATGGCATGTCGTCGTTCTCCCTCACACCATGTGACGGCGACAACAGCTCACTCAGCGCGCATGGATCACATGGCCGCCAGTGGGAAGGACAGAACTGGAAACTCACCTTGGAAGAGCTCTGGCTGCTCTGGCAACGGTGGCAATGGCAGACATTGTGTGTACTGGTTTTGATTGTTTGGTTGGGAAAGTGTTGTTGTTTGTTGCAATTCTTTTGATGAAAGATATCTGATGATGGCTCCCTGTGCGGTGGGTGTGTCCCACGCAAAATGCTCCAACCCACGCCTTTTGCGAATCTTTAGAGAAAAAAAAGCTGTGGGTGGGGCAAAGAGGGTGTGGGGATAAAAAGATCTCAGTTCGAACCTGTGAGTGAGTTTTAATAGAAAGAAAAAATGACACAAACCTTGGCCTACAACCTGGCACCTGTAAGCACCTTGTTTTATTTAGAATTACTATAATTCAGTGGTTAGAAGAAGTCGTTGCGTGGGCAAGGGCTTGGATTGATTCTGCACTTGCATCCGCTTCATTACCTTCATGCGCAAAGAGATTGGCCTCTAACTGTTGGGCAACCTGTTGATAGGTTTCGTTAGCAGCATCTTCCGCAGCCATTTGAACAGCGGCGTTTGCATCAAGGTCAACATTAACTTCGGCCCGATTATTCTGCTCCCCAGTTGTATTATCTCCCTCAACATCACTTTCAACCTCATCGCCAGTCTTAATCTTTTTTTTGGAACGACAATTAATGCAAACTTTGTTCGATCTCTCACTATCACTCAGCTCTTTGGCACAGCGATTACAACATCCACGCTGTTCCAACATCTTCCTTCTTTGTTTATCATTAGTACGACATCTCGTACAGACTTTGTAATCTGTACAGTCATTGATTCCAGAACAATGCACACACTTGCCATTCTCAAATCTGCTAGCCTTTCTCGTTCTTAGGCCCAATCTGCAAGGGGGGCATAGCACATATCGTGAGTGTTCTTCTGGAATTTGCACACCACAGCGTCGGCAAGCACCTTCTTTCAGTTTAGTCTTCTGTTGCCATCTCCGGGAACGTTCTCTCTGGAGCTCACGGCAGTGTGGGCAGAGTTTGTAAACCTTTCCCGTCAAGTCCGCTGGGAACGTCTTCTTGCAGCGTGAACAGCTGTCACGGTCAAGTAGGGCAGCTTGCGCACTTTCAAAGACTTCCCGGATAGCCTTAGGGCCAGTAATGCCTGATATGATCCCAACACCAACATTCAACTCAGGATCAACCGCAAATTCCTTATGCGATGATTTTGAAAGTGATTTGGTTTCTTTGTTTGTACCATGGCGGGAATGCTTGGTTTCTAACGGCGCCTCTAAACCCTTCTCTGTTTTCTCTTTCTCTGCAATGGCACGAGCAATGACGTCTGCAGTTTTTGAATCCATATTGTTTAGACACTGACACAACAGGAATGTGGTTATGAGTGATAATAGAAAAGAAGGGTTATGAACTTCCTTTTTGTTTCTTTGCCAGCACAAGGTGACCAGACAGCCGTAATGCGTATTGTGCGTTTGTAAATCAAAAAGATTAGCAAAAACTACCTTACACCCATACACCACAGTAGAGGCAGATGTGACAGGTATAGTTTGTAGAATTTGAACAATGCACATAACTCATGGCTACTATTTTAGGCACATGCTACGTAGTTTTCATACTCCACAATTAAATACATTGTTCAGTTGTCTCTCCTTTGGTCTCTTTAGCAGATTGTTTTAAAAAAAATCTGGAATCTGAACGGACCAACCACCTTACACATACCTTCCGGTTAGTAAAGTCGCAACCTATTTTCTGCTTTAAGATGTTCCCGTGATGGGCTTATTCTTGATTTGCCTCCTTTTTGCTGTTACCACCCACCAGAGTTGAGTCGCACCGTCTCTTGGATTAAGATAGGCGTATCATTCGCATGAACCACATGATGACCTTCAAGCCAAATAATTATTTGTATGGCCTGAGATTTGCCAATTTTATTGATAGACTCCCTTTTTTGATGTTCAGAACTCCATGTTCATTTTTTGCTATTAGCTAAATCCTTCAAACACTGAGAAACGGGGCACGGACATCCCGTCTTCCATTAATATTATAAGGGCTATGCTCTTGGTGGTTTGCCCTCGAAGGTGTGGTATTAATGTCCCTAAACTGGCTTAAGTAGTCTTCCTGTTCAATTTCTATTTGTGATATAAGCTAGGGGACAATTTTCCAATTCTTCTTGCTCAAGATGGAAGAAATGAACACATTTCTATATCCCTGATTACGAGGTCCTCTTCATCCGTGATATCTCGCTTAGACAGGCCTTCCACTTACCATCGTTCATAACAATCCTTAAATTTATGATGGTTCCTCACACACCATGACACATTATGTATCCTCCTCCGCCAGGGGACGTAGATATTCTTCATCTGCTTCTTGGTCCACCGAAGAAATATTCACAAAATGAAAGTCATCTCGCGGGCGGTACTCCTTAAATTAAGGATGATTTAGCCAGAAACCTCCGTCTCTGCCTTTTCCAAAGTTGAAGCCCTGTTCGTAATCACAGCCAGGTTCAAAATCTATGTTGTGCTTATCATCTTCACCCTTCGGACTGTATGGGTCTTCGCCAGTATAATAACCATGGTGTGCAGGTTCTTGGTGAAATATGAAAGTCTAAGGATGTGGAGGTCATCGATGGGTGTTGGGGTTTCTGTGCAAGTGCCTTCAGGGTTAAGCTGGAGGAGCACACTTATTCACAATTGGAGAATGCATCATCTTTAACTCATCAAACTCATCAACAGCAAGTTTAAATAGGCCTCACAGTCACCGCTTATAGAGAATAATATCACTGAAAGATTATTCTACTGGAAATGGCATTCCATCAGCACCATCTCTCGCATCATCTATCCTCTATGAAAAAAGAAACTGAACCGTCCTTGTGGTAATCTCTCCCAGTAGTTGTGGATTCCTTTTTATCTTGTTGGTTAGCAGCAGCCTGATAATCTTTGAAGACACTGTCACCGTGATAACTCAGGATATCAGAATAGTCCAATTGCGTTGCCAAGTCAAAAAGTGGTGGCTTGGTTCTGTTCATAACTTTCGTCAGTTTTTTGCCCTTCCTCTGAAGCATCCAAATGACCGCCTTCTGAACTATCTCCATTGCTGTAATCGTAATCAAAACCGTAGTCAAATCCAAGTTTATCTCGGTAATTATCTTGATCACCATTTACGTATCTATAGTCATCTTCATAGTTGGCATCATCGAGATAACTATTTTTGGCTTCATTTTCATCGGGAATTTTATCTTGGATATTTGATTCATCACTTTTCTCTCCACTGGAGTATGCTCCGGTATCACTCTCGAAGTAATTAGAAACTGGGCGGTCGCTTAGTCTCTCTAAGCAGGTACCCCAAAAGTGATCTCTGGCATTTAGAAAGTCGCCATAGGGACAAACATCAACTAGACAACCAACTAATGATGGGCTGTTATCACATATACACCTGAAATCAGAATGATCTCTGTCACACCACTTCGAAATAACATTGGTACAGGATAAGAAACATGCTGGAGGGGTTGACATTCCCATGCCGATAAGGAAGAATATCTTGGTAATAACAAAGATGGAAATCATTGAGACTGCTGCTGATTTAATAAGGGTTTTCTAACCAAGATCGATTTAGTGTAGTCCAGACCTGGCTGGTCGACACATTTCGAGAAGCACAGACTGAATACGAAATATCACGCATTATTTTGCTGATTTTGTGCAACATCATGCAGAAGGCCATGACACAAAATCGGATTAGTATTTTCAGTGGCCTATCGCAATAGTACACAGATGCTCACCCTCATCTTATGTTGTGACCATCATGTATCCCTTTGTATAAATGAGTTTCTTCAGATAGCTGAGATCAAATTTAGCAATATGTAGGACGACAGGTCTCAAATATAGCTTAGGATAACCATCATAATCGGGATAGGCCTCGTGGGTTTGATGACAAAATGCGAGCCAATATGACACTGGGGACGTCACTGATTGAAACGACAAAAGTAGACCTGGGTGATACACAGTATCCAAGTATCCAGTACCCATATCCATGGATACTGGTCTCAATTTTACAGGTATCCAGAGGGTATCCAAGTGCTTTCCTAAAAGGGTAAATTACTATTTGGGAGATTAAAGATTACTGAACATTAGAAATTATATGAATAATACGCATTTCATACCCATGGATCGAACCTCCGCACCCTCTATGGATACCATCTGGATACTGGATACTGAATAGTACTACAACCCAGGTCTAGACAAAGTCTTTAAATCTTTCAGTTGGGGGATCTGTGAAGCCGGTATTACGTTATCAACATGGGAACATCTTTCATACCTATTTTGGTGAGCTGGATCAGATAAAAAGAAAATGCTCCACGGCAGGTTCGAACTGTCGACCTTCAGATTATGAGACTGACGCTCTACCGACTGAGCTAGTGAAGCAATTAATGTTTTTAAATGGCTACAGGAATGATAAGGACGAAACTAGCTATGTAGATTGAAAGTTACTAAAGCACAATATTATAATGGGCGAGCACCCATGTAAAATGTAGAACGATGTATATATGGAGCTCGCACGAATTGCAAACGACAACAGAGAACCGGTAAACGAGCGAGTCAGATTAATAGACAGAGGATGAGAAAGGAAAGCTATTGTAACTCGATACGAAGGACGGTGTCTAACAAAGATCATAACCCGGTTAGATAGGTCATACGCAATTCTACCAACAACTTATAGACAGGAAGGTATTTCGAGTATTGATACTGGCTGGGTATGAGCAGAACAACAAGCGTAACCTTTTGCCAGCTAATCTTCCGGTGAACCTCACCGTAAGCTGCCTTGGCTCCGTTAGAGTTTAACAATAACTGAATGTATAGTTACATCATCAACACTGAGACTCTACAGGCCGCGGCTGGGGCCGAATGAAAGGCCATAAGACGAAGCTTTAAAATTCTAACATAGTGGGATATCCCACTCTGCAAGACGAAACGATATCCAATGTAGGTCTTAGATACACCGCGTACACGTGCAAAAGATTACAAATGAAGCAAAGTTGAAAGTAGTGAATATATTTGGGATATGTTAGAACCTAATAAAAGGACAAGGTGCCTCGCATCATTATGGGACTTAATTACGGACATACATTTGAATTAGACTATGGATCGGTTCATTATCCTAACCACTCTAGGTCAGAATATTGAAAGCATTACTTGTAGTCGATTTCAGATTTTTCCTAACATTACAGTATTCACCTTCGCCAAAAGTTGATCGCCAACAGGTGATAAGCGAAGTGATATAATTAATTAAACTTTATTTTGCAAACTATAATTAAGAGTAGAAGCCACGGACACAGAAATCAGCAGTTGTCCTATAAGCTGCTCCATTCTTCGATGGTTGGAGTGTGCCAGCAGTGTAGGTGCCATAATAGAGAACATTCTCGATGAAGAATCGAAAAAGAGAAGAAGCACAAGGTCAGTCCAGATCAATCAAGTTCAACAACAGGATTCAAAGTCCGATGTTACCAAGATATAAAAAGGTGATCACATTTTTTCTGAAGAAATGGTTCACAAATTCAGTGTCTCTATGACTTTAAGTTCAAGTGAGGCACTGCTTTGCACATGACTTTCAAAAGACACAGGGTTACAAGTACAAATATTCAGTAGTCGACAATACTCTCAATAAAAATTCGTTATTCCGATCTCTGTGTACCCTGCTTCTCATCCTTGAACGTTAAAACCTTTTCCTTGTTCTCAGTGGCTGCCTTCACAATTTGGTGGAATAAACCTGCATTCAATTTAGATTTCTCAGGATTATTCGCAACGTGATCAGGTGGTGCAATCGATGGCGTTGAAGGTTCGCTTGATCCCGTCAAGAGACTGGCCATCCTTGAAAAGTCAAATGTTGACTTCGCACTCTCAGTATCAACAAGCGCCAGATCGGAATCAGTATCAGAGCCTTCAGAAACATTGCTATAAGCTTCTCTCAACTTCTTGATGCGGTTATTGAGTTTTACTAACTCCACAGCCTGTCTGAACTTCTGTTTGGCGTTGAACTTCCGGATGTTTGGCAACAAGTCTTCACCGGCATAGATATCTGAATCCGAAGTAATCCAAGGATGTTGAAGAAGCTCCCTGGCAGTAGCTCTTTTATGAGGGTCGACAGTGATTGCTCTTAGAATAAAATCTTTTGCTTCGGTGGAGATCTTGGTCCAATGTTCTCTGTGGAAAACGACTGGTTGATCATTGTTCACCTCCTGCAAGAAATCATTCACACTATCAGCCCTGAATGGAGAATACCCGGCAAGGAGAGTATAGGTAATTACACCAAGCGACCAAATGTCACAGGGACGGCCATGTCCGTTGCCAATTAGTACCTCTGGGGCACAGTACCCTAAACTTCCAGCCGCTGAAGTAAGAAAGTCATCAGCTGTTTGCAGTTCTTTAGCAATACCAAAATCAGCTAGCACAAGCTCGGATTCTGGATCATCTGAAATATACAACAGATTTTCAGGCTTCAGATCCCTGTGCACAATGTTCAGATCATTATGAAGATAGTCAACTGCATCCAACACTTGTTTGATGATATCCTCTGCATCCTCCTCAGTAAACTTACCCTTAGAAACAATACGTTCAAACAACTCACCGCCTAAAGCCAGTTGGGTGACGATGAAAAACTTATCCTTGGACTCGAACCAATCTCTAAACCCCACAATATGCGGATGATTGCACTTCTGGAGCAGTGCAAGCTCCTCGTAGAATGAGTCCTCCTTTCCCTTCAAAGCCTTCTTTAAGACAATCTTGATGGCTACTTCTTCCTTCGTCTTGATATTCCTAGCCTGTCTTACAACTCCAAAGCTGCCTGCGCCCAGTGTTTTCCCAAACGTATAGTTGGCCTTATTGGCATAGCTCGCTGGTTGGCCACTAATCTTGTTGATAAGCTTTTTGATATTGTGACCTTCAACCTCTGGTTGCGATGGGACAAATGGCATTGGATCTGTTGAATAGGCCTTAAAACGCTTTCTGCTTGGTTTTTGTAAGATCGCAAGTGTTAGCGTGGTCCGTGATTTTCTTCAGTTTTTGGTGTCTCAAACAAAACAGACATGCACAGCAAACAAGTATATCAAACAAAAGAGGAGACTTTAGGCAAATGATAAAAGCTTATGATGACGGTGGTATTTAAAGGCAGTAACTCATCCTCCATCTGATTGGGGGCTAAAACGATCTGAATCTTGTATACCTAAATGTTAAATATACGTCATGCCGCCGGATTAGTCAGAAATGTCGATTCAATTGTTCATATTCATATTATAAAGCTTTAGTTATAAGTTTATAAACCTAACTTGAAATTGTGTTTCGCACTTTCTCAGAGATTAGATCTTTCGTACAGTATCATTCATCAATATTAAGCTCTTTTGTTCTGTTATAGCCTGGGGTCGACTTTGGACAAAAAAATAATCAAGCTAGCGCCTCCTGGTTTCGATCCAGGGACATCAGGGTTATGAGCCCTGCGCGCTTCCACTGCGCCAAGGCGCTTGAATTATGATTTTTAAAGGAGAGAATTACCCATACTGAGCAGAATGAATTAAAAATATATATATATCTAAATCGTCATTGTGCAGAATATCTGGAAGATGAAAACGACTTTTGCCAACGAAACGATGTTGTGTACTTATCACAGACTATGTCAAAACAAGGATTGCTGAAGTTCAGCTCTCATCATGATTTTTTTCGGGAGTAGCGGTCTATCTGGTGCACGCGCTAGCCATGTTATCATGTTGTCAACATTTTAGAGGGCTATGTCTGGATATGATCCTTTTAACGATTATCGATTACTGACGTATGCCACGCACTTTACAATCAATATTACACAACCGAGTAACGGAAAGGTCGCCCTATTCACAATTCATAAGATTCACTATAGAACCTCACATTCAGGGATTTAGCCCATGCCTTACAGGACTTGTTCAATGAGGTGGCGCCACAACATACAACCCAGTTGTTTGCTTTATCAATCGAGTCAAACTTGTTAGCGTAATCAACAAATTTTGGTCTTCCATACTTTATCGATGGAACTCTAAGCTTGTCATCCACTGAATTTATATCCACTTGATTTAGGTCATCAAACGGGTCGAGCTCATCCAGTTCAAAGCTATCTCTATCTCCAAAAACTCTATCGTTATCTAACAGCTGCACGTTTTCTTCAAATTCGTCGTCTTGGTCCAGTTCAGTATTTTCCGACTTAGACTGAGTCAAGTAAACATGTATCTTTGGAACATTAAAATGTTTCAAAATCCATAAGTCATTTTCATCTCTAGTGATCCAGATCAAAGTTGCAGATACAGAGCTGTTTTTTACCAGCTCTTCATAGATTCCTAAGACAAGGGATACACCAGATCCACCAGCAACCAAAACAACTTTATCAGCGGTCTTGAAAAAGTTCGAGTTCAAAGATGCAAATGGACCAAAGATGGAATACTTCTGGTCTGTTTTGAATGTAAAGGAATTCTTTTTGACAACCAATTTGATCTTGTTCTCGTCAGGTCTAGATGCAATGGTAAATGGATGACTTGGAAGAAGGTAGTTTAGTGGATTCCTCTTTGGAAGTGAAAGACGTAGATGTGAACCCGCTGTAAAGTCTCTGATCCAAATGTTCTCAAAGACCACAACTTCCAATGTTGAATCACTGTGTGTGAATTTTTCAATAGTGACATCTCTGGATTTCACCACCTTAGTCGCTATCTGAACAATGATCAAAGAAAGGTTGACCAAAGTGTAGAATGTGACGCCAGGTCTGGCATGGAATTGCAGCAAAAACACGATGGCCCAAGCAATGACTAGATGTGTAGTGAAGAAAAGCTTGTAAAATCTTCTTCTCATGAACCTCAGCGATACAATTGTTGAAATCACAAATCCAATCACAGCAATCACTCCCAAGAAGTTCAGGAGTTTAAACAACTTCCAAATCTCACCATCTCCTCTTTTCAACCAGATAATCGTAAACCCAACACCATGGAGAATAGAAAATATGACAATTATTCTACTTATCCACTTATGGAGGAATATGAGCTCCATGTAATAAACATTAGGTAATGGGTTTGGTTTTAATGACAGAAAGATGTCCAGTGGTACAAGAACATAGGCTAGTCTTCCCAATCTCTTTACAAACGCACTAGTCTCATGAGGACTGAAATGAAAGAACGACAGTGCTATTAGCACGAGACCCCAAATTGTGAGCACCCATATGTCATTTACTGTCGACAATCGTCTATACGTTATGGCTCTTCCTGATCTGATCCATTTATCAAGATATATGCGCCTCGACAAGTATATGAAGAGCACTTGCAGAAGCGTGATGAAGAAGAGGAAGTACCCATACTTGACGTTAGCGAAATGATGGTCGCCATGGCGCTTCACAAGGGAATATTCTAACTCAAGCATTTAGCTTTTAAATTGGTGTAAGTCATGGAACTAGTTCAGCCTGGATACTGATAAACAATTTTTTTTTTTTTTTTTTTTTCCCCCTGCTAACCGTTATGAGGGAGTATTTCCTGATTGGGGCGTTTCGGCCGTAAGAGGCCTCTGCCTCCAATATACCCCAATTGTATCAGGATGGGCTGATATAGTCTCTGAAGTATTTAGCGCCTATTTGTTTGTCTAGGTGCATACATGGATCTTCATAAAGAGCCAGAGAGGGTATTCAAAGGGTACGGCGGACTTTCAACAATCTTAGCTAGGAAAGATCAGTTGCATAACGCCCGCCATAGTACTTCAACGTCTATGTTCCCCCACTCTCGAGAGAACGGTCAGATTTACACAGTACAAGCTGTACTACTTACACCCCACTTCATGTTATTTTGCTGAACAAAACAAGATCTCAAATTTATAACGATGTAAGCTATAGCAGCAACCCTTCAGAAATGTTCGTAATAAGATTACAGACGCTATAGGATTTACCTTCTACCAAAGAGAAATCCGAGTGTATTAAGCCAGTTGACAAAATACAATTGGCTAGCTTAGAGAATGAAAGACCTACATGCTCCAAGCGAGAACAAATAGATTCAATTGATATAGTGCTTGTACTCAGGGCCCATAAGTCAAGACACTACTGCATGCGGTTTCAATATGAGCTGTTGTTTACTGCAGGTGCGCGGCAGCTCTGCTTGACAAAAAATCCGGGCTAGGTAAAGACTTTTGAAGATGCATCTGGAATTTCACCTCGCCGGGATATTTGATATTTGATACCAATTAGATGATAATAACAGACCACAGTATTGAACCCGCCCATCTGAGAAATGCCATAACCCACGCATTTTATGGAGCCCTGTATTTACAGTCAGTCTCACCTTTTTTTCTCCTGGAATCTGAAACTGTTCAATGTAATACTATCATCATCCTTGTCAGATAGAAAAAAGCACCTACCATGATGCCGCGTAACCGCGCATTCTTGGAACTTTCATGGGCTTATGGATTCCTCAGTTAGTATATATGACATCATGCGATTTATGAGGAATAGAATGTTGCTAAAGTGGTCAATTTTAACTATGGCGTGAGATTGATGATGGAACTCACGTAGGCGGTCTCAAGATATCAGGATAACTCTATTTACATTAAACGCTCTGCATACCACGGTGGTTTCATTTTGACCAAGCCAAAAGCTGCGGTACGTAACCTGCAGTGGGGGGATGCGCAACGGGTTAAAAAAAAAGTGGATGAAAGTAGAGAGAGTGCAAAATAGATGCTCACTTGAGCCACAATCTATAGACTAACTACATCAGACACTTTATATTTGGTCGTAGTTGATAGTGGTAGGGATTGTACTAAAGAAAGAGCCTATCGGCCTTTACATATCCCTCAAAGTAGATGCAGTAGGGTGTGATATGACCTGTTGCTGATTTGTATTTGGGTAATATTTCGGCAGTATTTTTACAATCAAAATAAAGTGCTTACGATTTACGCACGAGGCTCATCTTTTTACGCTTTTTTGCTGATGTCACAGCTTAAATTCTTACGTCTTCGATGACGCTGAAATTACGAAACTAGAAATCAACATAATCAGCCCAGCCTAAGTACCTCAAGGAAAACCCAACAGGGAATTAATTGTGACAACGGTCGTGCACATACAAATACGTTGTTCTCCAGCATAAGTGAAAACATGACGTGTCCTTTGCCGCCTAGGGGTTGGATCTTGTGAGGTATCCTAACATATCAGTCGTACTCCAGATCTAGGACTACCTACCGGTCGGTTGAAATAACTCGTATGAACGATAAACAGCTAATTGCCATTTGATCTCAAGATTCAAAAGTAGGATTTGTGAGTGAACAATCGTCTACATGACAAGCAATGCTGTAGACGATCGAAAGCCTGCCCTTCAACCCGAAAATTGTGTCAGAGTGTAATCCCTATTGCAGAAAAATGCCGGTTAGATACACTAGTTGCCTTAGTTCTCTTTTCAATACAACCTAGCATATCTTCTATGTGAGTTCTCTTCAGTTCCATGATCAGAAAAATCTAAGGAGAGATTCGCATACATAGCTATCCTGATGTATCCTCATGCATAGCTTAATGTCAGTCTAGACTTAAACATAGAAGACTAAAGAAATTGTCAAGCAGAGTCGAACTGCGAAGAGTATTCAGGAACATGCAATGTGTGAAACCATTCAACTTCACACTTCAGCTACATGACGTAAAAAAAAGAGAATTCATTCGCCTAAGTTCGACCACGTTCTAGATGTAGGGTTATGTCATGGTACAGCTTTTCGCGATCACGTGAATATGTCGTGGGTGTACCATATTTGTTCATCATACATCTAAAATGTGCGATGAAACCATTCATGTACGTTAGAGGGAGAGAGCGAGCGACTGGCAGCGTTTCAATGTAGCACTTTCAGCCTCATCCGCTAAAGAACTGGCTAGTCCAAAGTTGAGGTCAATTATCGTTCATAAATCTAAAACGAGGCAAAATTGAAGAAAAATACACTCATCTTCGTAGGTAGGTAGCTGCAAACGCATAGTGTGGAATAGAATTTCATGGCAACATTCTGGGTTCTAGAATCCTTTTGAGGGAAGTTGGGGGAAAAAATTTAAGTCCGACCTCTGATCCGCTAGTGGAGACCTTAATGAGTGACCAGCCACTTGGGCGGATGTATTTTTAGGTTTTTCTCTCAAGAAAATCAAATGCGGACAAATGTAGCCAGGTCGCTGCATATGTAGGAATCTGCAGGATCTGCACAACATTCAAACCTACTCCCCCAAAACATCACAGAGGCGCAGATCACAAACTCTAAAGCGGTGGAGTTCACCTGTTTTTTTTTTAAGGAAACTTATTTAAAATAACAGAGGCTTCCGCATTATACAAAATGTCTTTGATATAGAACCCTTTGCCACCATTGACAACAGACGACTTGATCCTGAAATCTATAGATAACTTCAGACCTTGATCACCACTTACGTATCTGCCGCACTCAATAGGGACTTGAACCATACACACGGGCTGATCAACTAATTCAACCTACGTTTAGCCCCTCATCAATCAGTTGGCACTACTTCTGTTTGTCAATAGTATCCACTTCCAACAGGTATACTACAAGTTTTAGAACAAGTCTTTTCAGAAATTCACTATTCTATTATCAAAATGACCACTCCATTGCAATCATATAACTCAGACCAAGCCAAATGGGAGGCGTATCAGTTTTCTGACCCATTTGCCACCGGATCCTTTATCTGCGCGAACAAAAAATCTAAGACTATTTGTCGCCCGAACTGCGACTACTTGCCCAAGGTATCCTCTAAGGAGGATGTTGACTTTATCCAAGAGGCTGATTCCTATGCCCTCGCTGGCTACAAGTTTTGCCAGCATTGTGACCCATCAGACGCCAAGACGCAGCTGGATCTGCCTCTGATCAAGCTCACTATTGATTCCATCAACTACTCAATTGGCTTCACCAATGACTCTGAGGGTAAGAGACGAGCCCTAAGTCTCCCATCTGTTGCTCAGAGAAAAAACTCTGAAGGCGAACGTCAACTGACAAGAAATGAGTCTGAACACATCAAGTTAGTGGAGCTAGCTTGTCGTCACATCGCGTCGGCTGCTGCCTCTTCATACAGCACACAGGATGCAGATGCCTCTGGGAAGGCTGGGAAGAAGAGGAGAAGAGGAGGTGTTTTGGGCTTCAAGGAGCTGGCATCCAAGTCCAAGCTCTCACCATGGCATTTCCACAGAGTTTTCAAGTCAATTACCGGGTTGACACCTAAGAGCTATGGTGACCAGTGTTGGAAGTTCATTAAGGATCGTGAAAGACCTCAACTATCCACGAGACGTTCACATTTCAAATCTAATGCTGAAGTGTCTTCAAACTTTCACACTTCAAGAAAGAGAAACTCCGAGTCTAGCCTTCCAAGCATGGCTGCTGTGTCTACTCCACCTAGCACCAGTCCTACAGAGGAGATTCATGAAGAAGTGTCACCATTCAGCAGTGCTCGTGATATTAGTAGCTTTCCAGTTACTAGCACAAACAACCCTCCTTTTGCTAACCAGATACCTATTTTTGATTCTAACCAAAACAGCCTGGATATTAATGTCAATTTCACACCATTCAGACACCACAGCTTAGACCTAGGTACGATGTTGGACTTTTCTGAGCTCAACAGTAACATTTTGAATCACCTGTCACCGCAGTACATGAACAACTTCGATAACTTGGGCCAGATCCAATCTGGTTCTTCATCAATTGCCTCACAGCCGTTCCAACAACAAGTTTCTCCAATAACTGATGCTAATTATGCCACATATGCAAACCAACAACAAAGTCTGCCGTCTCAAGGCATCAACAACTTTTACACTTATGCCCCAGGACAGGTTGAACAGACGTTGTTTCAAGCTGGTGATGATGAGTTTTCCAGATCTGTCACTCTCACCTCTACGAGTTCGCACAATCCTATTGATGAAGCTCAGTGGCCTAACGTTCAGGCATCCACTCCAGAACAGACTATCATGTCACGAATGTTGACACCTCCATCGAGCGTTTCAGATTCTGATTTGAAGACTGGTTTGGTGACTGACGATCAAATGGATGCGCATAATGTCAGTACTACAGAAATGTTTTATGATGTGCTGAGAAACTCTCCTTGGAATGAGAATAACGAAGTTGACATACAGCAGAATTTTGGTTTGACTCAAGAGGGCACTGATGGGCTGTTAAATATTGACAGTTATTAGGATGTTTTTCGTATGGATGACGACGTGGAACTGTTTATGTTGAGGATATTTAGATTTGTTATGGTATTTAACGGTTAATTATACATGTATACGCAAGCAAGCTCTTTGTTAGGATGAGTGTAGCTGGAATTTGTTGACCTGTGGGACATTGATTTCTTGTTTTGATTTCTGTTTGGATTTGAGTGGCATGTTACAAAATGTAGTCATATGCACTCTGACCACACGTCTAATTGAAGGGTGGCATATTCAATGTCTCCGTCAAGAACCAAGCAGTCCAAATTGGAGAAGGGAAGTGGAGAATGTGTCATTTTCAATCACTGGCAGTGAAATTCGATAACGACGATGACACTGCCCCACAGTAAAAATCAAATCATGATCTCATGATTTACCATCATCATTTGATGCGGATGCGGAGGTGAACAAGGTGGAGAGACCATATCCATAGTACCTTACCCATTAAGGTATTCCGCCTGATGCACTTCGTAAGAAATCCCCTCTTTAAGAGCATAATGTGGGGAAGTCTTTTTTCCTATTTTTCCTATTTGCGGGTCAATAATTAGTACATATTGACCATTTCTAGCTTCACATTTTACTGAATTCCTGATGGAAAGGACAGGGTCCTGTTGTAACTCTCTTAGGCTGTGTATAAACTCTGAATGTTGAACAAAAACACTACGCTATGCTAGCAGAATTTGAAGGTTTATTTATGATTTATGACTGTCGTTAGTTGAAGAATATTTAGACACATTTGCCCCATCGTCTCAAAGCATAAACCTAATTCAGCTCTCCTGTCTATTCGATACCAGTTTCGCCCGTTATGTTGTAGGCCATATTGATGTAATTTCACCAAAGCTCAAGTGTACAAGCTCGTGTCTAGTGATGAAACGTTATTGTCTTTCCCATCTGTGGGCTTTGTTCCTACACTCATTCTAATGGGAAAATATCGCATACCAAACCTTAAAGTTAGTTTGTCACATACTTCAAGCGGTCTTTTCCCTATAGAAATGTGGAGGTTAACGCTTTTTTTTGTGATGTAATTATTTTACGAATAGCTGAGCTACCTCTGAATTTCAGGTTACTGTCAATCGTATCTTCTAGATCCAACAGCTAGAATGATCGCTGTATGGTTATGATGAGGCTCCCTTCTATTCCAATGCTCATTTTACAAGGATTATGAAGTTCGGAACTGAAACGGAATCTGGTTGTTTTATTGTACTATCAGTTTTTATCTATAGTGCTACAACTTCTACCCTGTCAAGACTCACATAGTGTGTACGGCTGATGAAGAAATATGGGATCATGAGTTTTTTCAAATTTGGAACTGTCTTACAGGATTATCTTACGACTCCCCACCAAAGTGCATTATTTGTGTAGATCATTTTCGACAAAATTTCAATGCCATCAACATTCCAAGTTTCAACCTAAAGAACAGATTGGGCCAGGGGAGCAGAGCACACTTGGAGATTGGATTTTTGTACATCATATGCATGATTCTGTCAGAATGATTTTTTTGATCGCTTATCAGGCGCCTGTTTCTCTCACCTTGAATGCGTTGCCTTGCAGATTACTGCAGGTGCTGGGCTTCGCAAAGACGTAAGTATACAGTGGGATAGACACTCTGGTGCGTATAGTTGCAGTAGGACGCTCAAGTGGAATCTAGATTAAATTTGAGGTACCTAACGACTTGGACATTATAGAGGCCTCCACTTAACCATATGTTTAAATCAACATAGGTTGTTCACAGAACGAACTGATCAGGGATAGAACAAGCCCATTTAATGCTCAGGTTTAGAAATAGTAAGGAGATCCGAACAGACGACACATCTACGACAGGTGCGTAGGCTAAGTCCCATCACTCAAACATCCATCATCTACCTTATTAGTTCGAGGATTTGACGGCGGTAAGTTACGACCCTTTCATGTTCCAAAGCTTCCGCTTCTTCCGTAGTCAGGTGCGTCATATGAGTGTCAATTGGTGAAGGATATGGCACCACACCGATAATCCAACAATATAGCATTGTATGGGCAATCCAGAGCCACCGCCGCAAGGCTGGTTGCCTGATAGACCATTGGTGCACTTATCTCCGTAGGATTTGCCATACAGGCGGCAAATCTCACAAGCAATACCGGTGACGGGTGTACAACACACCATTATGCATGCTCGTTCCTTATATGTAGAGCTGCCGCTGTTAAATCATATTAACAGATTCTTCCCCCCGTGTACTAATTGAGAGAATAGAGGTGCCGTGGGATGGAAAGCGTTTTACTAGAGCGCATTTGAAGTTATAGATACCTTAGAGATTGCCGTAGTTCCAGTAGCCCGCTAGTGAGGCAGGCACAAACAACTCCAGGAGTGTGGGTCTACAAAGATGATGTGCGCTTCCAAGATTAACCAATGCCTCGGCTGTTGTGTCTCAAATCTAGTTAAGTTTTGCAAAGTGCCCCCAAATGGGACGACTTTTACGGTAACTGCTGGGATAGACCGTTGCAAAAAAACGTTCCATACATGCATAAACAAACTGTCTTAGACCAAGAAAATTCGGATGAGACAATCCTGTTGCTAAACAGCTAAATGGTTTACTGAACGTCCTTGCGTATTTACTGATTTTCTGTAGTCTGGTCGTTGGACCCCCAACATTTCTGATTTGCAAAGGTAAGCCAGATGAACCTTCAAGTACTCTACACTTAGTTAGTACTTAACGTTGCATTATGATACAAAAAACGGCTGGGACTTTTGAACATGTATGTGCCTCATAGCCTAAAACATAGCTAAAGCAGATTCTCTATAACCTAACAGATCGGGTAAGAAAGCCAGATATACATTCTCTGCCTCTTACAAACTAATGAACCCCACTCCACTCACCTAAGTAAACACAAGCTGCCTTTTCGACCTTCTCAGTTAGCAGAATCACCACGCAGAGTCAATGGATAGTTTTGTATCTCGTCCTCATCAACATCTGGTCTCTGCAAGTTGAAGTAATCTTCCCCAATCTCAGCTTCCTGTAAAGTGCCTAAGTCGCCAGGGGTCATGATATTGTTGCGGTCCCTTGGTGAACCAGGTGCACTCAATGGTCTAGAGATCTTGATTTTTTGCTTGAAAGAGGATTCCTGTTGGTTGTTCTCCTCATGCTGGAACAAATTAGGATACGCTCTCTTCAATGCTAACTTTCGAGCCTTGATGTATTCCAGACCCATTCTTTTCCAGTCCAACAGATCTGATAATCGCTCAGTTCTATTTCTCTGGTTGATTCTTTGTCTTCTAGTCTTTTGCGTGAATTCAAACATGTAGTTGGTCAATTGGTCAATGGACTCATCAACAGACTTCATACGTCTGTCTACTATATAAATACCATAGTCAGAGGAGTTCTCAATCAAGTCTTCCATGTAACCACCGAAACCGGACAGATTAGTGGTAATACTTGGAACACCCATAACAGTACATTCAGCTGGAGTGTAACCCCATGGCTCATAGTAAGATGGGAAAACACCCAAGTGACAACCTCTAACAAACTCATCATAGTCTAACGGCAAGATTGGATTGTTGGCATTCAAAAACTCAGGATGGAAGATGATCTTGACACGATCGCTAGGATTGTTGAACAAGCCGACTCTTCTAATCTGGTTCAAGATTGGATCATTTGAGTCATCCTTCATATTGTGTGTTACAATTGGCGGCAATCCATCTCTCTTCAGCGCAAAAACGCGTCTCTTAAGCAAGACACGATCAGCAGGTGAAATCAAGTCGTCCAAAGTTGGCACCTCCTTACCATGTTGCTGATATCTGGAGCAATGTTCCAATAATCTGTGTCCAATGGAATTCTGGACCTCCTTGACGGTGTTCTCTAGAGCCTTGATGACAGCTTGTCCCTTCAAAGTCTCAACTGTGTACGAGTTGGTAGCGGCAGGCATAATAATGAATGCCACCACGGTTATCTTGGATCCAGCTTCCTTCAGTCTGTGGTTCAACCTGGCAAGCGACTCAATAAAGAAGTCGACACCCTTGTTTCTGTATTCATAACGACCAGCAATGAAGAAGTACAAGGTGTTGTCAAGATCAAAATCATAATGGCCGTAGAAATGACCCTTGATGAAGTCGTTGATCTTCTCCTTCTTCATGGCATGCAAGTTCTGAAACTCGTGAACTGCTTGGAATTTTATAACATTCAAACCATTTGGCAAAACACCATCTGGCTTTCTTTTCAACAGATGCTCGGATTCATATGCAGTAATTAGCGAAACTGTAGTGAAAACATCTGCAGAGTGAGCCGCGGCTCTCTCAATACAGTACCTGTGGTAAATACCTCTCTTGCCAGCCTCGGCATCAACGTCAAAATTGGCCAAATTGTTGTAGAAATCAACAGATCCGGCACACAAGTAACGACCAAGCAAGGTGGCATGTGTAGTAAAGACAGTAGTGACATCAATTCTTCTCTTTCTGCACAATGGAATAGCGACACCTGCAAGCCACTCATGAAAATGGGCAATGACTGCGCGCTCTTGGTCATGGTAGACCAATTCACCGAGAAACCACGCAACGACATAGCCTAAAAGAATGGCATTGTTAGTCTCAATATCTCCATTAGGGGTAGGAATACCACTGATGTTCCAGAGGTCCGTCTTCCATTCATCCAAATGGCCAGAGGCCGAGCCGACATCGAAAAGCAGCACACGCGGGGCGCCTTCAATCAGCCAACGACCATAAAACCATCTGATGCCACGAGAAGACATCGATTCCAATGTAGCCTTGACATGGGGGTCCTGCACTTCCAACTCTTCGACTTCGACAGCAACGGAGTCATAGTTTAACGGCCCAATCAAGGTATAACGGTCCTTGTACTCAGAAACAGTGATAGGAGCCTTGGACTTGAGGACGGAGTAGATACCACCCACCCGATTGGCCACCTCAGTGGCGATTTCGAACAGAAGATGGTTGGTGACGTCTCTAGTCATTGCAATTGCAGTTTCTCTCGTTGTCTATGTGCGTAGTAGTATATTATCACTCACTCACTCTTTCTTATTCTGTGAATGTAGAAGCAAGTCTGTATCTTGTAGTAAAGGGGGTCTCTCTTGTAGATGTAACGGGGTGGGATCTACTCAGTGAGTTGAATTGGCCCCTTTTTGACTTTGTGTTGAGAAGTTTTGATGTTTTGGGGTAGGGAGGAAGAGAAAATAAGGAGAGATTTGAGATTTTCGTGGTGAGATTTTGGCAGCATTGGGGGTGGCAGGCAGGTTGGGGAAAAAGCGTTCATGCAGGCAGGCGCTGGTATGGCTGGTGGGTGGGGAATCCTTCCTTCTGGCTAGAGAAGGCTGGTTGGTTCCTATCCTGACCGTAGACAAAAGCAGGAAGGGAGGGCACGGGGCCTAAAACCCATGCTGTACAAGGAGACCCTCTTTGCCCCTATTTCCTATGCTCGACGCTTCAAACAAGCTAACACACCTTCACCTGAACTTCGTCCAATCTTTGATTAGGCAGCCCTGGGACACATCAGCTGGTTAAAAAAAAAAAGATGGGTTAAATTCGCGGAGTCTGAGTAACTCTTGTTCCAGATGTTCACTTGAAACAGACAGACATTTAGTGGACAGAACAACCGCTACGACAATGGAAAGCCTAGCACCAAAAGACTTCATTGGAATGGATTTGCAAATAGAATTGAAGGACTCACGTCATCTGACGGGAGTTCTCCTGGCCCTGGACCATAAGCCAAACCTGCTGGTCAACAATGTCTTTGAGACTTCTTTCCAACGTCTCTCTGGCTCTCCACATCCACAGAAAGTAACCAGATCGCTGGGATTAGTTTCAGTTCCTTACGAAACTATAGCCTCAGTGAAAGTGGCCACCCCCGAACTCGAAAAGGCAGTCCAATATATTTCATCCATTGTGTGACAGAGATCACACTTTTTAACAGAAGGAATCCAATTCCGGTCAACGGCTATGCTGTGACCCTATTTTGGTGTTTTTTTTTTTTGGTTTAATTTTTGACTTTTCCAAGGCATTTGTCTGTTGTGAAATCAACAACAGCATCATCATCCTTATCTCGTCATCAAGACAAGCCTGCAATAAACACAACTCTCAACATGACGATCTCACAGTCTAATACAGCACCAATTACTACGAACAACTCATTACAAATTGTCACGTTGAAGAATCTTGTGGCATTAGACCTCATAGAAAAGAATGAGGCTGTCTTGAAGTCTTTTGGAATGTTTGACGATTCAGCTCGCAAACTGACGCTCAAGGATCCATTGACAAAAGAACAAGTACAGACACTAATAAAAGAACGTCAGCCAAGCATAAGCGTGCAGGAAGAGTTGAAACAGTATAAGGATGAAGTGAATTCAAAATTCGACTCCAAATCAAAACAACTGCTGGAGTCTCTAGCTGCCGAGTTCTTGGAAGATGAAATTCCAATAGATAACACGGGTCAACTAATTCGCCAATTTGAGAAGGAGAATAATGTAAGAGTTATAATTGATGACGGTCATGAGGTGTTTTACAGAATCGAAAGCAGCTCATCTTTGAAAGATCCAACAAACTCCGATGTAAAGAACTCGATAACACAAGAACTTTCGCATACCATACAACCGACAAAGACTAATGGTTATGAAAGTGATGTTGATATGAACTAAGTGCACGTCCTTGAGTAACAGCTGTTTCTAGTAGGAAATAGAAGATCTACGCTAATCTATTATTGTTTGGTTTCTGTAGGAATTCCGACTTTTGTCGTAAGAAACGTGACTTTTCTTGAGAAAAGGGAGATATTCCCGGATTTCGCCTTTCCTTACCCTTCAAAGGCGATAAGGTGGCTCAAAATTCACAACATGGAGCGAGGGAAAGGGGCAAATCTTTTGCATTAAAACTTCTTACCAGTTATTCACAACAGGTGGACTCAAAAGCACAACCCAATATCCAAAATGACGTATGTTATACCTCCATACTTCTTAATTATGATGAATCCATAGCACCTAACACCTTTCACTAGCTCCCCAAAGAGAAGAATAGAGACTGATGTCATGAAACTGTAAGTTGTCTCGTGTCAAATGATTTTAAGTTATAGACACTAACAACTCATTATTCGCAGACTCATGAGTGACTTTGATGTCAAACTCATAAACGATTCGATGCAAGAATTCTTTGTCAAGTTCAAAGGACCGGAGGATAGTGAGTACATTTTACGAAGATCACATCATCTGATTGTGATACTAACCCCTTCTTCTAACAGCACCTTTCCACGGAGGCGTCTGGAAAATACATGTCGAGCTGCCAGATCAATATCCTTATAAGTCACCTTCAATTGGGTTTGAAAACAAGATATTTCATCCGAACATTGATGAGGGTTCCGGCTCTGTATGTCTTGATGTCATTAATCAAACATGGTCACCTATGTTTGATGTTTACAATATCTTTGAAGTGTTCTTGCCTCAGTTACTACGATACCCGAATCCTGCGGATCCATTGAACTCAGAAGCTGCTACATTGTTGAATCATGACAAAGAGGCTTATGAGAATCGTATCAAAGATTATGTCAAAAAATATGCTACAAATTTGGAATTCAAGACTGACGATGATGAATACAGTGATGAAGAAGTGGAACTAAGTGAGGTGAGTGATCTTAGTGATGATGATGAAGAGGATGAGGATGAGGAGATGGACGATGGGAGTGTTGTTGGTGAGATTGAGATTGAAGCGTGAAACGAAATTGATGATTGCAGTTTATATTTTGATGTACAGTTATGAATTATGAATGGTTCTTGTGGAAGTTGTAGGCTCACTTTCCATGGCTTGGATTTGCACATCTCCAGTCTCAATCCTTAGTTACAAAGCGGCCACCAATGGCTGCCATACTTTCCGAAGATGAACATTTTCTCTAACTGTGTTTAGAATCAAATTATTTTTTGCACAGATACCACGATATTCACAGGGCTGAACAAAATTCTGGGAGAATTCTTAAGTGTGCTTTTCACAGCCGTTTATAAAGAAGTTCATCTCGACCCAATGAAGGATTGCGAGAGATAGAATTTGCTGGTGAAGAACTAGCCTATAAAGTTATGAGATGATTTTCTTGACAAAGTGTCCAGTAAATCAGGAACTGGTGGAGCCCAGTCTTCGCGAAAATAATGACGATTCTAGAGAAAGCAAGAAAAAAAGAATCTCATCTTTTCTAATCTTAGCTTCACACATTTATCAAAAACATAGCGAAACAGTTAAAAATGAGAGTTTTACATTTGCTAGCTGCTACTGTTGCTGCCGCTGCAGCCCCAATCAATGCTGTAAGTACCTTCATATAACTTCTGTTCGCAACGCTTTAATGGCGCTTAGAGTGTATTCCCGCTGTGTCCTACTGCGCCACCTTTGCGTTTCAAGATTGGAATGTCACTAACATCGTTCATCCAGGATATTAAGGTCGTGAAAGTTGATGCTGATGGTGCTCACACCGTTAAGCATTTTGAATCTGTTGATTTGGACCAATTCAACTCTTTTGAGGACTTGGTTAAGTCCTTGCAATTGAACGAGCTGGACACCCCAGATGTCCAAGAGGAGAAGAAATCCTTATTGGAACAAATCAAGAGCTTTGAGAACACCGAGGAGGCCCTGGACTACTTTAGACAATTAGTTGTCGATACCTTCAATCATGTGGATGATTACTTTAACCCAGAAGACGAGGAGATTGCTCAGATTGCGGAGTTGGCTGATGAGGATAATGCTGGGAATTCTCAGCATGTTGCTCCATATCACAAGAGGCCACATGGCGCTAAGATCCACAAGGGTAAGTTTCACAAGGGTAAGTTTCACAAGGGCAAGTTCCACAAGGGTGAGCTCCACAAGGGTGAGTTTGAAAGTAAATTCCATGGGAAACCACATCATGAAGCTGAATTCTTGAAGAATCACCCAAGCCCACATAGTGTTAAGTCATTCGTCAAGGAATGCGACGGAGAAGAGGCAGCTCCTTCCAGCTGGGAAAGCTATGTTAACTATATCAAATCATGGGGTATCACCGCCAATGACGGAGTTGTTGACGAAAACAGCGAGAATAACGTTGATGCTCCTTTTTACCGTCAATCTTTGAACAACCTTGCTGAGAATTTCGACATGTCGGAGAACCCAGAGACTTGCACGCTTGGAATTTTCTCTATTATTTTCCTATACGGCTTGTTCTTTGCAACTGTTAGAGGTGTTGTCAAGAGAGTCAGAGTCCGTAATGCCGCCTCTGAAGCGGCCTCTGAAGCTGACTCTTCTGAGGATCTCCCACCATACGAAGATTATGAGAATGATGATGAAGAGAAGTTGTTGAATGAAAAGAACTAGGCCTCTGTCTCTTTTAGTTTAGCTACAATATCACCCCCACTTTTTTTATGACGGATTTTGGATTTATTGGGACAACCTGGTTTTTATTTATGATTACACACTTTATATTTGATTAGCTGGTCTCGTAATTTGTACGACAAGAAGTTATTGGGCCTGTGTGATACCAGGTGTGGCACATGTGTAGATATTTCAGCGTGTGTGGCTGGTTCTTCTAGGCGAATCGTGAGCAGAAAAGTTCATACAGTCCATGCGTTTGTCTAGTGATTCAGTTCTAAAGATTTATCTTTTCTATCGTATTGGTCTTTTTCGAAGGAAGGTTGTAAGCCACCACTACCACATTCATACAAAATATCACGGAAGAGAGTTAACCTGTAATTGAGCAATGTGAGCTACACTTCGAGTGTTTTCCCTGCTGTTTTATGAGAATAGCATGGCTTTAATTTATAACTTCTATATATTCAATATTCTACAACGGTCTTAAAATTCGATGTTAAGATCATTTTTTATTTACAAGAATGCTTTACTGTGTTCTCTCTTAGACAATCACAATACCGTGATCAACAATGGATGGCTTGTAATTGGCATCACTTGGAACAGTTGGGTTAAGAGGTTTGTATAAATACCAGCTCTTGAGTGCATTGACAGAAGCTCTAATCTTTGCCTCTTTCAATGAGGAACCATAACTCTCACCCAACTTGTGGTCGCCACTAAAGACACCAACAACAAAGAGTGGAGAGTTGGAATTTCTACCATTCTCCGCTAGAAGTCTTGCAACTGGCTTCTCTAAGCCCTCTCTCTTACACAGTTTAGATAACTCTCTTGTTGGCTGCTCAAATTCAAACATCTTGTTAATATCCAACTTTCTTGATAGGATATGGTCATATATGAACTCTTTTGTAGCATCCTCGGATTTTGTTGAAGCGTAAACACCACCGATAATGGATCTCACACCCAAGGCATAGGCAGTCAATGGGTTGATCGCATCCTTCTTTAGTGATCTGGTTTTGATCACGCCCTTCTCCTCAGTGGTGTCAACAGGCAAGAATCTAAGCTTACCATATGAGTATTCCTTTGGCTCTTTGTTTAGCACCTTCTGTAAAAGTGGTGTCTCATCAACTTCGATACCCCAACCGTATTTACCAACGCCATATAGTGACTCTGTACTCATGTATGATGCAACTGCAGTGTTCAGAATAGGTAGCGGCAGTCTAGGGTAAGTGGCCATCAAATATTCAGTAACATAGTAACTCAAAAAATTCTTACCTAAAATATTCAGACCATGGTTATGGGCCAAAATATCTCCACTCGAGCGGCATGTGAGTGCTCTTGCTAGAAGGCTAAGCGCGAATTCCTCAGGAAGATTTAATCTTTGGTGCAGTGCCACAAGTGGAGCAGATCTTGATGCCTCTTCCGTGGTTAGTGTATAGTTCTGTGGAGATGATAGTTGAGTCTGTGTCGGAGCCTCTTGTGCTTGGAGCACAAATCTCGATGTAGAGAAAAAGACCCTCTGTATTGGTTGATGGTGACCCAATATGCGTCTCTGAAGGAGGTCCATAGCTGTGTTTAGTGGATGGTCCTGTAGTTAAGCCTGGCTTTGTTTGTCGAATTTTTCACTTTGAAAAAAAAAAAAAAAAAAAAAAAAACACTCACAAGAAAGGTAAAACATTACCCGGAATCCTTAGTTGGTCAAAAATGGAGTACTTCCTAATCAGGTTGTTTATATCCTTTTCTTTGACACAAATACTTAATAATGTACCAGTTTGGCCAGGAAACTTCAATTCATACGAATGAAATAGAGATTTCATTACGAGAACAGTCGGGAGAGTATGTGGGGGTAATGCATAAATTTCAGGAAGATGGAGAGTTTAATAGTATTGCTGCATTGGACTTATAAAGTGCAAAGCGCTTTCGACAGGTAGAATCTCAGAAGTGTTTACTTTTAACTATTCGAAGTTTCTTGCTTGGATGCTTAGCTGGTCAATCTTACGAGCTAATCATTTATCATTTCTACTTGAAACTATTCCTAGTTCATCTAATGAGGAATTGGATGATATACAAAGCTGGTCCTTATAGCAGCTTCACTAACTGCTTACTGAATCGAAAAAACGAATACTAAAAGTGATGGTATATCAATGAGCAAAACTGGAAATAACACCAATCAGCCCATGGCCCCTAGTTAGATTGCTCTTCATAAAATTTGTAGGTGTGATTACTTGTGATAAAATAGGCTGAGCTATGTTTAAAATAAAACATTCTAATCATAAGTGGTGGTAATTGCACCCCAAGATTCTGTGGAAGAGATCACATTACCATTACAAGTGTCGTGGTACTCAGTGACAATAACAGAAGTGATTATTAACACATTGTTACCTTGGTTCAAGGTTCTGCTGTTACTGTTGGTGACTGCCGCAGGAGTGGTATCACATGAAGCCGACTGTGTCTTCACTGACCTGGAGAATATCAGAACACATGCGACTAACAGCTTAGTAACTTGCATCTTTGAAATGAATGGATAGAATGAAACTGATACTGGAGAATGAAGCAAGTGACAATGGCCGGTATGGTGGGCTCAGTCGAACTTAAATATGCTCTGTGTGGATTTCATCTCTTAAGACCCAAACACGGAATTGTTTGAAGATGTGTCTAGAAAATTTTCCTAATTGGAACAGGACAATAGATCTTTTAGCCTACGATAAACGATAAACATGTTTCTTTTCATAGGCTACCCACAAAATCTGCAATTTCAATTTGAATCATAGCAACTATGAAGGGAGTCGATTATTCTCGGTACCACGCCTCAACTCGCCTAAGTCGTTTGGTTAAGGACGGAAGATTCAAAAGCTTTTGACGGGGCTTATTGTAGGGATCACTAGATATGCCAATTAGAATATCTGGGGAGGCAACATATAGGGACCAATAAGTACTTCAGAATTGAAAGTACTGTATGGCACTAGCTTGTACTTATGCTATTATGTCTTACCCAATAGCTGTTGAGCTTCTTAATCCAGTCCCCAGGCAGTCCTTAAAGTCTTATATCTAGGTTTATTTTAGAACAACACGACGTCAAATTGCTAGAATTATTCCATCGCCTCTTCAATATTGATCAGGATTCCCTCACAGGCCATGCTATGTCCACCGTAGCAGAAGTAACGAGGTCATCACCACTTGCATCCAATCGACCCTTGATTACATAATCCAACTGGGCTGTACACATTATCATTTACGTAATACTGCTTTGGAACTGAGAACTCTTCTCATTCTCACAAGGCCTTTGGCTTTATCAATTCCAGAGCCATACGGCAATACCATTACCATTTTCTCTCAAAAAGCCCTTCTTCTTAGGTGCATATGCTCTTCGTGACAATCTCCAATAATCAGTGAGTCTTTGCAAATGCGTTCTTTCATCAAATCACATCGCCGAGATTCTTCTTCTGGTGGAGGGACTCTGGATTTCAGTGACCTTCCAGAGATTCTTCCCATCGAGAACCAGCAGCTTGAGAGCTCACCTGTACGGCATTCCCCTAGCTCGCCCAACTCTTCATCTAAGAACAGTAACAAGCTTCAAAGACTTTTCCAGCGCACAAAGAACTCTTCCCAAAATCTTCAGGGTTTTAATATCCTCCCACCACTTCCTTCAAATAGCACAGCGTCGCCATCAATCATTGGCACCCGAAGACATGAGTGGGGAAGCCCGGCGAGGAGATCTGAACACAGAGAGAGTTTGGAATCTCAGATCTCATTGAATCTATCTACCTTATCAATTACAGATGATACACCGGTGACCCCCACAGCTCCACTATCACCAGGGGTAGCTATCAGGCAACGATCACCGAAAAATAACTCCACAGCGAAGAATTTACGAAGACGGGCTCAAATATTTACAGAGGAGAATCTGGCGGAAGCGGCAAGAATTTATTCCAAACAGGAGCAACTTGGTGATCAAATAGACCATAGTGGAAATGACGATGGTGACCAAACTCTGACTTACGGAGATCCTGAGACAGATGCGAAGGGCAGTGATAATGATTCGATTGCGACTGCAGCTAGCGAATTTTCTTTCGAACAAAACAATGCCGCAGGTAGAAATGTTTCAATCAAATACTACAAAGCACCTGTTGAAAATGATCCTGGTAACGATGACAATTCAAGATTCTATATCGATGATATGGTGGATGACGACTTTGATGACGAAATGAACTATTTTGATGAAGATGATGAATTTAATGACGATGAAGAGCTATTCAACAAGAAGTACTTCTCTGATGATGATGATATTGATGTTCAAAAGAAGTCAGCACCACCTGTTAGCCACCTGAAACCTGAGATGACTCCACTGACTGCAAGTATACACACCAAGAAATCTGAAGGCAGCAACACTCATGACCAGCTATTAAGTCTTAGAACCAAAAGGTCTCTTAAGTACTATCAGCTACCACAGGCATTGGATCAAGAGTACAGTGCCGAAAAATATTCTTTTCTCCAAGACTCACAAAATAAGTTAAACAAATTCTCGCGTGATGATAGTTTTGACTCGTATGATTCGTTGTTGGATGAGATCAATGGAGTTCCAGAGGACTTTGAGTTTGAATTGCCAACCCCACCTCCCGCCCGTGCGGCAAAAGATGGGTTCAACAGGAATGGATCTAGGAATCTTAATTCTCGCATGAAGGCAGGCAAACTTCCAGTCTACGAAAACTCAGCGCCCAATTCGACCTACCAAACCCAAGATAAAACTGTCACTTTGTTCAATAGATCTAGACCCCTAATATCGGCTAACTCTCCAACTCAGATTGAAGAACAAACGTTAACTACACCCCAAAATTTCAGTTACTCAACACCAAACTCATCATTTACTACGCCGAACCCTGGTTTCCTGAAAGATGGGTTTGACCTTTCACCAATCGCAGAAGGTTCAGTTGATGGGTCTCCATAATATTGTACCTACATTTTTCAGTATATTTTGTAATAATGACGTCTCTATTAAGTATACCGCGCACTGGCAGAATATCAGTTTCGACATCTATTGTCACTAAGAAGGGGAGACTTGATTTCCGCCATTCATAAAGGTTGTGAAGTCATATCCTTGACTGTTAGCATAGTCAAAATAAGGATTGTCATTTGAGGTCTTTTTGGTAGATAAGGCACGTTTCAAACTCCTAACTTCAAAAAGTCTCTTCTCCTCTTCTTTCTTCTGTCTTAGCAAATCGTGTCGTCTTTGAAGAAGAATTGTCTTTTGTCTTTGCAAGTCCTCGATTACCTGTCTGGTATCCTTCAAGGTATCATCGCATAGGTCAATGACTGTTCGATTTTGGTAGTTTCGGTGACGAAGAAGCGTTGACTGGCTGGTATCTGTCATATGATGGTTCATTTGGACCTCTGATGCTACGGTCTCAAAGGAAAACCCGGAAATATCCCTGTGGCTCCCTCTATTGTTGAAGCCTCCATGATATGACATTGGTCTTCGTCTCACTCCCGCTGATCGTCTAGGAATGTCCGCATTTCGGAGCGCGCTGAAGTTTTCTCCTTCCTCATCATCAATAAAAATAGTTTCCCTAAAGTCACCATTGCTCAACCTTCTGATGATGGTTTTGTACTCTTTGGTGTTGGAAGCTTTTTCAGCACTTATTAGAGGAGCTCCAGGCTCTTGAGTTAAGTCTATAACCTCACAAATATCGTTAACATCTGAATTAACGCTGGTAAGTGTACTGGCATGACTAAATTGTTCACTGACGGCAGTTTCATATGAAGATTGACTCAAAAGTGGTGATGTTGGCTTTCTTAAGAGTGATTTGGTGTATCTCTGTGAAGTAGAGCGAATGTTATCATCTTCAACTGTGTCCTGCGCAAACACGCGATGTGGTTGTTGATCATGATAACTTGAAGTGAGGGTCGCAGATGGCCTTGTGATGGGAGCACCTTCAAAAGTCTCATTCTGAGTCGCTTTTATTGTTGGTTCTCTCTTCTGTCCAATACCAAGTCCTTCGCTAATTTTCTTCGAAACTTCGTGTTTATGTGATAGCTTTGATATTTTTTGTCTTCCATCAGATAGCGAAACACCTGCAAGGATAGATACACCAAGTTGAGCAAGTTGAGCCGTTAAATCTTCGCTCTTTTCTTCTGTTGAACAGTGAGATTCTTGGGTTGACTCCACCAATGATTCCTGTATTGAGGCTTGTGTTGAGCACTGAATGGAATCTTGTAGTGAGCCTTGGATAGAGTCTTGAAGTGATATTTGAACTGATTCATGAGAAACAACGGACTGTTCAGACACGACCCTTTGTGAGTTATTGATGTTTCTAGTGGTTGTGTAATCAATACCGTTGGCTGAGATCCCCCTGTACTCTCCAAAGCTCCGACCGGATGTGGATGATGAAATGCTTGGTATTATACTTGGAACATTTGAATACTTCGATGATGACACCCTGTGACTTCTCTTCAGGCCATCGTCACCAGCAGTTTCTTGCGCCTCTGGAGATGCCGCGGCATTATTTGTAGTAGCTAAGGTTCTGCGTTGATGAAATTTGATTGGACTATGTGACTGCACCTCCAACTTGTGAGCGGCAAATCTATAGCTGGATCTGTTTGGGGATTCTAGTGGGCCTTCAGGAGTGTACAAGCTCAGTCCTGATAGTGAATGAGCAACATCACCTAGTGGCTGTTGTGATGGAATGTCTGGAAGATCTTTCTGTTCACAAGAAGGACCCGGTTTGCTTGGGAAGCAGAAAGATCTGTTAAGTCTATTATTTTGCCTTTTTGCAGCAGGACTAGGGTTTTTAACTTCGGTCTCAATGTCTGGTTTTGGATTGTCGTTAAGTTGTGGTGTACTCAGGCCCTCTGCAATCAAATCCGTAATTGAGATCTTGCCGTTGTAGTGAACATATTGAGTTTTTGATTGTTGCTGGTTTGGTACTCCTGTTATCACAGAAGATTCAAACAATCTCTTTGGTGTCACTGAAAAAGTTCTCGATTTGTCCAAGAAGGCGATTTCAAACGGTTCATAATTAGAACCGTTGAACACAAGTGATGTAGGTCTTGGTATGCTCTTGTTTCGTGGTGATAATGATGGAGGTAAGGATAGCTCAACAGGCACAGCGACTTTCCTGTTGTTCAAATCAGAGTGAGGTTTCAGGAAAAGTCTATGGCGCTCAGGACTAGTTGATAATAGTTCTCTCATTGAATCAGCTACACTTGAAGTTCTGGAATGGCTTCTTCCTCTAATATCTTCGCTGCAAAATCTTCTGTGGTCATAATGGTTTGCGGATCTCTGAACAGGCTCGTCTTTGGCAATATTTGTCTCATCTCCGTCATCAGTAACATCAACCCATTCATCTTCAGAGAAGTTGACGTCACTGAACGACGCTTCATTGTCTTTAGAATATTCATCTTCAGTGTCAGAATGATCCACAGGCAAAGAAAATCTTACCTGTGAAGTTGACCCAGTGATCTGTCTTTTAGAGGGGGAACCATCCTTTACCATGGAAGATTGAAGGACCTGGCCGTCTGCTGCTATGTATGTGTTCATCTGTGATCTAAAGATGTGATCAGCGCCAATCGAGGTTGGCCTTCTCTTATGACAACGGTAAGACATTGGAGGGTTCTGGATTTATTCGTAGATGCTGTATCCG
Organism: Barnettozyma californica; assembly: GCA_023627795.1. NCBI lineage: Eukaryota > Fungi > Ascomycota > Saccharomycetes > Phaffomycetales > Phaffomycetaceae > Barnettozyma > Barnettozyma californica. The sequence goes on along the minus strand of JAMAIE010000003.1, from coordinate 742,799 downwards.
TTATTGATGGTGTCTTACGTCCCAAGGGTTAACAACGATAACTCAAATTCCAAACAGACGCACCAAGACTCAGTGTTGAAAATACCGGAGGATAGTAATGGACTGGATAGAAACTGAAGAGGCGCGACTATATAATTCTTAAGACTTGCTTCTCAGCCTTTTACCATTTCTGAATAAACAAACCACGAAAGGATTTCAACATAGTGCTCTAATCCGGCGAGATTGATTTTTCTTGTTTACTTTTTTCCCGATTAGGAACCACATAGAACATACACGTTTAATCTTTTTTTTTTATACGTCAGAAAGGTTTGCTTGCATAATCCGGAATCGAAGTTTATTTTAAACAGGGTTTAGAAGAAGACTTTCCAGTCTCTGTGCATAAGCATCAAAGACTTCGGCAGTTTCTGGAGCCCCATTCACCATTATACTAACACTCTTGTGCGAGGAGATCACGTCATTGGTAAACAGCGGACCAGTATGGTTGTTCGGTTGAGAGAAGACAAATTCTTCAATCCCTTTGACCGTAGCACGCTTCCCTAAGTTAGAGACCTCTAAAGTTGTTCCTCTTGGTTCATCTTTCTTCTTCTTGAGGTACTTCTCTACGTTGATGTAGTTAAGCATTCCCACGCGTTGGGCTGATTCTCTTTGACGCTCGGGATCCAACTGGGATTGGATTTCCCTACCATAATCCCAGTCAATCTTTTTCGAAAACAGATCAAGTTCGATTGCAGAAACACAGAGTCCACTTGCTCTTGCAAATTTCTGGTCAAGGAATGGTCTCAGGTTCACAGGAACAGACACTTTGATAGACTCCTGCTTCATTGCTTGAATATTGAAATACACCAAAAGCGTAGTAAACGAGACTTTCTCCCTCTTCATAATGATATCTAATCTTTGGAACTTTTCTATGTCAAGTTTTATCAATCGCTTCAAAGTGTGGAATGTAGTTACATCCTTGGGTCCCACGTTCCAGGCTCTCCAATCCTTGTTGAAGATCTCACCTGCAAGTGTCTTCAATACAAACCAGAGCGAAGGAATATAAAGAGGGTTCGGGTTAGGCACCTGAATGTCTTCCCCAATTGCTTCTCCATTGGCCAATTTGACTAGGTCCTCCACAATGAAAGCAGCTGTACTACCATCAGCTAATGTATGATCAACAAGGAACAACAACCATCTTCCATGAATTACAAATCTCCAGAGTGACCTGGTCGTCAAATCTGTCCTGAAGACAGTCTCTTGATTGCGATTAACAAGTGAGACAATGTCATCTGGATCATTCGGCCCATGGTCCTCTATTTCTACATGTTGTTCGATGTCAATCTCAATCTGTCTGACTTCGCCGCTAACAACTGTAGTTCTAAGTATCTGTCTTCTCTCAACTAAGGACCTAATATGATCAAGCCATGAAGATCCAGCAACGTCTCCTGACACCCTGGCACCGACAGTGATGCAAGAGTATGTTTCCAGCTTATTACGAGTGTAACAGTACTTTGTGAAAACATCCATAATTCATGAATGTCTGACTAGAACTCTCAGCTGGTCGAAAGGTAAGGTCTCTGGTTTCTGTTCCGTTCATAGGCCACCCCTAATCAACCAACCCCTATTCTGATAATTACACCTCATACACAGGTTTACTCAATGTAATGTTCCTTAGCTTGCGTTATGTGAATTATCCAATACTGGAGATCACAGCACTCAAAGAGGTCGTTTTACTTATTCTGTATTTGGAAATTCCAATAGTTACCTGGAACTTGAATATTCTATGTAGAGTGACGAAACTGTAGGCTACGCCATATCGCTAGGGCTATGGGAACCCAACGCTCAGTATTGTCAGAATTCCGTTCCACCAATTTACTTCATCTTTTCTAATGCCGTATTATCCTTAGATTTTCTCAACTATAGCTAGCTAGCACGATTCCTGTTAATCATACTTAGTTTGAAGCCTATAGGCCCCAAGATAAGCAGGAGGGATATATAATGAAATTAAAGTAATCTGATAAAGATCAATATATAGTTACAAGCGCATCTTCCTTTAACCAATGATAGGTGTGGAACCTCAGCCTTAAAAGCTCACTGCTGTTGTTTCAGTTAATGGTGTGTATCCCAAAGAAAGGAAACATGATTGGAAAATGGTACGGACACGGACTTTTCAAAGTCCGTGTTGACTCAAAAGATTCTATGAATGCCGCAATAAAAGTCACCACAGGCACATCTCACATCTTGATTCCACCTACAGTCTACTCTCTTCCACAAGGTCCCAAAATTACTAGAGTTGTAACGAGTTGAATAAAATGTCCAACTCGCGACTAGTGAGTTAACGAGTTGATGGTAGTCAAGCTAAAGCTGAAGAAATACTTTCTTATACAAGGTCCAATTGAGATACCATTATGATAGATATCCCAAGACTTTCCGTTGTAATAGATTAATTTACAGTAAAATAGTGTAAGCCTAGAGTAGACCTGGGTTGTCGTACTACAACCCAGGTCTAAATTTACCCTTTTAGGAAAGCACTTGGATACCGTCTGGATACCTGTAAAATTGAGACGCAGTATCCATGGATATGGATACTGGATACTTGGATACTGAGTATCACCCAGATCTAGCCTAGAGCTAACTAGTCCACTGTAACCAGCTAGCTGTACTGATATCACCTATTTATTGTAAGGATATACCGACGGATAACAACGAGTTGAAACAATCCTCAACTCATAACTCGTGAGTTGTAACTCGTGGCCAAAAATTTGGGAACTCGTGAGTCGTAACTCGACTCGCTACAACTCTAAAAATTACATTCCAAATTACAATATCTTGATTTGTAGGGTGTGATTTCCCAAACCCAGGCTACGTTATTTGTTCTTAGTTTCACTAATTAGTGTGTATTGAGTTCCAATGGTTACCCGGCATTTGTCGAACGTGGATGGATGGTTTTATCAGTATCAGGCCAGTGCACTTGAAGAAGCATCAATTCAGATCTGTAACAAAATGTCCCTCCAGTTTTTCACAGATCTTGTTGAATGCTCCATAAATCACACTACTGAAATCGTTTCGGGTGTCACCGTCCATATGCAATGGTCAATCCACACCGATAATCCACTTCTTCTTGATGGAGGTAATGCACATCTGAAGGTTCTCTTCCTACTTCACGGTCGAGGCCAAACCGCCGTCAAAATTAACAGGTTGGCTTCATATCTACTAAAGCATTACACATCCGAAACACCGCTTGTGATTGTTACCTTCGATCAGAGAAATCACGGTGATAGAACTGTGGAGTTCAAGCGAAATGGCGGGTGGGACAACGGTAATTACCAACACGGTCCAGACCTTTTATCAATGATTGATGGTGCAGTGGTAGATCTAAAATTAATCATGAAATACTTTGACTCTTACTTCCCATTAATACAGACATATAACATAACCAAAATCGTTGGAGGCGTGTCAATGGGAGGCCATGCAACAATCCGTTTTGCAGTGGAAGGGGAATGTGATGCAGCTCTTCCAATTGTGGGATGCTTCGACTTAACAACAATGTTGAAGGATAGGCTAGAAAAGTTGCCCCAGGAAGATCAGGAAAGGGCTGACAAATCGGTATTTCGTGTATCTTATAGAGATGATTTGAAGGTCTTAGAACAATTCCCGATTGAGAAAATGAAGGTACTGGCTTTGTTTGGTGATGATGACGAGATAGTTCCAATGAACTACTCAATCCCGTTCCTGAATAGATACAACGTGGACTTAGTCACTAGAGATCAACTGGACTTCTCAAAGAGGACATTCCAAGCCGCTAAGTATTCTACAGCTCATACAGTGACAGAAGAAATGGCCATTGACATCATACACTGGATTTATTCTCTGTAAACAGTTGAACTAGCCCAGCCAATAAAACTTTGAGAACTCAATAATATCTCCAACTGTTCAATCATAGAAAAATCGTTTAAAAACATCGGATTATCAATAAAACTTGCATCAATGCTCTTTCTCGTTGACCAGTTCTCTACAGGTTGATGGTCAGGGATTTCTGAGCTATTGAGAGAAAGCACTTTGTTTTTTATTAACAACTTCGTGTCATCGTCAATAGGCTCACTAAGTCCATGCTCCAGAAGTTTTTGAATATAGACTGGTGACAATCTGAAGGTAGAGTCATAGAGCCTTTCTGTGATGTATGACAAGATTAGACACATTCTACTTGCGTAGACGTAAAGCTCACTCACATTCATCCAACTCTGAACTAAGACATGCGCATTTTGATGCATGATTCGAATAATCTCATCGTTAAGCATGATACTTCCTGTCTCCTCCTGTAGTTGACTCTGTGAACACAATTTCAGAATAATAGTATAGAAAACCTGTCCACCACGGTGTAAGCATTGAATCATTCTAGGAATGAGCTGATGGCTATACCCGAACTGCTTGTGAAGGTTGTATGTGGGATATCTCTGAGGTTCAAAGAAATAACTCAGCTCTGAGATCTCATTACTTGCGTCTATCAGATGAGCAATAGCATTCTTGAGCTCCTCTTTACAAGTCTTTGCACGTTCATCGTAGTAAAGGAATATCTGAACACTCAACATGCACTCGACACACAAAAGATCTAACATGGTCATGAATTGAATTGTCTTTTCCCATCTTTTACCCCTTGTCGATGAGTCCATTGAAATGATCGTTTTAAGATCAGTACGATAGAGCTTGAGCTGTAATAATTCTTCATTGAGGTCTTTGATAGTTGGTGGATTCCTGACGTTATTGACCATTCTACTCAGCTTCTCGAGGTAGTGATTGTATTTGTTTCTTTCTAGGAGCCCCCTGCTGATAGCACTATGAACAGTGGCACCTCTTCCAACACTAGGCAACTGTGTAGTGAATCGCTCGTCAAAAATCCGAATTGAATTCCCCAAATACATGAATTCTAAACGATCCAATTCGAGAATGTGATACCACATCCTTCTGATATAAACGGCTTCAGGGTTTAATTGTTCGGGTTCACGATCAATTCCTAAGAGGGAAGCAAACTGAAGAATGGATGGCAGCGAAATTCTGTCTTGAGAAGTTACCGGTCCAATCAGCTCTGGTGAAGCTTTCTGGTATGTATGAATCATTATCACCAATCTTAAACCATCTAATTTGATCTCCTGAGTGGGAATGATAGCCTCCTCAAGGCACAAAGTAGCCATTGTGAAAACCTCTTCACTGATTGCGGGCATCTTCGGCTGAGGGAGGCCACAGTTGAAGAATGAAATATACGAAATTCTCATGATGAGAAGTAATATTCCTAGAAAATTGTACTCCGATTTTGTTCGTGTCGATGTTGTGGAAAGATCACTTATGTAAAAGCTTCGAATATTCTGATAGAATGTGTCTCTGTTTAAGAAGGAATAAGCACAGTATAGTTCTGATTCAAAGAAATGGTGCACTAAATGCCACACATATTTCTCGTCCGCAACATACGGCCTGATGAGCTCAAACACCTTGGATTCTCTTAGTCTCAAGTCGTTCTTCATTATCTCAAAGCTCGATGCAACCCTCTTTTCCTTAAACAATTGCTGCCGTACAGCTTGCGGGATACTTTCGTAGAAGGAGGACCTCACTGCATTGAGATATTTGTTTTTAAACATCGCCTGACCAAAAGTGAAGATATAAACAAAGTTATTAGAGCTGGTTGGGTCAATCGGGCACAGCTCATCACGACGAGCTTCAAGTTCTGTGAGCCTTTCCTGAAGTCGTGCAAGCTTGGAGACAAGATCTGCTTCTGGAATCACAGGTCTTGCACCTGCAATATACTCACATTTGCGGCCATGACTGAGACAGAAGTCGCAAGCCGGATGAGTTTTCGAGCACTGTTTCAACAGTTAGATAATGGTGAACCCACAAAAATGCTGTGCGGGATACTCACTTTAAGCTTACGCTTGCGGCACAGTAGACAAGAGTTAGCGATCCGTTGGCGCTTTAAATTTTGCTGGTCAGCTACTAATGTCATGCGTGGTTCAAATGTCGTTTTCTATGTAAGACATATTACCGCAAAGCCTAATTATATTATTGTTTTGTTTTGTTTTGTTTTCGGTTCGGAGCCAGCGGTAATCATCATAATCAACAATCACTAAACCCGAAACTCGGCCGAGTTCAGAAGATGTAACGTTAATTGTCATCGATGCCAGTAACAACCTCATGCCTTCCTCTCAATTAAAAGATTGTGTTGACAAAAAACTTTCGAGCTCTTCGATAAGCGTAGTGTCCAAACCAACTAGCTCCGACGTGAAATTCCCAAACACTTCCCCAAAATAGTTCGTTTCTGGGTCCTTTTTATACGTATTTTGTAGGAGCTGTCTCTGACCAGTCAAAACCACCAATTCGTCTGAAATAATCCAACAAGATTCTGGCGATAATGGTCTTATTGTTTTATCTGTTGCAAGCCACTCAATGCAATCGGATGATAACTTGGACTGTGTACCGAACATGCGCAAAATAATGAAGGAAAGAGCAATATGAAGTCTTTTAGCATATAAGTACCTGTCTGAGATCCCGCCACAGGCTGATACCAACACCTTCGTGTTCTGAAAAATCGATGTCTTGATTTTATCAATCGTCTGCATCATGATGACCGACTCACTTTTTTGTTTCTCTGTTTGGTAACACAGTTTTATCAAAATTGTTTGTTGGAACTGTAAACATCTGTGGAGTGATTGAATAATTCTTGGGATCAGCTGAACCTGGCAACCAAAGTGTTCTCTCAAATTATAAAAGTGTTGTTGTTCGTGATCTAAAAAGTAAGACAAAGTGATGATCTCACTGACGTTATGCACTAACGATTTCAATAGGTTCTGAAACTCTGTTGTTTGAGTGGCCCCAATACTGTCATAGTGTAACAACATGTGGATAGATAGCATGTATTCCATGCTACTGAGATCCAAGTAGCTCATAAAGTTCAGTGTCTTTCTCATCCTGTTCTGAACATTCGTGGAGTCCATGGCAAGAACAGCTTTCAATCCAATGTTCCTTTTCCTTATCTCATCTAACATTTGGTCATACGCATCCAGCGTAGAAAGAGTACGAACATTGAAGATCATATTCGAGAGCTTGGTCGCAAGCTCATGGATGCACTGACGATCTTGATACATTTCATTGAAAAAATTATCCTCTTTTGATAGGGAGGATGAAATTTGAGGTATCATGGTGGTGTATTTTTCTGTGTCAATTTGTGCTGGAGCCCCAAAGTAGATGAACTCCATTCTCTCAAACTCCAGCAAATGATGCCATAGTCGTCTTCGGTAGTTTGAGTCAACATCATCGTTTCCAGTATCTCGGTTAAGGCCCATACCCAACATGAAATGAAACAATTGATGTACTGTCACCCTTTGCTTGCTAGGAACTGGGCCAAGCGACTCAGGACAAATTTTCTGGTATGAGGATATCAGAAACATCAGCTCTAATAAATGTGAATTTTCCGTAATGCGATGAATCATAGCGGACTCCTCAAAACATAGAGCAGCTATTGAAAACGCATCAGGAGTAATCACATTGATGGGCGGATGTGAGTACCCACAGTTGTAGAATGAGATGTAAGCAATTCGCAAAATTAGTAACAGCACACCAGCCAGTGGATAGTCACTCTTGAACACAGGACCATCTTCATTAATTCGGACCAAAAACTCTTTAAGATCCACATGAAAGGTGTTTCTATCAATGTATGCGTAAGACATGAACAATTCGGAGGTGAAGAAATGGTTCACTAGTTCCCACAATTGCAGTACATCTTTCAGATAATCCTTAATAAGCTGTCCCAATGTAGATTTTGTGCCACGCAAATTATGCTTTATAAGTTCAATATCAGAAACATCCCTCTTTTCCTTTTCAAACTGCTCATCGATAATCTCTGGAATCGATGAAGAGCCAAACATTTCCCGTTTATTGTTCATTGCTACCAGTCGAGAGAAGGATGAAAGGTACTTGTTCATGGTGATCAGATTGGGAAATGACATTATGTGAGTGAAATTGATACCCTTCGAACTGTTTGGACTTGTCAGCTCACCGGCTTCTCCAGGACAGGCCTCTAATATTTCCTCTCTAGCCTGTTCAAGAGCATAGAGGCGATCCTTCAGTGTACGAATCTGAGCCTCAAGAGATTTCGAGGAGGTATTGGGAGCAATTCCAGTCACACTCGCAAATGGAGTTGAGTATTCACAAACCTGATTCTGTTTTACACAAGTAGAACAGATGGGGCGTTCTCTATCACAGCGCAATTTCTTGAAACGGCAGTTCTCGCAAGAGTAGACCACACGCCGTCTCTTGTTCGAAGAGCGAGCTGGTGGCTCTGGCCTGTGCTTAGAAACTAGAGCTTTCTCGGGCAATGACATTGGGCACTGAATGTCCGCTGCAGTTGAACCTAGTCTATAGTCTATGCGAAATAGAGAAAGAGATGTTTTAATCTGGTAATATTTTTAATCGCCGAAAATCCGTCCGGCATTAATCGGCCAAAGGGTAATGAATAGCCAAATTAAAACCATGCGAAACGCTAGATCAGTTTCGTGGTTTAGAGTACGAATGTATTTACTTCTAACAGTCGTAATTAGAGTAGTGGAGACTGTCTCTCTAGAAACTGCTCTAATTGATCAATAGTGGATGTATCCAAGCCATTTTGAGCAAAGAATATCTCCAAATCATCCTCTGGTCCACTAAAAGTGCTACTGCTTAACACCTCCTGGTCCCCATTCAGCTCTATAAGTGATTTCTGAGCCATCTGATGCATCTCGTCCGTCTTAGAATCCAATGGTGAGATACTGCTATTTAGAAGTTGTCGGAAAGTAGGCGAAGTGATTGCATTAAAGTCTATCCCAAAGTTCTTCAACGTCATAAAAGAGTTCATCATGTGCAAACGTTTACTATAAACGTTGTACTTGGAGTTCTTTCTGAAGTTAACCAGCATTACTCTTAGGTTAGTCGTCGAAACTTTCTTCAATCGTTCAAGCCCAGGATGCAAATGGGATCTGATAAGGAGCGACATCTGCCACTGTAGAGCACGATGCTGGGCCATTAGGATCTTGGGTATAAGGTGGAAATTGGATCCAAACTGTGACTGCAGATTATAGTCTGGGTGTGACTTTGAGTCCAGAAAGTAAGTTAAACAGAGCATAGAGTTAAAACCAAGCATAACCCGCTCAAACATCCTGCAATGAGCGTCACTTTCCAAGTCCGCACTAAGGAGCAAATGAAGCGAAACTGTGAAGCTCAAAGAGAACAAATCTATCAGATTGATAAATTCTGCAGTTTTGATAGCTCTTGCTTCTATCGTACTTGAGTCTTTCTGTAATAACTTTGTTAGAGTATTCTCCCTGAGGAACTCATCAATGCCACACAGGGGATCCTCGAAATCCTCTAATACAGGATATGGTCGCACAGAATTCAAAAGGTTGGAAAATTGTTTGATAAACCTATACCTTTTAAGGCTATGTGCAGAGTAGTCGATTTTTATCCTATCCAGCTCGCGAATAGAACGATCAAGTGAACACAATTCAGTGGTGTGGTATTGCTCTTTAATTGAAAAGGGTGTACCATCGTTCAAGAATTTGACACTATCTAGTTCTAATAGACTCATCCAAACAAACCTCTTCGCATTATTGAGTTGATCCAGAGAGTCGTAATCCAAGACGTTATAGCCTGAGATTGAAGTAATTCTAATCAGTCTGTTAATATCAAGGGAAATCATGTCGTCAATGAATGACACAGACTCAGGTCCATACAAGTGGTATATTTCCAACAAAAGCGACAATTGGATGTACTCTAAAGTAGACGTATGCAAAGGCTTTCTGATCTCGTCCAGACACAATCCTGCCAAGATGGTAACCTCTGGTCCAACCGCGTAGCTTTGGTTTAACAAGGGATGTCCGCAGACATATAGTGAGACGGCAGCAATTCGCATGACCATCAGTAGCTGTCCCAGGAAGAGGTAAATATATGGCTCAGATATGAAAGGTGGAACAGCACAATCATTTGGCAATGTGCTGTTGAGCATGACTAGGAAGTTATCCTTGATGATGAAGGGGAAGCTTAGATACAACTCGGTCTCAAAGAAATGGGAAACAAGATATCGCAGATTTGGATGCAATAAATGCGGCTTTATGAGATCATAAAGCCCAATCTTCCTCTGGAACATATCAAATTTTACTATATCAATGGCTGAGTTCTGTCTTTTCTCCCTTTCAAACTCGTGGAAAATCTTTGAAGGCACACCGCTTCCTCGTGTACTTCGTATCAAGGAAGTCAGATATGCGTCTTTCTGAAACAAGCTAAACAACGAAAGTGGCCGTTTCAGCAAAATCGGCTCGCGTTCCGCTACTTCATCGTGCGGAACCAATCTATCAGTAGGAGATACATCTTTACTCCTTTCTTCGCGGAGCACTCCCAGCTGATGTTCAAGTTCTTTGATCTGTTGATCAACATTGTACGAGTCTTTCACCTGAGGAGTGGTGTAGTAAAGACAGGGGATACCAAGTTTAAGGCAAGTAGAGCACTCAGGTTTCTGTTTTTCACACTGCAGATAGGTTAGCGTCACTACGAAGGTTCATGTTTAACTTGTGGCCCAAAATGAGGGCGTGACATACCTTAAGCTTCTTGGAGCGGCATGCCTGGCAAGATTTGATGAGTCTTCGCTTCTTGTTAATGCGTATAGGATCATCTATCATGGCAGTTCTTGTGTGTAGTGTATGAGTGATCCACGTTTTGAATGCTGCTGTCTCAGCTGGTTCGCTAGCGACTTTCAAACAAAACCATATAAAAGATTATAGCCGTGTGTCTCCGCTTAAACACAATTTCCGAAAGAGCGAGGATCCAAAATGCGGCTGTTGTAGAAGGACAATATTCCGAGGGTAAACGAGACATGAGTTTTGACATAAATGAAGAGAAACAGAGTCCCCAACCTCTAATCAGTGGTTCAGTGGTTCCCTCATTATGGAGTAAATTTCAACATAAAAGAACCCCTGTTATTATTTTTAAACATTTGTGGAATGAAACTTCAAGAGCATGTAGAGCTAACTATCTCAAAAGAGACAGGAACCAGGTTCGATTTCGCGGTTCCCTGTGAGGTCAAGTGAATGTAAATGAATTGATAATTGTGCATACATGGCAGTGAACTTTCTGTTGTTCTTTTGAAAGCTTAAGTCTTGAATTTTGTCAGTGATTCTCACATCTTTCATACCATTAGTCTAAATGGTATAGAATCCATAAGACCATCAGGATTTACACAATACTGTGAATCGCCGAAGGCAGCCATTGTTTATCTTTGAACTAGAGCTTGCAAGATTCACTGGTTGAAAGATCTATTCTATGGTCTCTACTTCTCTACATTCCCTTTTTCAGTGAAGCGTTTTTATTAACAAAATATGTCAACGAATAGACCCCCTGTTACATGAATTGTCTCTGAATGGTATACTCCCAAACCTTTTCAAAAACTGTTTGGTCATTTTCTTGGGCCTTCATTTCAACCTTCAAGAAGAAGTTCTTCTCATCACAAGTCAAACTAGACTCAGTCTCTAAATGCACCTTCCAATCATCATCATCTCTTCCCATGTCATAAGTCCACCAGTTTACATTTTTTGCGCTGAGAGGATCACCTTCAACGATGCTAAACTGATTCTTGTTCCACGAGCCGTGGTAAATTCCAGATAACTCTTCATAGTCCGGAATACGAACCAAACCAGAGTCTTGGATGTCTGTCAAAGTGTGCGAGTTGGTGCTATAGTTGAATGACGCGGTCTTAATTCTGTCATATGGCTTCATTAGCTCTGTTTTGACACCAGGCATGATACTGGCCTGTTCAAATACTGGAGATGTTGTGACCTGGGAGCTGTTGACCAACGGAAGCACCAATTCACCACTGTGCACCTTCACTGTTGGGATGTTTGGAGTTGGCCAATTTTGTGGCCAGTCAGCTGTGGAAAGGGCGACGCGAAGCTTATGGCCTCGCTTTAGAGCAATTCCCAGGACATCAAGCTTGATTTCAACGTCGTATTTCGTGCCTGGTGTCAACAAAGTTGGGAACTCGTGGGACTTACGGTGGGTGAGGTTCAATTGACCCCAGGACAGAAGGACATGTTCGCCATTTTCAGGATAAATGTCAACTAATCTTGCTGATAGGTTCGCCAATGGAGAGTCTGTGGTCAGAGTCAACTTTAGTATTGGCTCCCCTAACAACTCGAGCTCAGAGTCATAAACTGCGGAATCGAAGACGACACATTTGGCATCCTCAAGTCTTTGATCAGCTGGGAAGTCACCTTTGAAACCAAATGGACAGTATGTACCTCTGAATTGGCCATGCGACAATAAGCCAGAAACGTCGCAGTCAATTGTTGACGCGTCAGCTGATAGCTTGTTGTCATTAGCCAAGAACAGGGATGTGGTGACCTTCTGCTTTGGATCAACTAAAGAAATCCATTTACCTTCTCTGTAAGAGTAACTCTCCTCGATCGAACATGGATCTTGAACGTACGCAGTTAACTTTGGCAAAGAGAAGCCGCTCTGCTCCTCTGGGTGCAAGTACTTCTTGAACCATTGTAATGACAATTGCTGGTAACCAATTTTTGGAGCAGGCTCTGCCATTTCTGGGTATTCGTGCACCCATGGACCAACAAGACCAGCAGAATCTGGATGTAGCAAGTTATCTACCATTCTAAACACAGGGGTAGTGTACCCGTCTCTCCACCCACCAACAGCCAGCACAGGGATGTTCACCTTAGCGTAATCCTCGTTGATGGAGCCATGCTTCCAATATTCGTCCCTAGTTTGGTGTTGGATCCAATTCTTAATCATTGGTTCGACATTAAGTCTCTCCAACCAGTTGCTTTTCCAACCATCACCAACGACACGGGGATCTTGTGGCCTTGGGGCATAGACACCCATAGTGGACCCCCACCACAGCATGTCTGATGCAAGGAGACACCCACCACGATAATGAACGTCATCTGAGTATCTGTCATCAGTGGACATGAGGGTGATGATACATTTCAAGGCAGGGTGTTGTCTGGCGGCGATTTGCAAGCCATTGAATCCACCCCAGGACTTACCAAACATGGCAATGTTCCCATTTGACCACGTTTGAGAGGTGATCCAGTCGAAGCACTCAAGAGCATCATCTTGTTCGATCTTGAGATACTCGTCAATCAGCACACCGTCACTCGAAGAGGCACCTCTCATGTCAATACGGATCGAGGCCAATCCATTTCCTGCATACCAACTATGGCGAATTTGATCACGTTGAATCGTGACATCTGTTCTATAAGGAATGTACTCAACCAATGAACCAACTTTTAGACCACCTTCGAGTGCCTGAGTTGGAATCCAGGCATGAGCTTGGAGTTGAGTACCATCCTTCAAAGGAATGCGTATCCTCTGCAGCTTTGTGACAGGGAATGTCAGTGAGTCCTGTTCCAGCACCTGTGTAATCGCACGGGGGTTGGTGTTACGAACGTTGAATGCCATTGTATTCTTGTGTATTTCCAGCTAAGTTATACCATTAAGATTTGATGTATGTGATGAGAAGTGTATTATTATAAGAGATCTCTGAAAAGCGCGCGCTTTTGCGGAGGTTTCCTCATGCGGAAATGAGGAGCGAACGATAATAGGTGCGAAGCTGGCTGAGGCATCTCTAGAGGGAAATACTAGGCGTTATCGAACATACATAGGTCACAATAAATGGAGAACTGTACACATCGGATCACTTACCGGATCAAATCATCAACCTCTGATAACTACTGTCCCCTACCTCCGCTATTTGTTTCTGTCTGCTTGTTTTTCCTGTTTTTACCTGTTTCTTTTTCCACCTCGCGGAGACTTGATCGGTTCAGGGACCAATTCTCAGGCGATACGAGCATTAGTATCACCAATCAGATGCAGTCTCAACCTCTTAGATACCACGCTGTAGCTAATGCCTCGCCAACCAACAAGCGGCGCTATACGGTGCTCTCGTCATTCTGCTTCTTGGAACTCTGCAGCATTGAAGTTTCATGATGTCATTCCTTTCAGTCCCTGGACAGTTTTTTTTTTTTTTCAACGGTCAGGCATTCACTAAAAATCTAGTATATGAGATAAAATGTGCAGCTCAAGTATACCAGGACCTTGTGAGACTCGCTAATCGTAACCCGCCCAGACATGTCACTTAATCTCGTTTAACGTTTCCTCGTTGCTAATTAGATAAGTACGTCTACCTGTCGAGATAACAAGTAGAATGGGAAAGATCGCGATAAAACCTATCTGCGGAATATGCATATCGCCCAATCAGGTAATAAATGTACCCAGTCACAGAAACTCTGTGAAACTGGTTTTCCCATGGAATATATATAAGGTCCCCTGCATTCCGTGCCTTCTATTAGATGTATCTCCTTTACTTCATATTGAATCACTATAACCGTAACAATGTCTAGTGTCGAGAAGACAACAGGGGGAGTCCAGACCAATTCTGACTCCGCTTCGCTTGAATCACAAACCAAAATGGGCGTCCACCTTGAGGACATGAACGAGATGGAGGCTCGTGACTCTTCCCTTGCCCAGAAGATCCATCTCATCAACAATGCCATCGATCAGATCGGTTTTACTTGGCACAATGCCAAACTGTTTCTTATTGCCGGATTTGGTTACTCGATTGATTCTCAAATGGAGATGATTCAGTCAGCTGTCAGAGTCTATGTTGACCGTCAGATGTGGAGTAACGACAAATTTCCATTGTCCAATGAAATCTTCTACGCAGGTTTGATTTGCGGCTCTGTCTTCTTTGGTATGGGTGCCGATATGATTGGTAGAAAGATTGTCTTCAACTCCTCCATTCTCCTCACATCGCTTTTTGGTTTCCTTACTGGTGGTATGGACAACTACGCCACCTACAACATTTTTATGTTCTTGTCAGCATTCAGTGCAGGTGGTAACATTGCCACTGATGTCTCTGTGTTTTTGGAGTACCTGCCTTCAAAATATCAATATCTGAACACAACAATGGCTCTGTTTTGGGGTATCGGTCAAACAATTGCTGCTCTCATCTCGTGGGCATTCATTCCAAATAATTCGTGCTCCGATGTAGACTACTGTCCATCGCACTTAAACAGGGGTTGGAGATATTGCTGGTATGTTAACTCTGGTATCTGTTTGTTCGCCGCTTTGGTCAGATTGTTTGTGCTGAAACTAGATGAAACTCCTAAGTTTTTGGTCTCAGTCGGAAAGGATGAAGAAGCCATTGAAATCCTCAAGTCTATTTCTGTCAAATACAACCGTCCAATGGATTTGACTTTAGAAGACCTGCAAGCGTGTGGTGAGATAAATCAAGATTACTTTGACGCTTCCAAGGATGCGTCGTTAAAAGCACTTTGGACTTCCATCAAAGCCAACTTGTCCGTTCTATTCCAAAACAAGCTTGTTACTCGCTCCACTGCTCTTGTCTTTCTCTCTTGGGGTTTCGTTGGTATCTCTTACTCCATCTTCTACAACTTCCTTTACATCTTTATTGCCTCCCATGGCGGTGATACAGGTTCCTCGACTTACCTAGTCTACAGAAATGCTACTATTGCCAACTTTGTGGGCATCTTTGGTCCAATATTTGCAGGTTACCTCATTCTTGTAAAGTTCAAAATAGGTTCCAAACAGCTCCTTGTTGGTAGAAGAGGTACTTTGGCCTTCGGTGCCATTGCAACCATGGCTATCTTATTCGGTTATACTACAGTAAGAACCCCATCTGCAGACGCTGGTTTTGGTGCAGCTACCTATTTCTTCTTTAACGTTTACTATGGTACCCTGTACGCCTACACTCCTGAGACTTTTCCAACAAAGGCCAGAGGTACGGGTGTTGGGTTAGCCTTGGTAGTGGGCAGAATCTTTGGTGCTTTCTCCCCAGTCGTCTACTACTATGGTGCGAAGAGTGGTTCAAGTGTTCCTATCTGGGTGTGTGGTGCCGTTATTGGGTCCTTGAGTATCGTGACTGTGTTCCTGCCATTTGAACCTTCATTACAGAGAAGTGTGTGAACACTACGGTCCGACATACTACAAATTATTTAGTTCACTTAGTATATTGTGTTTTTCGTTCGTTAAATCGTCGTAGCGTTTGCTGCTGTCTTTGTTATGTCGTTGCTCTTGTTTTATGGTCAATCTAATAGGAGGTATAAATGGTACGGACACCGGCTTTTCAAAGTCCGTTTTGACACAAAAGATTCTATGAATGCCGCAATAAAAGTCACCACAGACACATCTCACATCTTGATTTCACTTGCAATCTACTCTCTTCCACAAGGTCTCAAAATTACACTCCAAATGACAATATCTGGCCCCCGAAGTTGAAGATAGATCGACTCATATTATAAAGACACAATTATCCTTCTTCACTGTTGTCGCCAGCGTGCAACGAATCCAAGTATTCCTAGGCCAAGGCAATGTTGGCTATAAAGGCTTTATTGCAAGGTATTGCTAACAAAGTCCACAGAACTCCTCGCAAGAACACACACACTAATGTCAAAAGGGACATTCCAAGTAATACTTTAAATGCTGATATTACAGAATCTGCCTATCAATAAGAAGGGAATCCTAAATGATATACTCATCAGATAATATTCCTGTAAATGCCTTTGTTAACCCACATTTGGAAATACGAGTAGCCAAACTGTATGATATCATGGTCATTCTACCGAATTATTAGATCAGCGCTCCTGTAGTGCTGTAGAGCTCTGCCAAGCTCTATTTCTGTAGTAAACCAAACCAACACAGGTTTTGAGAAAAGATACGAGCTAGACTAGCAGCTAGTGGATACCTTTTTCAGAGGTTATTTTCAAGCACTGGATGGCATCGACAATTGTGAACATAATCTACAGCAATATTATCAATAAAACAAGTGTCATTAGGATACAAAGGGATGTTTCCATATATAAGGTGGAAAGAATCATGAACCACCGAAAAGCGAATTTGAAGAAGGTGCGAGGGGGCAAAAGCGGGGTAATGTTGTTTTGATACGTTAATTCCACTCTAATGGCACCCCTAAAAGTTATATGGCCACTGCTAGTAAGGCTTCTCTTGGTAGACCATCATTGGAACAGCTTCCTCGTTGTATTCAGATTTTCTTGACTTGGTTCTACCACAACACATGGCAAATAAATTGAAGAACAGAGCAAAAATAGCAGCGGCAGCAGCACCCCAAATGAGTCCGTAGTAGTAATAATTACCCAATCCCGCATCAATACCATACTCTTCTGTGGAGTCGTTGAAGTAACGAGAGATGATTAGGAAAGTACCAGTCGATGAAGCAGATGCCAGCAAAATGGCAATCACTGTGATGATACTGCAGATGAAAGCAACACATGAGACACATTTGGAGCCAAAGGAGAACAGCGTAAATAGGAGCATCAATGCTGACATGCACACAGCAATGATCGCTGTTATGAAAATGAGCTTACTCACAGTCTTGGCCGACGATATGTAATCTTGAACATCTTGAGGCAGCACGATGTCATAACCGTTCAGCTCAGAATTCAGCACATCAATTGGGTTGAAGGCATACATTGGTTCAGGATCAGAACAGTGCTCAACTTCATAATTACCGTTGTCGTTGGAGCCTTTGCAGTATGACCACAAGCCAAATGAGTAGATTTCACTTAAACCAAGCTCACTGAGGGCCTCGGAGATGTTGATCTCGTTTAGCGAAGAAAGGTCGGTGCCTGTTGCATCAGATGCTTGTGTGATGGCATTACTCAAGTTGATTCCAGTCAAGTTGAGTCTCAGCAAGTAGATCTGATCCACTGGCGATGCAGCTTTGGTGGAACCTGCAATTGAGAAGGCCCCTAGGATGACAGTAGCAATCCCAAGTAAAACGGGCACCAAAACCCAGAATATTCTAAAACAGGATACCATATTACAAAGTGGTGCGTTTGAGTATCTAATATAGCTATTATAGGCAAGTAAGGTAGAAAAAATATAAAATAGGATCTATTACACTTAAGTATCGCGAAAACCGTGCTGTTGCTTGATCTCAAGATGAAATATTTTTAGAACCAGCCATTCCGAACTATGCATGAGACACTACGCATGACGCGTATAGCCTCTGATAAGAATGACTTGATTTCTAGAAACTCAGGCCGCATATATACTAGTCTCCTTGCCGAATAGAACTAAGCCTTGCTGCAGCGACAGCAACATTAGCGTTAGTAACAAGCCATGACACAGAGGCTGCACAATGAGCTCTAGTAAACTCAAGTTAAGTCTCGGTCATAAGCTAAAATAAACAAAAATCAGTCAATGACAACAGGCAACTACAACAGCTCAGCTCAACCTTGAGCTAATTTGAACCACTTGTGTAAATAGTTTGTCTGCTCAAATGTCGAATGACTAATGAGTAAGTATTAATATCCGTCCGGCAACCTTTGGCAATCTACACTTTCTGGAAAAAAAAGAAAAAAAAACCAAAAGACATCAAAACTTTTGTTTGACACATAAACAACAAGCAACACTTAGCACAATCACAACCTTTTATATTGATAATGAGTTTAATCCCCTACTCTTCTCAAGATAGAAATTCTCCAGCGCCACAGGATCTTGTCCTTGGAAGCAAAGAGCACCGAATTGTGCTCCGAACGAATGCCCTTGTTGTGTTACAAGACACAAGCACCAATGAGCTTGTCCTGATAGATGATATCACGAACCACAATGCCCTAGTTGTAGATGGAAATAATATCCCAGAAGATCCTGTGTGTCCTCACTGTGGGGGTGATCTCAGAGGGCGAAAGAACAGTGGCAGCGGGGAAGGTCAACGACAAAGAAGATCCAACGGCGTTCATGGCGAGAAAGATACAAACATCGTTGACGAGGATGCTTTCATTCACGATCGCTACTTTAAACTCCTCGATATTACTGCCAAGAATCAATTGCCTGCCTCTCTCTTTTCACCCAACTACACACAGACATTTTTCACCACACTGAAACTCTTGGGCCGTGGTGCCCGAGGCTCGGTCTATTTGGTTCAGCACAATCTACATTCACACCAATTGGGCCAGTTTGCTCTTAAAAAGATCACTGTTGGAGATGACCCACAAATTCTTGATCGTGTTCTTGCTGAAGTTGAGGTATTAGTCCAATTGAGTTGCAAAGCAACCTACCTAGTAAGGTATTTCCATGTTTGGTTGGAGTTAGATCAACCAGCTTTTGGACCACAGGTTCCATGTGCGTTTATTTTACAACAATACTGTTCGGGCGGTAATTTGGAAGACTTTGTTGAGTGGCTACAGAACCCTCCCTTGACTGTGAAGCAAATGAAAAAGCACAAGATTCGCCACCTCGAGGGAAGACTATTGAACTTGGAAGAAGTGGTGGCCATCATCAAGGATATTGTTTCTGGAGTCCAAGAACTTCACTCGAGTCATGTCATTCATCGTGATTTGAAGCCATCGAACTGCTTGATCTCTGCAGAGTTTGAATTCCCAGATTTCCCAAGTTTAGAGATATCGAAACCGCTTCCTAGGGTGCTAATCGGTGACTTCGGAGAGTCACAACTAGAAGGTTCCAAAAGACATGCAACTGGGGCCACGGGTACTCTGGAATATTGTGCTCCTGAGTTGTTTGAGTTGAAGGAGTTTTCTAAAGCCAGTGATGTTTATTCGTTGGGCATGATTCTCTACTTTCTCACATTTGGCAAGCTTCCCTTTAAAAGCAGAGGATTTGAGATAGACGGCCTAAGAGCCGAAGTTGAACAGTTTAATCACTCTATTGGTAAAAGAAAAGGATTTGAGGCTATAATTGATTTGATTAATGATATGACGAAGAGGGAACCGGAGGATAGAATTGGACTAGACGAAGTCATCGATAGATTGGATGCCATTAAGGTCCATGAGAATACGAATCATACATCAATCCCTGTTTTTGAGAAGGGGCTTGAAGAGGTAGTCGAAAAGAAAACGAATGTCTACAAATCTGTTGGTATTTTGTCTATTCAACTTGCTCTGGTGTCCATTCTTCTGAAAGCCGATGTGTCCCAACTGCTAAAGTATTTATTTCTCTTCTTTATCGGTCTCAGTTGGAAGACTGCTTGGAGTTCATCGGTTGCGGTGGCTCTGTTTATTACAGTGGCTTTATCCCTTGTTGTATAGATTCAATCCTAAAGATCCCTCGTCAACAAAATGTAGTCTTAGAGACGCAAAAAAATGCCCGACGTGGGGCTCGAACCCACAACCGCACGATTAAGAGTCGTGCGCGCTACCGATTGCGCCAGCCAGGCCGTTGTACACGTGATCCCTTCTTGTGGTTTATAGTATTCTAATATTTCTCTTCTTTTTAAAGTTTAGAAATAAGCTGTTGTGGTTTAATTCGAATTGTTCGTGCTAAAATCAAAAGGTCAGAGTTCTTCTTACAATAACATCATGCAGCTCACAAGTTTCGTTTAGGGTCATTATCGAGATTGCGATATTCGTAGAAATCACATTTCAATAGGGCTCAAAAATGTGGCGATTAGCGCATTTGTTGCAATTTTGGGTTGGGAGATCTTGTTATCCGCCACAACTTGTATTTAAGTGGAGAGACTCCTGTATTAACGATAACAACAAATTGAAGTGACATAATGAAAAGCCTTTCCAAAGAACTCCATTTTCAAAGGGGTATGCAGACATCTTCTAGATGGATTCCAATTATGACTGCCTCATTCCTCTTAGCACTGGGCATCTACTCGGTCCTCACTGCCCCTAATGTATTAAAGTCAACAAGGACATTACCCTTCACACACATCAAACCATTGCAACCACCATCAAACAGATCCTCATACCTCTATAGCGACCTGGAGTGGCGCAATACCTCTCTACGGAAATATCAAGGAGCTATCCGTATTCCAACGGAGGTCTATGATACGTCCAATAGACCTGATATTGACATTACTGGTTGGGAACCGTTTTTAGAATTCCATGAATACTTGGAGGAATCGTTTCCCTTAGTGCACGCTGGTCTAAAGGTTGAGAAAGTAAACAAGCTAGGCCTTTTGATCACTTTTGAAGGAACCAATTCTGAACTGAAGCCTCTGGTGTTTACGGCACATCAGGATGTTGTTCCTGTGGACCCAGACACTTTGAATCGCTGGAGGTATGAGCCATTCTCTGCCCACTTCGACGGGAAGTATGTTTGGGGCCGTGGTGCTGCTGACACCAAGTCTCTATTTATTGCAGTCTTGGAGGTTTTTGAGCAATTGTTGGAGGATGAAGTGCAACCAAAGAGAACCATGGTTTTCGCAGCTGCTTATGATGAAGAGACTATTGGCCGCTATGATGGTGCTCTTTCATTATCTAAGATACTTGAAGAGAGATATGGGTCTAAGGGTGTTTATGCACTTGTTGATGAAGGCGGTTCTGTAACTGCCATAAGTCCGGGCATTTTACTTGCGGCCCCATCCATTGCGGAGAAGGGTTACTTAGATGTCTATATTGAACTGACTGTTCCTGGTGGTCACTCCTCTAACCCCCCAGATCATACAGCTATTGGAATTATTGGGAGTTTGACCACTGCACTTGAAAACGATCCCTATGCTTCTAGAATTTCGGATGAGAATCCTCTGTTGTTTTACCTGGAAGCACTGGGTAGGTACTCTGAATCACTTGACTCAAAAACAAAATATGACTTTCTTCATGCTCGCAGCTCTCGATCTGCCCGCTCAAGGGTCGAGGAGCTGCTCTCTTCAAACAAAATTTTCAAGTACCTCTACCGCACATCTCAAGCAATCGATCTTGTCGAGGCAGGTGTTAAAATCAACGCTCTTCCCGAGGTCTTACAACTGGGCATTAACCATCGGCTGGCACATGGAACTACGGTCAATGATATCCTCAACAAGGTAATCTCTCACTGCACTATTCTTGCCCGACAACATGACTTGGGTTTATCGCTTTTCAATGGCTCTATTCTTTTAGACTCAACCGATTTTGGAGCCATTGAGATCTCGTGGGAACAACCAATTGAACCGTCACCGATCTCTTCCATATCAGGCGCAGCTTGGGATATTTTTGCAGGTTCTATCAAGCATACTTTCGAGAATATAATTTCCCCGAAACTTAACAGAACTGTCCATTTAGCACCTAGCGTTGTCGGTGGATACACTGATGCGTCTCGTTACTGGCCTTTGACTGATAATGTCTACAGATTTATTGGAGCAATCAACGATGGAGGATTTGAAGGCAAGGGAAACAATGCGCATGCCATTGATGAGAATCTTGAATTTGATGCACATATACAGGCGGTGGTTTTTTTGTATGATTTTATCTTGAATGTGGATTATTATGAGTCTTGAGTATTTTTCTTTTGCGAGTTTACAGTCATCTATAGTATTCTTAGATACAGCATGCCGGTGACCAGAAATCTTGAATAATTTATTTACGTGTAGGTATCTAGCTTAGTTTATTTGACTTTGGTAGTCTAATTTAGATGTTTTTACAAATATTTAGTTTATATATTGGTTAT
Source organism: Barnettozyma californica (assembly GCA_023627795.1). NCBI lineage: Eukaryota > Fungi > Ascomycota > Saccharomycetes > Phaffomycetales > Phaffomycetaceae > Barnettozyma > Barnettozyma californica. The sequence continues at coordinate 720,368 of JAMAIE010000003.1, read as the reverse complement.
GAAATTGAAATAAACATTTTCAGACCGTCGGATCCATTAATCCCAAAACAAAGAAAATAGTGGTAACTTCCTTGACTTAAAATTTGTTTCAAAGAAATTAACATGCTACATTACACAGGTATGTGTAAATCTGTATAGAACAGTCAACTCCGCAAGAATATATAGCTAATGATGAGAGAGCTCCAATAAACATTTCTCGAAATTTCATTTAAGATTAATGGCGAATCAAGTGCCATAATCAATAGTTTTCTAAGGTGTTTGTTGTACGATTGCTTGATAATTCCGGTCAAAATTTGAGCAGTTCCGAGGGAACATGAGAGCCCTATACGGAGTACTATTCGTGAAAATAACGACTGCTCAAAGTAATCACATTTACACATACGTGACAAAGTAACTTTGTGGATATTTTATCAATCCTCATATCGGTTTAAGTCGAAGATGCCTGTTCCAAATCTTGTGCTGGACCCAAGTCTGAAGTATTGGGCACTGCTCCCAATTTCCCTTGCAATGGTCCTTTTTGGTCTTATCCGTCAACAGTTGAACCTCTTGCTTTCCCCTTCCAAAAAACTTCCGCTCTTGGATCTCAAGCACAAGCAGGGTGAAGCACTCCGTAAGGTAGCTTTGTTCAAACAGAACAATTGGACGCTTCTTTCCAATCCATTTCAGATAAGACAAGCTCACCTTGTAGAGCTGATGACGAATGGATCTCTTCTTCCACCAGAGAAGACAGACGAGGAGCAGCAGCAGCCTCAATTTGATTCTAACTCTACTGACATGATGATGAATATGGCCAAGAACCAGTTTGGTAATATGGCCGCACAGTATGTGATGATGGGCTGGGTGAATTACTTCTTCGCTGGATTCGTCTTAATGAAGCTGCCATTCCCCCTAACCTTCAAATTCAAACAGATGTTGCAATCTGGAGTTGCTACCGCTGATTTGGATGTTCGCTGGGTGAGTTCGATCTCGTGGTACTTCATCGCCATCCTGGGTTTGAACTCAGTGTACAACCTGATGATCGGCCAAGGCGATGTTGCTAACCAGATGATGCAGCAACAGCAGCAGCCACCACCAATGATGCCAACTTTTGGAGGAGGGAACTCGAACAATGAGAGAAAGCAACTACAAGCTCAATTGGATAAGGAAGCCAATGATTTGAAGATCTTGGGATCAAAGAACGTTTTCGAAGGGATCGAAGAGAGATTGCTGAAGACATATGTTTGATTTGAATCATTTGGATTATCATGAAAGTAACGCTAACGAAGTATCTTCTATCTAAATGTAGGAAGACCTTCTGAACACTGATCTACTGTGATACACGATTAAAACCTGCCCCGATGACATAATCAAGATAGAAGGCCATCGGCCTGTAATACGAAAAATTTAATCAGTAGTAGCATTTCCTTACAAATCACAAGAATACAAACATCAAAATGGCTCCAAGCACTGTGTTGTGTATCGGTATGGCCGGTTCAGGAAAAACCACCTTCATGCAGCGTCTTAACTCCCATCTCCACTCCAAAAACACCCCTCCATATGTCATCAACTTGGATCCTGCTGTTCTTAAGATTCCTTATGGTGCCAACATTGATATCAGAGACTCCATTAAATACAAGAAGGTTATGGAAAATTATAAACTAGGGCCAAATGGTGCCATTGTGACTTCCTTGAACTTGTTCTCGACAAAAATTGACCAAGTATTGAAGCTTGTTGAGAACAAGGCCGACAAGTACGAGAACGTCATCATTGACACACCAGGGCAGATTGAGTGCTTCATATGGAGTGCGTCTGGTGCTATCATCACTGAAGCATTTGCATCAAGTTTCCCAACTGTCATTGCCTACATTGTGGATACACCAAGAAATACATCTCCTACCACATTTATTTCCAACATGCTATACGCCTGTTCGATTCTTTACAAGACCAAACTACCTATGATCATTGTATTCAACAAAACGGATGTTCAGAATGCTGACTTTGCTAAGGAATGGATGACAGATTTTGAAGCATTTCAGACCAGTTTGAACAACCTGGAAGATGATGATGGTATGGGATCAGGCTACATGAACTCTCTCGTTAATTCTATGAGTTTGATGCTGGAGGAGTTTTATTCACAGTTGGATGTTGTGGGTGTGAGTAGTTTTACAGGTGATGGGTTTGATGAATTTCTAGATGCTGTGGACCGTAAGGTTGATGAGTATGAGAGCTATTACAAGAGCGAAAGAGAAAGAATTATAAAGGAAAAGGAGGAGAAGGAACAGCAAAGAAAACAGAAGAATCTTAACAACTTGATGAATGACTTGGGGATTGATGAGAAGAAGAATCGAGGACAGGATGATGGTGTTGATGTCATCTCCGACACCGAGAGTATTGAGGAAGGTGAAAACGATGGCTTGGTTCTTCCAGATGATGAAGAGGGTGTTGAGAGAGAGTATACTTTCCCTGAAGACAGAAATCAAGAGATTAATGACGAGGAGTTGATTAAACAGTATCAGAACGCTTATGAAAGCACTGCTAAGACTGCATCTAGTAAAACAGCAGAGAACATTGCAAAATATATTAACCAGCAATAAATACCCATGTGATCTTGTCTATATCTTAAGAATGTCAGTGATATCAAAGCTATTTTTTTTATATCCTTCTTTAAAGATTAAGTGAGGTTTCCGCTTTGCCAAATCTAAGATAGTCTTACCAAATTCTGAATTTGCCCAACTGAACCATGGTCTGGTGAAGGCCTGGCCATAAGGAACGTTAACATGAATACTCTCATGGATTAAACCTAATCTGCCTGTCGTCGTCTTAATCATCTCCAAGAGTTTCCTTATTTCTTCATCTGAATCTGATGTTCGTATCTCGAGAAGCAAACTCATTGGCCATGCGTTATGGATGCCAATATGAGGTCCCCCAATTCCTTGAAAATAGGGTCCTTGCAAATAGTAAGGGTTTCCGGATTTGCTCAAGATCATCTTTCGTGTGTTTTGATATATTGGATCATCTTTTGAGATAAATCCCAAGTCTGGTAGCGACAAGAGCGAGGGTATGTTCGCGTCATCCATGAAATTTGTACCGCCATAACTATCAATCTCATATGCGAAAACTTTCCCCCATTTGGGATGGTCAAACACTGCATGCTCATAGATTGCTGTCTTGATGTCTTTAGCAAACTTCAGAGAGGTATCAATCATGGCAGCAATTTTTTCATGATTGTACCTTTTATTGGTTATCTGATCCTTGACTCCGAGAAGGATGTCACTGATCTTTGAGAGTTCCACTTGCATGTAGGCATTTCCTGGAATGAAGAACTGATAAATCGTAGCATCATCACTTGGCCGGAAAGCAGATCTGATAAGTCCTATATCGAAATTGACAGGGTTACCTAAGCCTGCTAATGGTAAAGTTTCTGACCCAATGTTGGTATCTCTTTGGAATGTATAGTAAAAAGGCAAGACCTTCCCATTGGAGTCAAATGTAGGAGAAGATTCTCTTTTCAGTACAATAAGCAAATTTGATATTGCATTGAGCCATCTCTCGTCAAAAATAGAAGCATCCTTGGTGGCCTCGTAGTACTCTCTTGTCAATGTCAAGAATGAAGCCAGTGAATCAATCTCCCATTTACACTCAAATACTATTAGCCAGTTGGGTTTAGGGAAAACCTTATCCATTGCAGTGTCTCCTCTACTGACACTTGATTTTAAAGGTGGATGAAATGCGTTGCAATAAGGATCAACTGTGATGTACTTCGCCTGGGTGTTGATTGCACCCTTAATCAAGTTCTTCAGTTTAGGTTCATACTTGGTCAGGCTCTGATAAATAGATAACTGGCGAGCAGAGTCACGAAGCCATTCTGCATGAATATCACCTGTGACCACAAATGTTTCAAGATCATTCGGTGATTTGGCGGAATGATAAAGGATAGTGGTATCTAGAGTATTAGGGAGGGCATTCTCTGTCAGTCTAGCCAGATCAGGATCTTCTATTCTCTTCAGTAGCTCATCAATCAATTTCTCTACTGATGGTGACGTGAAAGTACGGCACTTCGTCTCCGGTCTCTGGTAGGGTAGCTTCAATGGGCCCTTGGATAAGGGGTCATGTGAATGTTCTGAGTATTCGAGGTACGCAGGGCACTTCCCACGGCTCAACCAGCTGATCTGTTTGGTCCTGGAAGGGGAATTCTGCAAGATTTGTGGGCTACCTGTAATCTTTTTGGCTACATGTAGATCATCTTTGTAGAGCCCATGAAGTCTTTCAAGGGCCTGTAGATTCGGTTCGATAGTGTCCTTATTATCTGATGACAATCTCTTGATGAAAAGAATCACCATAAGAACAATTGTAACGGTAATGGCTAATCGAATTCGACGTCTCATGGGGATACTGCTCATTTTGGGCTGTTAAAAGTGTTGATTTAGTATATAGTTGCTCAGGACATCTTTGAGGTCAAAACGTATTATTGGTTGTTCGTGATGAAATCATGGGGAAGCCATTACCCGGCTTAAGAATCACCTCATCGCTGCTTTTTATTTTTTTTTCTTTTTTGAGGATTTTTTTTCGACTTTGACATAAAAATTTGGACAGTTTACACCTGTTTTTTCGAACTCAAAAGAGACAGAGAATAACATAATGAATGTCGATACCGCCACTTTGGAGCAGCTGAGAGACATTCTTGTCAACAAGTCAGGTAACGAGAAGCTTGCTGTCAGATTTAGAGCGCTCTTCAACTTGAAGTCTATTGGCTCTGAAATTGACGAGGACAAAAATAGAGCTGACCTTGCCATCAAATATATCGGCGAGTGCTTCCAAGATGCCTCTGAACTGCTAAAGCATGAGGTTGCCTACGTCCTAGGACAGACCAAAAACTTATCTGGTGCACCAATCTTGAGAGAAGTGCTGAAGGATGAACAGAACCAGCAGTGTATGGTTAGACACGAGGCTGCTGAGGCTCTAGGCGCCCTTGGTGATAAAGAATCTCTTTCCCTTCTTCAAGATTATCTTGTCAATGATCCACTTCTAGAGATCAGACAAACTTGTGAGTTGGCCATTGAGAGAATTAACTGGGAGAACTCTGAGAAGTCCAAGGAAGAAATCTTGCAGAAATCTGCGTACTCTTCGATTGACCCAGCCCCACCTTTGGCTCTGAATCAAGAGGGCAAAATAGAGAAGCTCACCAAGATCTTGAACGATCAACAAACCCCACTTTTTGAGCGTTATAGAGCCATGTTCAGACTGAGGGATATTGGTACTGATGAGGCTTGTCTGGCTTTGGCCACAGGTTTTGACGACCCATCGGCATTATTCAAACACGAGATTGCTTATGTGTTTGGTCAACTAAGTAACCCTGTTACAGTTCCATCTTTGGTTGAAGTCTTAAAAAGAACAGAAGAAGCTCCAATGGTGAGACATGAGGCTGCTGAAGCATTGGGTTCCATCGCTACTGATGAGGTTTTGCCAATTTTACAAGCTTTTGCAAAAGATGATGATGAAGTTGTTCGGGATTCTGCTATTGTCGCCCTGGATATGTATGAGTACGAGAACTCTGGAGAGCTAGAGTATGCCACCGCCGCTTGAGCGAGTGTTTTAGATTATTGTTATTGTTTTAGGTTTTAATTGGATATTGCTTCACCTGGACTACTATGGTTAGATAAACTCCTATTTCTATTGTACAATTCATAAGACATCACGAGCGCTCAGTTGTTGGTTCTGAAACGGTAACCACACTCGGTACAGGTGTAAAAGACAGTGGCACCTTCATCAGCAGAACGTAACTGTAGGGTGTGGTATTGCATCTCTTCGTTTCCACACTTTGGGCATTTTTCTTTAATAGTGGCGCCCTCTTCCAAATCGTTAGATCTCAGACTGGTCTTGACAGCAGACTGCTTCAACTTCAAAGCAGATGGAAAAGCGTCATCTGCAGATTTTGTGACAACCTTCAGGTTTGATAGTTCTGTTAAGTTGTTAGCATAAGGGACCGATCATCAAAGTGACACACCTGGGCACATACGTTTGGCATCGTAGGATCTTGAACAAACCACACAGTTAATGGTCTTACCATCAGCTTGATTTTCAAGAAGATCACCACAATCCTGACAGAAGATCAAAGAACCGATCACACTCATCTTGCGATCTTAGGATAATGCAGATTGAACACATCTTGGATTGTAAGCGATGAGTGGAAATTTTTTTCTACGTTGTATATAAAAGTTTGAAAATACCGGTTATGGAAATACTCCGTTTATAGAAAATAACCCAAACACCAATATTTTTTCCTCCCCATCGTCGCCAAAACAAAAATAATTGATTGAAGTTTTTGGAAGGCAAAAGACGTGTTCGTGTCACTGATTTCTCTATTAATAATACTAGAACAATGGCTCAACAAATGATGGCGATGCCAGACATGTCCAACGCAATTGTTGCTCAGGATGAAATGGGTAGACCGTTCATCATTGTTAGAGATCAAGGTAACAAGAAGAGACTTCATGGTAATGAGGCTAAGAAGCAGCATATTCTCGCCGCTAGATCAGTTGCGTCTATCGTAAAGACTTCGTTGGGCCCAAGAGGTCTAGACAAGATTTTGATCAGTCCTGATGGTGAGATCACAATCACCAATGATGGTGCCACGATTTTGTCACAAATGGAGTTGGATAATGAGATTGCCAAATTGTTGGTTGAGTTGTCTAAATCGCAAGATGATGAGATTGGTGATGGTACAACTGGTGTTGTCGTTCTTGCTGGCGCACTCCTGGATCAAGCATTGGAGCTGATTGACAAGGGGATTCATCCAATTAAAATTGCCAATGGGTTTGACGAAGCTTGTAAAGTTGCAATCGAACAACTTGACAAAATTTCTGATGACATTGAGACAAATAAGGTTGATATTCTACTGAGAGCTGCTAGAACATCTCTAAGTTCTAAGATTGTTTCTAAGTCTCACGAACAATTTGCTAAGATGGCTGTTGATGCTGTGCTCTCAGTTGTTGACTCTGAGAGAAAGGACGTTGACTTTGAGTTGATTAAGGTTGAAGGTAAAGTCGGTGGATCTTTAGAAGACTCTAAGTTAATCAAGGGTGTTGTTCTAGATAAAGATTTCTCACACCCCCAGATGCCAAAGAATATTGAAGACGTCAGTATTGCTATATTGACGTGTCCATTTGAACCTCCAAAGCCAAAGACAAAGCACAAACTTGATATCTCCACAGTTGAAGAATTCAAGAGTTTACAAAACTATGAACAAGAGAAATTCAAAGAAATGATTAAATATGTCCAAGATTCCGGCGCCAATTTGGTTATTTGTCAGTGGGGGTTTGATGACGAAGCTAATCATTTGTTACTGCAAAACAAGCTGCCTGCTGTCAGATGGGTTGGCGGTCCGGAACTTGAATTGATCGCCATTGCAACCAATGGTAAGATTGTCCCAAGATTTGAGGACTTGTGCAAAGAGAAGCTTGGTAAAGCCGGCAAGGTGTATGAACTTGAATTTGGTACTACCAAGGACCGTATGCTTGTGATTGAAGAATGTGATAACTCTAGGGCTGTTACGTGCTTCATAAGAGGCTCTAATAAGATGATTGTCGATGAAGCAAAGAGAGCATTGCATGATTCCCTATGTGTTGTGCGTAACTTGATCCGCGATGACAGAGTTGTTTACGGTGGTGGTTCTGCTGAAATCACAGCCTCGTTGGCTGTGAGTGAAGCTGCAGACAAACAGAAAGGTATCGATCAATATGCATTCAGAGCCTTTGCCAATGCATTGGACCAAATTCCAATGACTTTGGCTGAGAATTCTGGTTTGGACCCAATTGAAACTTTGTCCAACTTAAAGTCTAAACAGATTAAGGAGAAGAATCCAAACTTGGGTGTTGACTGCCTAGGTAAGGGATCTAACGATATGAAGGAGTTATTTGTTGTGGATCCATTGATCGGTAAGAAGCAACAATTACTGTTGGCTACTCAGTTGACTAGAATGATTTTGAAGATTAACGATGTCATTATTAGTGGTAAAGATGAATACTGAACGAACTTTTTGGTAGTAATACAGGATAATTGATACAGACTACAATTTCCGTACAGAAATAATCGTGTATAGAAGTGAAGAAGGCGTAGAATTTTGTTCATGGCATGTTGAACAAGGAGAAATTTCTAACAATATTTGGACCATATTCATCATAGTCCTGCTTTGTGTGACAGTAACTTTGGAATTCGGCGGTTTGGGCTAGCAAGGAGCCACCAAACCAAACCGCGTGTCGCTGTCTTCTATGACTGATGACTTCGACATCGACACCAGACGACTTGGCACCACGGGAAAGATTCTCAGATGCAGTGATTCTTTCATTCACCAAGTGTTTCAGATCTCTTTGCAAACGACGACCGAAGTCCTTGAACATAGTGGAACCACCACTTAGAACGATATTCTTGTACAGTCCCTTTCTCACATCGATCGGAGTAGATTGAATTACTTGATCCACGACATTTGGAAGTGGGGTCAGGAAGTCAGAGGAGGCAATTTCTGGACTGAAGAAGATTTCTGGAGCCAAGAATCTCTCGTAACCAACATCAACCTTCTTCTGTGGACCTCTTGTAGTTTCGACAATATATTGAGCAAATTTCTCTGGTTCTCTATCGAACTTGTTGAATTCTTTCACAATATCTGGACAAACATAACAGAACTGTTGCTTAATCTGTTCAGCTGTTCTCAAAGAGGTATCTGGCTCACCTCTGTCTCTGAGCAATGATTGGATAAAATGTGTGATATCTCTACCAGCAATTGGAATGTTCTTGATAGCAGAGCCAATAACATAGCCTTCAGCAACTGGGATAACGTGAGTAACACCGTCACCTGAGTCAATAACGGTACCAGTCAAAGAACGGTCAGTCACCTTGGATGAAGTCCAAGAGGCGGCCAAGGCCAGAACAGCTTGTACGGCAATGTACAAACCAGCACAGTTGAAGGACTCAAACATGATCTCAGCTGTATTTTCTCTGTTTTCTGGAGGGTTCAAGGGTGGCTCAGTGAGGAGGAAGTAATGGTCCTCTGGCTCCGTTCTTAGGTACTTAAAGATAGAGTTCTCCCAGAATCTCTCCATGTGGTCCCAGTTTTCAATTTGACCATGTTTAATTGGATATGATAGAGAATATGCCTGTGTGTTTGACGCTTCTATAGCTTCATCACCGATAAAGAAGTCCAAATCTTCAGTACCTCTCTTTGAGGCAAGGAAGTTCGACTGCGACTGAGAAGCGGATGACTTCTTAGCAGCACCGCCTGAACGAGTCGCAATGGCAGTTGGGAACACATATGAAGGAGAATCGTTACCGGCAAAACCTAATTTGGTTAGACCAGTACCACTGTTCCAAGCAGTTAGTATAATTGTTACTTTTTGAGAGTACATAGTGGCTTAAAAACATACTTGTCTATTTGGCAGTGTTAGTATAAATGAACGGGGGATTTCATGACAGGGCACCGAGATGAACTTACCCATGACAACAGCAGGGTTGGAATTGAATGACATCTTGATTACAGCCAGGCAATTGGGCGCTTTTTAGGCTATGATTGTGTAACCGTGTTTAACAACTCGACACACTCCTTTTTCGCAGTTTTATCGGGTTTTAAGAACCGAATACCGGACATAGAAAAGCATGACTGCACATGACACTTGCCCCTCGTAAGTTAGATTGTTTGTTTACTTTTGAGCATTCACAACTAAGTGCTGTAGAGCATTTTGCAAGCGCTCAGAAGAGGAAAAATGAAGTGGTCCATTCTAATAGGCCTTAATTTGGCTCATTTTGTAGGACTTATATTCTTCTGCTTGGGATTCTTCCCATCAAAGATTGTTCTCCAAGGTTTCAACACTTTTAATAATGAAGGTGGCACAGGCCGTTTTGAACCTGTCTTCGATAAGATAGTGGTCATGGTTGTTGATGCTTTGCGAGCAGATTTTGTCTTTTCAGATCATTCGGGTATGAAGTTTTCTCAAAGCCTGATCAACCAGGGCAGTGCAATGGGCTTCACAGCCTTCTCCAACCCTCCAACTGTGACACTACCAAGACTGAAGGGTATCACTACGGGCTCCACGCCTAATTTTCTTGATGCTGTGCTGAATGTCATTGAAGAGGATGCGTCGAATAATTTGGCCAAGCAGGATAGTTGGGTCCAACAGCTTAAGATTCACGACAAGAGGATTCACATGTTTGGTGATGACACTTGGCTCAAATTGTTTCCTAAGATGTTCGACAAGGTGGACGGCACAGCTAGTTTCTTTGTTAGCGATTTCACTGAAGTGGATAACAACGTAACGAGACATCTTGACTATGAGCTGGATCAACAGGATTGGGATTGCTTGATCCTGCATTATCTAGGGCTGGACCACATCGGACACAAGGGGGGCCCGAACTCTGTATTTATGGAGCCCAAACAGGCTGAGATGGATGGAATTATCAAGAAAATCTACGAGAAATTGGATGAGAATACTCTTTTCATTGTGCTCGGTGACCATGGTATGAACGAGATTGGTAATCATGGTGGATCCTCCAAAGGAGAGACTTCTGCTGCCCTTCTTTTCATCTCAGATAAGCTGAAAGCATTGACAAAACACGAAGTCTCTCCTCTACCACAAAATGAAGACTATGAATATTATTCAAAGGTCCAGCAGATTGACCTAGTCCCAACAATTGTCAGTTTATTGCGCTTGCCTATCCCAATGAACAGTTTAGGTATCTTCATCAAGGAGCTTCTTCCGTTATGGCCCACCGAACAACAGATAAATGTGATTAATGACAACTTCAACCATTTCAAGAATTTCGAACCACATATTATAGTGAAGGACGATGTGAATGATATTTATGAACAGCTTCGTGACTTGCAATCAAATCTTATTCAAAATGCAACCAATTACGACGTTTCGAAGATCATGGGAGGTATTGCAATCAACCTTTTGTGCATTGTCGTGAGTATCGTTCTAACCGTCAGTAACATACATGACTACAGACTGGTCCTAATCAATGTTTCTATCCCACTCTCACTTGGAATCAGTTCTTTTGGCTCAAGTTTGGTGGAGGAAGAACATCAGATTTGGTGGTGGTTAATCATGGTGATTGCTTCAGTTGCCTTAGTTTGGCTTAAAGATCTGCGTGTGTTTTACGTTCTATTCTATATGCGTGTATTAAGAAACTGGAACAACATGGGTCAGAAGTTCATCAATGAATCGTCGTTTGGTGCAATACTAACAGCAAAACCTCTTCTAAAATGGTGTCTGATTCTATTAACTGTGCTCCATATCAGTTTCAGACTGCGCAGCAATAGCGGTCCCGTGGTGAAGTTGCTCAATTTCAGTTCAGTCGCATTCATCATTTGCTTCAAAGTCCTCTTTGCAGAGATTGATGGACAGGACCTCCCATGGAATTATCGTATTAGCGATTCTTTAGCTGATGATAAGAGCTTTATTACCAGTTTGAGTGCTACTTATTTCTATGTCATCGGCGTTAGCATTGTTACCAGACTAGTGTTTGCAAGGATACCAAGACTGCGTGCGAACGTGATCAGGGATTTGAATGATATTGTTCTGTTGATGTTGGTGTATCAGTGCTCATTGAACAATATTCCAATGTTCTTAGTTTTGAGTTTGATGAGAGATCATTTGGTGCAATTGTTTGGTAAACATATGAGTAAGGACCCAATTGTCAATATTGCACTGGTCCAAGCCCTAATAGTTGTTTTATCCAATGCAGTATTCTTCAACTTTGGGCAGACCAACTCCTTGGCAACCATTGACTTGAGTAACTCTTATAATGGTGTGTCTGAATACAGCATGGTGCCAATTGGTGTGTTGACCTTCCTCAATAACTTTGGAGGTGTCTTGTTCCTAGTGTTATTATCTTTCCAGTTGAATTTCAACAGCTTTAAATTGAGCAGAACAGAGCTTTCAAAGCAGTTGAAGGTCAAATTTTTATTGAATCTGCAGTACTACTTGATAGTTAGTGTCTTTTACCTTGTGACGTGTTACCTACAGAGGTATCATTTGTTCATTTGGACAGTTTTCAGTCCAAAGATTTTGTTCCTATTGGCGTGGAATTTGTTTCTGAATTTTGTGGAGGCATTGATAACGGGGGTTATTCTGATGATTGGCTTTTACCAGAGTTGATTTAATGTACATAAAACTGGACAGGCGCGATTAATCAAAACTGCTACAAATATTATTGGTTGCAAGTTGCCGTTTAGCAGCCACAATAATGGTGCCAGTGGTGGGGTTTTTAGTGGCAGTAGAGCCACCGTGTCTAGAAGAGGTGGAAACTCTTGGGTTCTAGTATACGGTGGCGACAAGAACACACAGATATTCTATATTTCCTATTTCTTGGGTGTCTTGAACAGCGCATAGAGATGAAAGCTCCATAGGTAAGTCATAGTTGGGATTTTTGGACTCCATGAGACCTGTAGAGGGCGCGATTAATCGTGATTCGCTAAGTGGACGCTCGGCCCGTCAGATGCCGGAAACATCACTACTAGACAGCACATTGCATAGATGGGCATTATTAGGCACTACCGCGACAGCAAAAGCCGACGATGGCGTTATAAATTGTGGTATAGCAGAGGGGCGAGACATTACTTTTCTTTTTCTTCGGGGTCAAGACCCTGATGACCGAGTTGCTTTCTTAGAAAAAAGTGTGGTTTTTTTTGTCTTACTTCCTGCAATAGATGAGCTGCCACAGCCCTGGAGTACGACCACAACCATATGCACCTGTATCTGCTGATGGATAGTATGATCCGTACCTGGACACGGACGACTTTAAGACTCCATGTGTCACTGGTGATTAAGCACGGCTGTGTGCGGTTGACTCAAGAAACTTATTCTTTCAAATGCCGTTGTACGGCGGCTTACATAAGGAAAATGAGTCCGTTAGGCTGCAACGCCCAGATGGAGCAAATGAGCCACTTGTAGCCAGGGCCAACGTTCTTGGACAATAGAGAGGGGAAGCCTGGTACTCACACGGATCTAGTACAATCTTTTATACATATGTCAACCATCATCTCAAACCATGCCATCAATCAATTGAGAACACCTTGCATTGACACATAACTAAAAAATTCTCTTACGTCAAAAAAAAGAAACTTCTCAACGCCACAAGCCCGAATCCCGTAAAAAAAAAATCTCTGCGGCACATAATAAGACAACAAACTGATGTGAGTATGGCATAATTACTGTGGCGAATCCAGAGCACAGGAACCTTTAAAAGAGAGATCATCCGCTAGTTCGATAGTTTTGTGACAAATCTGCTTACTACTGATCTATAGCTGGCTATACAACAATGGTTTTTCCTTTCAATAGCCAAAAGTCTGATGCAGACTACACACAAGAACAGACTGGCGAAATATCCTCAATCGAGTATGCTAAACCAGATGACAAGGGCTACAAAGACTTGGGTATTGTCTCCGCTACTGGTCTGATGATCAACAGAATGCTGGGCACTGGTATCTTTGCCACTCCAGCCACCATTTACGTTTTATGTGGTAATTCTGTTGGTCTCTCAATGATTATCTGGTTTGTCGGTATCATCATTGCCTTTTCCGGTTTGTTAGTATACATGGAATTTGGATCTAATATTCACAGAAATGGTGGTGAGAAAAACTACTTGGAGTACGTCTACAGCAAACCAAAGTTCCTTATAACCTGTGTTTACGGCATATATGCTCTCGCCCTTCCATGGGCTGCTGGTAACGCTGTGTTTGCTGGTACCCTTCTGATGGAAGCTTCTGGTCACGAGGCCACTAAATGGTCTGAGAAGGGTATTGGTTTGGGTGTCATTACTTTTGCTTTCTTAGTTAACTCTTTCCACATTAAGACTGGAGCTTACATTCAGAACATTTTGGGTATTTTCAAACTTGGTATTGTTCTTTTCATTACAGTTACCGGTTGGGTGGCTCTTGGTGGATGGAAGAAGACTGATAACTTCCAAAACACGTTTGCCACTGCCAATACTGCTACTGCCTATGGTGTCGTGAATGCACTTTATAATGTCATTTGGTCTTTTGTTGGCTACTCTAACGCGAACTATGCCCTTGGTGAGATCAAGAACCCAGTCAAGACCTTAAGAATTGCAGGTCCATTGGCACTGTTGACTCTCGCAACTCTTTACATCTTTGTCAACCTTGCATTTTTTGCTATTGTCCCAGCTGATGTCTTGGAGGACTCATCTACCTTGCTGGTAGCCAACTTCTTTGACATTGCCTTTGGCGAACATGCTAAGAAGGCTGCCTCTGTGTTTGTCGCTTTGAGTGCCATTGGTAATGTTATGAGTGTCATTTTCTCCCAAGGTCGTATTGTCAACCAATTGGGTAGGGAAGGTGTCTTGCCATTCTCTAAGTTTTTTGCCTCATCTAAGCCATTCAACTCCCCAATGGTTGGTCTTGGTGAGCATTGGTTTGTTGTCGTGATTTTCATTGTCGCTTCTAACCAGGGTGATGCTTATAATTTGGTTGTCAATTTAATTTCTTACCCATTGAATATTGTTAACTTTTTTGTTGCCATTGGTGTGATTTATCTCAACATTCAAAACAAAAGAGGGCAGCTCACATGGAAGCCACCTCTAAAAGCTACTATTCCAGTTGCTGCCTTCTTCGCATTGAGTAATCTTTACTTGATTGTTGCTCCTTATGTTCCACCAGATGAAGGTCAATCTGTCTACAAGAGTTTGCCATACTACATTCACTGTGTGATTGCATGGGGTATCTTTGCCCTTGGTGGTGTCTATTGGGTCCTGTGGGCCCACGTTGTCCCAAGAGTCTTTAAGTACACTCTGCACGCCGATGAGATTATCGGTGAGGATGGTTTCTGGAGAAACGAGTTCAAGTTCATCAAGAATGATGTGTATAAGGATTACGTTGTTGAGACTGGATCTGTTAATTCTCTTACAACTCCATCTATAGAGAAGAATACGTCTGGTGCCAGAAGTGATTCTGCGAACTAGAAAAATGAGGCTCTTGATGAGTTATAATTGTTGTTGCATGTTTGATTTATATATTTAATGGTACTTGGTTTGTAACTGTTTGTTATGAAGATGTTGTAGAATGTCCGGGATTTCTTTGTTCCGGAGCTAACATAGAAGTTCATCTAATCGCCAGACCTCAAATCTATTATGATTACAAATCTCTGACGTAATACATTGTAATTTGTGCTCGATTACATCATAAAATTGCTCGTTCTTTTTTTTTTCTTCCTTGAAGGACCCTAAACTGACCGATAAGAGCATAGCCACGGTAAGAAAAATAACTGGTCCCAAGTGAGAACAGCAATAACAGCTCCAGCTTAAAGGTAATGTCTTCTCAACCCAAAGTTGCGACGCACTCTGTGGCAGGTATCATTGCTGGCAAAGATCCACTCGATTATGATCCTTCGAACCCATTGACGATTTTCCTGTTTCAGGCGATCTTTATCGTGTCCTTATGTCAAATTGTACACCTACCGTTAGGATGGATCAAGCAGCCTCGTGTCATTGGTGAAGTGATCTCCGGTATCCTGCTGGGACCCACTGTAATGGGACGCATCCCTGGATTCACGAGCAAATGCTTCCCGAGTGCTTCGATACCGAACCTCACTTTAGTGGCTAATATTGGAATCATATTCTTCTTGTTTCTTGTAGGACTGGAAGTTGATGTGAAGTTTCTGAAGAAGAATATCAAAATGGCACTTGGTGTTGGTCTTGTGAATATGGCTATCCCATTTGGATTCGGCTGTATCATTGCCATTGGATTACATGAAAACTATGGTTCTGATATGAAATTTACCACTTATATGGTGTTTATTGCAGTGGCAATGTGTATCACTGCATTTCCAGTGCTGGCAAGAATCCTGACGGAGTTGCGTCTATTGGGTGATCGTGTTGGCCTCGTTGTTTTGGCGGCTGGTATCACCAATGATGTCATTGGTTGGATGTTGTTGGCATTAAGTGTTACTTTAGCTAATTCAGGGAGCGGAATCACCACACTGTACATTCTGTTGGTTGTGATTGGTTGGACATTGTTTTGCTTGTTCCCTGTGAGATGGCTTCTTCACAAGGTGATTCTAAGACGAGACTTGAAGGAGGGAACATTGTCGAGATTTGGAATCTTGTGCATATTTATGTTTCTTTTCATTTCTAGTTTCTTTACTGATATCATTGGAGCCCATCCTATCTTTGGCGCGTTCATCGCTGGTCTGATAATTCCAAGAGAACACGGATTTGTCATTCAAATTACTCATAAAGTTGAGGACTTGGTTCATATTGTTTTTATTCCAATCTATTTTGCACTTGCTGGTTTCAAGGTTAACTTGGGTGAATTGAATACTGGAACGGATTGGGGATACGTCATTGCTCTGATTGCTGTGGCTGTATTGACAAAGATTTTTGGTGGGTTTGTTGCTTCCAAGGCGTTTGGATTGTTTTGGAGGGAATCCCTTGCTGTGGGTGTATTAATGTCATGTAAAGGTATTGTGGAAATTGTTGTCTTGACTGTCGGTTTAAATGCGGGTATTATAAGCTCAAAGGTATTTTCCATGTTTGTTGTTATGACACTGGTGTCTACTTTCCTGACTACTCCAATGACTATGCTAGCGTATCCAAAGATCTACAGAGAGAAGGTTGCGAAATACCTCAGAGGTGAGATTGATTGGGAAGGCAAGGAGCTAGAGAGAACCATAACAACTTCATCAGATGCAACCAACATTGATGATAAGTTTACTGAGAATTTCAAATTTGAAAAGGTCATTTATAACATTGAAGATGTTAGTGGATTTATCACCTTGTTGAACTTTGTTGAGTTGTTTTATGGTTATGACAAATTAACCCAACCGGGCTATAAGTCTAAGTTTCATGCCATTTTTTTGAAGCATCTCAGTGAACGAACTGGTGATTTGATTGAAGCCTCTACAAATTTGCAAGATGATGAAAATGAATTAAAACACCACACTCAACTGGAGCTTTTAAAGAAGTTCTTTTCCTTCAACGAGGTACCGTACGTGGGAGATTTGAAGTACTATGTGGATGGCGACATGTTTGCCACGTATCTGGAGTGTTCATCATCTCCGAATGATTTAATGATTTTTGCCATCAACAAAGAAGATTCGGACCTAAAATTGGTTGAGAGATATCTGTCCAATAGAGAAGATATTATTCCAGAGTTTGCTGTCCTGTTCACGTCATCAGAGACCAAGGTCAATGCGATCACCCTTCAGTTTTCTCAGTATATCAGTTCGAATTACCTGATTGTGTTCCTTGTTGGTTTGTTTGTAACCAATAATGCTAGTATCACTGACGTGAGGTTGTTTGTTGAGGAGGACAAGACAAATGATGAACTTTTTGTCTCGTTCAAAGAGAAACTAGAGGGCAAGATCAAACTGCAGCTTAATGTGGTGCATGAACTTGATGAAATCAATGGGTTGTTTGTTACGAGATTCGATGGTTCGTACTTGACTCAATTGGTTGAAACATCCAACAATGGGGAAGGCCTTGATATTTTGGCTGTCAAGTAAGGTATGCCTCAACACAGTTATGTTCCTCGATATGATGAGTGCTGATAATTAGTAATTTAAGCCTTTGATCTTGACAATTATGGAGTGGTATTAGTAAGAGCGTGCTTTCTGTTGACACAAATGATCAGTTTTCGTGATCTATTGTTCGTTTGAGAGGAGAGAAATAAATGCGCGCTTTTTTTTCCTTTGGTAGTGAGACAAATGCGGGAGCTCATAGGAGTCCTTTATGTAGGAGTCCGACAGCCCAACACGAGGCTGAAATGACACAATTGCTGTAAATGTGTGAACACAGGCGCGTGGATGCCTCCTTCATTGGTAGAGGCAAGTAGGTAATGGAATTTCCAACAAATTGTCTGAGTCAAGATTCCAATGGGTCTATGTACAACTGGACTTAGGAACGTCTTGAGCGTTGGAGAGAGGGGTTTATAGAATCTGGGGTAATAAAATTTTGGGGGCATCGCCCTCCAATGAAACAGCCCACCACTAGCACCACAGCAGTGGTTCAAATGTAAGCTCAACATACTCGGACACCTTCTAATAGACAATACGACTAAGACCATCAGAATATGTGGGAGTCCGTGTTCTAAAGTCCATAAACTGTGGGGTTAAGTCTCGGAACATCATTGTTGCTCCAACAAAAAATTGGTCAGGCATGCTCCGGCCCAATGTGTACTATAAAAGCACCCTGGAACCTATCTAATCTCACATTTTCACTTCTACTGCTTTCTAGATTAACTACTACAGCATAAAATCAAATTATAATGTCTAAGCTTCCACTGTCTGTTACTGTCAAATTGCCAAACGGCAAGTCTTACGAGCAGCCTACAGGTCTATTCATCAACAACGAGTTTGTTCAATCAAAGTCTGGTAAGACCTTTGAAGTTATCAACCCAGCCACTGAGGAGGAGATCACTCATGTTTATGAGGGTTTCTCTGAGGACGTTGATGATGCCGTTGATGCTGCCGAGAAGGCATTCAATTCTGGCGTTTGGTCCCGTGTTCATCCAGCCAAACGTACTCTTGCCATCAACAAGCTTGCTGACTTGATTGAAAAGGATGCTGAGATTATTGCCTCCATTGAGTCCATTGACAATGGTAAGGCTATCACCTCTGCCCGTGGTGATGTTGGCTTGGCTGTTGCATACTTGAGATCCGTTGCTGGCTGGGCTGACAAGGTTGACGGTAGAACCATCGATTCTGGTGCCGATTCTCACTTTGGTTACACCCTAAGAGAGCCAATTGGTGTTGTTGGTCAAATCATTCCATGGAACTTCCCACTGTTGATGTGGTCCTGGAAGGTTGGCCCGGCCTTGGCCACTGGTAACACTTTGGTTCTAAAGACTGCCGAGTCGACTCCATTGTCTGCTCTATACGTTTCCAAGTATGTCAAGGAGGCTGGGATCCCGGCCGGTGTCTTGAATGTTGTTTCCGGTTTCGGTAAGACTGCAGGTGATGCTGTTGCCAGACACATGAAGATTAAGAAAGTTGCCTTTACTGGTTCTACTGCCACTGGCCGTTACATTATGAAGGCTGCCGCAGAGTCCAACTTAAAGAAGGTTACTTTGGAACTTGGAGGTAAGTCTCCAAACATTATCTTTGATGATGCTGACATCAAGAAGACAATCCAAAATGTCCTTGTTGGTATCTTTTTCAACTCTGGTGAAGTGTGCTGCGCTGGTTCCAGATTATACGTCCAGGCTGGTATCTATGAGACTTTCTTATCTGCCCTAAAGGAGGCTGCTGAGGCTGTTAAGGTTGGTGACCCATTCGACGAGAACACCTTCCAGGGTGCCCAAACCTCACAGATGCAGTTGGACAAGATTTTGTCTTATGTTGAGCATGGTAAACAGGAGGGTGCCCGTGTCGTTACTGGAGGCACCAGAATTGGAACCAAGGGTTACTTTATTCAACCAACCATTTTTGCTGATGTTGAGGAAACTCACAAGATTGTTAAGGAAGAGATTTTTGGACCTGTCATCACTGTCACCAAGTTTTCTGATGTGGATGAGATTATTGCAAAGGCCAACGATTCCGAATACGGATTGGCTGCAGGTATTCATACTACTTCTTTGAACACTGCTTTGCAGGTTTCTAAGAGATTGGAAGCTGGTACAGTTTGGATTAACACCTACAATGATTTCGACCCACAGACACCATTTGGTGGTTACAAGCAGAGTGGTATTGGTAGAGAGATGGGTACTGAGGCCTTGGACAACTACACCCAGGTGAAGACTGTGAGAATCAAGTTCTGAACCTTGAACTTTATGTATCATGTAACGATTGAAGTTCGAAAATGGCATCAGAGCTGGCTTATTTTGATGTCATTCGATTGTATACTTTGATGTCCATATTAATTACGCTTTGAATATTTTGTAGCTATGTCAAATTATTACAGATTTTGTGGTCTCTGAGATCTTTATGAAGAACGACAACCAAATCAAAAGCCACTTGATATAACTAAATGCAAATAGTGCATGTTTAGTTCAGACAGCTTAGCACACCTCAGACATATATTTATCTGCGCTTCAACTCGCAAACCGCAAACCGTAAACCGCCTGTGCAGTTGTGCCATATCACTGATGATTGGCGTGTGTGATATGCTGCCAGTACACTGGAACCTAAAAGCTACAATCGGTTGTTGATAAGCATAATTCGAATCATATCAAATGTTAAAGATCAATCAGAAAGATAGGGAGGACACCACCAATTTTTTCTCTATTGAAAACTATTTTTATAATTTGAATACATTGGTGAGGATGGAATCTCTGAAGAATATCTAAAAGCGATGCTTCACTGTCGTGCGAAAACAGATATCAAGATACCCTTCATGTAAGATCTGCAAAATTTCAAACTGTGGTAGACTAACCTCATATGTCCAATAATCTTGTCACCAAATTTACAAGATTATGTTTTGGAATGCTCCTCCTGATTGAACGTGCTCATACAGACATATTGATACCATCAGGGGCTTGATGATTTACACGGATACATATATACCTACAGAAGTTAATGATTCATAAACTGGTCTAGTCCGAATCAGAGAACTTGAAACTAATGCTTAACGAGTAGTATAAAGGTAAATCAGCTATGTCCATTAGTATTGCAAAGGTTGGCTGGTACATTAACAATATCAAAAAAGAAGTATCAAACTAGGACTACCGGATTGAAAGTTGTAATTACTCACAGCATTTATAATAGTTTGGGATATTATTTGAACTATCCGTTCCAATAAAGCATTGAGACCTTGTTCACAGATATATCAAATCACCTGTAGATACCACCTTCCACTCCGACAGAGACAGGTCTGTCACCGTAGACTCCTTCCCAGGATTTCGGCACCTTCTCCAGCTTAGTGCTTCGTACACCAACTACACCCATAGTCTCCTGGGCAAGCAACAGCGCATCTTCTCTGTTATCACCTTCATAAACACCAATCACAACAGCAATAGTCTCCACATCAAACTCTTTCATGAGCTCTGCAGCGAACTCAGACGTACGTGTACCTACTGATGATTCGCTATCATCACCGGCCAAAGGCTCCCCCAAAGCCAGATGTTCCACACCGGTAGTGATATCATTTGCTGTATATCTGTGTACACGGGATTCAACGTCATGACCAACAACAGCCTGTGTTGAGTCCACAATCACTACTCTGGAGAAGTGGTGCTCTTTGACGGTGGATGCAATGTATTGGATGAAGTTGGCACTATAGTGTGGGATCACAGGAGAGCGCTGCACCAGAAGCGAGAATTGCTCGTTTTTGTAGAGTTCAAGGGCAGTTGAGAAGCCAGCTGGTGGGACAGTTGATGAAACATAGTCCACTGGGGAGGCGAATGGATACAGGAGAGTGGAGTCCAGTGTGACAGTGTGGTGAAGCCCGTGGTTATGCAAAATAAGGTCGGCTGCCAATTGTGGGACATTCCCAACAGACACTGTTGGAATCAGAAGAGTACCTGGCATTGAGTTGATGGTGCTGTTGTGGTGGCAACTCGGAAGGAAGGATTGCAGAGTTGGGGAAAGATGGAAAAAAAAAGTGTTGATGATCTCTCAAGAAGACGAATGTGTAAATCTGCTAGAAAATGCGCATGGACAAAGCTACAGCCCGTCTCTTACGCCAACTGCACCCGATACACAAAGAGAAACAACAAAGATCCGTTCTGGCTTTTCTCACAAAGACTCCAAGACGACAGAGCCCATTGAACATTACCGATGCACGACTTCCTTCCACACCTTCACAATTGAGAAGACGCTTTGCCCATCTCAACACACCATATTTTGCCACGAAATACTCAAAGTCCCTTCAAAACAACGCTATAATCGTCCTCATGCGTGACTTGGGTCGTGGATTTGACACAACGAAACCTCATGTTGCCACTGTGCCCATTGATCGACATGCATTTGAACAAGGGACCGGTGTGCTACTGTCATCAACCACCAGGGAAACTGGTCATCATGGCATGGCGACGTTTTCTCACTTGGAAGAGTTTATGAATGCAATTCCACTGATTCATAATGATGAGTTCGCACAGCCAGTCTATGTCCTGGTGAATACACGACGTGTCCAATTGGCCGACTTGACAGCAGCAACTTCGAATACCCAGAGCACACTTACAGAGGTTAATTACGAGAGCTTGTTGAGACAGACAAAGACAGGAAGAAGTCCAGCACATAGATTAATAAAAGAGCTGAGTTCTTTGGGGATGATGGGCGTGAGTGTCGGAGATAACAACGAAGTTGTCATGTTTAGGAGAGAAGAATAAAGGGTTCCATGTTGTTGTCAGAACAGTACTTCGCAATTCTATCCTGTATACCAATGCCATTCCAATGACAGGTCGACGTTAACTGAGGCATTCCAAGATTTTCAATACACACACCACTGGCGACATTGCCACAGATAGATGCGATTCTGTAGTCACCACCACTGAGCACAAATCCAGTGACAAATGCACCAATGAAAGTGTTTCCACAGCCTGTTGGATCAACCACCGCACCAGAGTTTTGATGGTAGGACGGGTACCATTGACCAGTGTCACGTTCTCGCTTCGGTAAAGTGTAGCAACCTAATGCACCGCATCTCAGCACTAGCGCTGGCCCTGTCTCAAACTTATTATCTCTATGCAAATAAGGCAAGAACTTTCTAGCTAAGGCTTCCAGTTCTGATTTCTTGGTCGGCTCAACCATCCCAAATACTGAAGCTGCCTCTTTCGCATTAGGGGACAGGATGTCAATCTCAGGAATGATCTTCAATAACTGTGACTGTTTCTCCAGTAGACAGTCGTACGGGACAGGTTCGTACATCAACACAGTGTCCCGGGACTCCGACCTTAATATGGAAATAGCCGAAATGACTCTATCTAAAGAGCAAATCATGTGCAGCGCCCTTGGAGAGACTTTATAGAGTTCATCGACGCGAACCCTCAACTTCGGGGTCATATACTTGAAATCTCGACTGCCGTCTTCTTCATTATACATATTCCAACCGCGGGTAGTGAGCCGCGTAGAATCCTCACGCCAGTCAATTGCTATATTCCATCGGTCCAGCTCTGCCTGTACTTCAGAGGGGAAATCGGAGCCTTTGTCTATGATAAGCTTCACATCACAGTGTAGTTGTTCAGGAGTGATGATACGGGCCCCAAGCGCACCGAATGTGCCTCCTCCCCCAATAATGTTATATTTACATGGGATCTGTGGGTCTGAATGATGGATTTCATCTAGGATGAACATTCCCAGCGTGAAAAAGAGTGGTGCATCCATAGGCATTCGATTTTGTTGTCTTATCAGCTTTTAATCCAGGAAAAAAAAGACAAAAACTAACGATTGTGATACACATACACACACATAAAAGGGTAAGGTAAGATACAGTATATTTTCTATAAAGTATTTCTACTAAGTATTCATAGCAGCAATGCAATAAAGAGTTAATCAACTCTCATCTCCTCGTCGTAATCATCGCATTCGTTAAAGTCATCATAGAGCCCGTAGTTTACATTCAAGATTTCCTCTTCATGATATCTGTAGCTCTTATTCAAAGTAGCATTTCCTGATATCCCATATCCCTCCATCATATATCCCTCAATCTCTGCACTTGGACTTGGACTAGGGCTTAGACGCAGCCTGGCAGTGGTAGTTTTTGGTAGAACCATTCGCTCACGCGACATTTCGCAGGGCTGCTGCTGCGTTGTTGTTGTT
This sequence comes from Barnettozyma californica, assembly GCA_023627795.1. Classification (NCBI taxonomy): domain Eukaryota; kingdom Fungi; phylum Ascomycota; class Saccharomycetes; order Phaffomycetales; family Phaffomycetaceae; genus Barnettozyma; species Barnettozyma californica. The sequence goes on along the minus strand of JAMAIE010000003.1, from coordinate 696,693 downwards.
GTAACGTCATCAAACACAAGCCGTGTCGCCACCTGGTGCAACATCATCTGACTCCCGAATGAATGCACATTCATGTCTTTCTCCAATGTGGTGGTTTCTACTTTACCTTGCCTCGTCACTTTAACCATCCCGTACGGCGTCTGTTGTACCACACCGCCGGTTTCACGAGGGTGCTGGAAAACAGGGTATTCACATCTGGTTGGTGTGGAGTGTGTTAGTGGTTCCTCAGGTTTAGTCTTCTTATATGGTGATGGTGAACCTGACAGGCGGCGCTTGCGCTGCTGTTCAGGTGACCTGTTCACATCGTTGTTGTTTGTTGAGAGAAATGGTGATTGTGACAGAAATTGTGTACGAGAGTGAATAGGACCTTGATAGCGATGTGGTGACTCTATCATCATTTGGGAGTCCGCCATTATTGAGGCCACTTTGCCTTTGTGGGTTGTGAAGCAAAGAGTGAGGAAGACTGAAATCTGTTTTCAATTTACCCAAAAGCGTAATTTGTGCGGATCAGAAAAAACTTTCCTACCTAACTCAAAGGAGGCTGTTGCACAGCAGCAGAAAGGGTGCACCATGGACAACCTGGGAAACTTGAGCAGTGACCTGCCTAAAGACGACACACTTAGCGATACAAACACAGAACTTCATCAGCAGTTCAAACAGGCCGCCAATAGCGTCGCTTCTCTCTACAAGATAACTACCCAAAGAACACAACAAGTTTACAGGCGAGGATATATCCAAGCACTGAGCGATATATTGGATAAGATACACTCTGCACAATCGACTGAAGAGGTCGAAAAATGGGTGGTACTTAAGAGGTTTGAACTGGAACGAAACACAGAGAAACAGTTGTTGGCAAATACAGGAAGTAACACAGCTATTAGCACTACAGCGGATATTTCGCCTTCATTACCTACAGTGGGCCTTCCCTCAGATCACGTCTTCAGTATGGGTAGTGTTCAACCTGCTGGACATGCTTTTCCTCCGACTAACCCAATCATGACTGTTGAGCGGAGGCTAAGAAGGGCTCAAAAGTTGATGAAAGGGGTGGTGGATACTGGGAGCGATGAGATCCTTTCGATACAGAAGGGCGTAGAAGTCGATGAAGATGTAAATCAAGATGTGGAGATACTGGATACCTCGAAGCGAAGAATGGTCGAGTTGACTTCAATGGAGAAGAGAAGTAGACATGAGGATTTGAGTTGATATGGTTAAGGGATTTTTTTCTAATTGTGCATTGGGCGTTTTACCTGGAATTTGGACACATTGTGTCTTGGGATACTTGGCTTTGGAATATACATAAACTATTATAAGCTATGATTTTAAAGCGCCTTTGTATATTTTTCTCCAATCCTGTATTTATCGTTCTGAACCAATAAGTTTGAGCAGCTTGAAAAAGAAAGGAGCAATAACTGTTTTTAATTTCCGCAAAATTCCACGTACGCCTAAGCCTTCACCTACTGAACTAATAATCATTAAGTGAGCAAATAGATCTTGTTATTCTCGATGGTTGCTATGTTTGTAATTACGTATTAGAGATTTGTTCTGCTCAACTGAAAAAGTATTCGCGAAGAAAAGTAGCCCCCTTGGCCAAGTGGTAAGGCATCGCACTCGTAATGCGGGGATCATGGGTTCAATTCCCATAGTGGGCAACTTTTTATATATATATATTTTTTTTTAATTCAGATACATAAATTGTGGGTGTCGCTGTTATCTTTTGTCGAAGCAATTCCTACTGACGCTAAGCACGAATACACTCTTTGAGTTCATTTTTACACAGATTACATTTAAGTGACAAAGAAAAGTTTATGACATTGCAGAAGTTAAACCTATTTTTGCTTAGCATCTCTATTGGCCTTCTCAGCATAGATCTTACCAGTGAATGGTTCTTCAAACTTCAATGCAATGGAGTACAGGACGTGAACAATCAATGTCGCAAACAAACCGGCTGGCTTACCGAAGTAAAGGGAGGTACCCAAGAACGACAAAGTGGAGCCTACATACATTGGGTTATCCAAAACATTGAACGGAAACCCCGTGACACGCTCGTCCATCAATATGCCAAAGTAATCACCTAAGTAGGTTCCAGTGACACCTAGAGCCCACATTGAGGTCAACACAAAGATGTTACCTAGGGCAAAAGAGGCGACACCTAAATATTTGAAGATTGGATCTGATGTCAAGAGTGCAGAGGTGGCCTGCTCCCTCAACGCCTTTTCAAATAGGTAGTCTCTAAAGATCCCAAGTGAGAAAATGGATAGAGCCAGAACATAGCATCCTCTTTTAGCACCGCCGGCGAGCCTTGTGAGAAAATGTGTATTGTACTCAAGTCTTGCAACAACATTCCAGAATATTGGATTAAAACAAATTGAGGCCAGTGCCACTTTATTTTATGTTTGTTAGTTGAATGTTCTTATGACAGACCATATTGAGAATGACACATACACTGATATGACTGCTTGCTAATGTCCACCTCATCAACGAGCTGGTTCAAGATATCAGATGCTTGTTGGAACTTGTCTGCCATTGTATGAATTGGAGTTATGATAGCTGTCTTTTTATCGGGTAGAAAAGAGGTAGCTGAGCAAAGTTTTGCCGTTTATATACCCGATTCATTTTAAACAGCATGTGACAATTTGCCTCCTTGGGGAAGAAAAAGTCAGTTTACTCCGTTCATTCTTTTTTTAATGTTCGGAAAATTCCATTTTTTCCTGCAACGTTCGGGAAAAACACGAACAGATGGGACGGCCTGCTGATCCTACATTGTTGTGTCCTAATTGGGAAGTAATTACACTCTGACACAAATCTGGATTTTCCTTAGAGTAATGCGATGGGTCCTTCCTATTTTTGAGGCTTCAGTATAGAACCAGGAAGAAGTTTCAGGCAGTTCATCTTTTTTTGAACAGTACTTAACTTGAATTTTCTCTCTTTCTGTTGGAGGACCATTTCGTCTCTCACACCAGATCTCATCAACGTATAAACATAAAACATGACTGAATACAAGATCTCATCACCATCAACACTAGGATCCGAGCTGACAGTCACAGAGCAAGTCCTTTATGATTTAGATATTCAAGGAAGTGAAGTTCAACCTCGAGTTGAACCTCCGATAAAGATACGAAAAGCTATGCTTTACATGCTGTTCGAAAAGAAGGACGTTTCGCTACAGATCGCTGCAATTATTGCAACTTTACTTAGTGCATTGACACACTCTGTATCAGCCATCTTGATGGGTAAAGTCTTTGATGTTCTTTCTAAGCTCGTAAGGGGAGAATACAGGGATTTCGATGAATACATGAGTGACATTACACGCACAACAATGTCACTCTTAGCACTAGGTGCATGCACAATGCCCGTAATATGGGGAACAATCTCCTTCTGGATGACAATTGGCGAGAGACATGGTTCTAGAGCCAGATGTTTGATGCTGCAAAAGTACATGAATAGGAGCATAGATTGGTACGAATCTAATGGTCAAGTAATAGGTGATTTAACAATGCTGAATAGATGCGTTGAAGAGTTGCGAGCGGGAAATTCTGAGGCAACTGCAATCACGCTTGAAGATTTTGTCACGATTATTTCATTGTTTGGAACTTCATTGTACTACTCTTGGTCTGTGACTTTGGTAATGATTGCCACTACTCCCCTCATATTGATACTTTCATACGTTTTTGCCAAGCTGGTGGAAAAACTCACTACGTTGGAGAATACAAAGACTTCTAAGGCTGCAAAGATCTTTGATTGGTCGTTGAGCTCGGCCAAGTTGGTGAGATTATTCCAGACTCAGATGCAAGAGTATCAACAATTTCACAACGCTGTCAAGGAATGCAAACAGGCATTCTTGAAACTGGCCTTAGTGTCTAGTCTGAACATTGGATCTTTGAGGTTCGTTGTCCTCTGTATGTTTGTGCAAGGGTTTTGGTATGGCTCAGACCAGGTGAGAAAAGGAAATGCCACTGCTGGTCAGGTCTTGACTTGTTTCAGCTCTTGTCTGATGCTAGGAGAGTCATTCAGAAGCATGTTGCCGCAGATTATCACAATTCAAAAGGCAAATGTCGCTATGAAAAGGATTCAAGATTTCATTCAAATGAGGACAACTAGGGTTATTGACTACCGCGCTGAAAATATTAACAGAATTAAGATCTGCCCTGATATATGTCGTGGTGACATTAAGTTCAAAAGTGTTGACTTTAGCTATCCAACTAGATTAGAAACCAAGATTCTCAAAAATGTAACTTTGCACTTCCCTTGTGGTGAATTAACTTTCATTGTGGGTAGATCTGGTTCTGGTAAGTCTACATTGTCAAATCTACTTTTGAATTTTTACACCCCTTCTAAGGGCAGAGTTGAGATTGATGGCTTCAACGTTGCGGATATTAACAGTGATTGGTTGGGTAACAATATTACTCTTGTGGAGCAGTATTCTACTCTGTTCAATGACAGTATTCAGAATAACATCTTAATGGGAAACAACAATTCAACAGTTATGTCGGAGAATGAAAGTGAGAAGGTTCAAGAAGCTATTGAATTGGCTCTTTTGCAAGAAGTGATTAGAGATCTTCCTCATGGCCTGCATACAGTTGTGGGGAGTAATGGCGTCCAACTGAGTGGAGGTCAACAACAACGAATTGCAATTGCTAGAGCAAGACTTCGTGACACTCCAATTTTGATCTTAGATGAAGCCGTCAGTGCCTTGGATATTGTTTTGAGAGATCTCATTATGCAAGCTATCAAGAAGTGGAGATCTGGGAAGACAACAATTATACTGACCCACGAATACAGTCAGATCCACAGAGATGATTATGTGTATCTAATGGAAAGTGGTGAAGTTGCGGAGTTTGGATACAGAAGGGATATAGAGTTGCAATCTGATGGTATTTTCCGGAAGCTGGCATCCCTACAAAAAAACTCTACAGGTGTTGAAGCCCGAGAACAATTGGGTAATGATGATGGTTTTCAAGCCGGTATTCTAGAGAATTCTAAGCTTTTGAATGGGTGTGGATCTCGAATGTCCACATATCTATTCTCTACTTTCAAATCGAAGGGTATGGTTCAAAACGAGAAAAAGACTGATAGCGCTCCGATAAAGAGACAAATTTGGAGGAGAAATAAAAAAGAACTTACAGATGCTACCCTTGAAAAGGGAGATGAACATCAAGAGAAGAATGAAGGTGGCGATAGTGATAGGCCAGAACTAACACCAATAAGGCAAATCATCAAGAGAATGTTTCAGACTGTTAACCAAAAGGGTATTTTATTTCTTGGTATCATTTCCAGCTTGCTCAATGGCGCTGTAAATCCAATCTTCTCATATTGTTTTTCTAAACTGCTGGTAGGCATTGTTCCAGAAGGCAAGGGCTCAGATGTTGGACAGCCATCCTATTTGCTGAAGTGGTCTCTTATAGTGATCTTTTTAGCTCTCTTTGATGGATTCTCCACCTTCATGAAAGAGTTTTTGTTGGACTACTCGAGTGAGATATGGATCTTTGCATTGAGGAGAAAAGTTTTCAGTGCGGTTTCACGACAATCACTAAGTTGGTTCAATGAAAACAATAATACAGCATCTGAAATCAATACTCTGGTTCTAAATGATTCAAGAGATTTAAGGAACTTGGTTTCTCAGTTTTTAAGCATTATTTCTACAGTCATCGTTCTCGCCAATGTTGGTCTGATTTGGGCTCTCATCAAAGGTTGGAAGCTATCTTTGGTGTGCATTTCATTGATTCCCCTATTCGTGTTAGTCACTGGTATTTATGCAGGCTTACTACAATCTTCAGAGAATAAGTATAAGAATGCCGTCGCTGATCTGGAGACCCAACTGTACGAAATTGTTAAGGGTATTAAGACTATCAAGACCTTGAAGCTGTACAACCATTTCCTCATAAAATTTGATAAAAAGATGAACATCTTGGGCCAAGTATCCAAACGAAGGGCTATTCTAACGGGGTTTGGTGTTGCTGTTACTAATGCGCTCACATTTGTTGTTCAAGGTGTCTTGCTTTACTACGGTATGAAACTAGTAGGTAGGAAAGAGTACAGCACAGGGCAACTAATGGAATGTTTTACATTGCTTCTTTTCTCCATCATATCTTGTGCCCAGTTGATGAACTCTATTCCAGAGGTGAGTAGAGGGCAGAGAGCAGGCAGTTATATCTTTAAACTCCTTGAAATGCTTCCTTCCGAAGCTGAATCCAAAGGAAATCTTATACCAACAGATAATTATGACAAAGATGAACTCTTTAGATTCCAAAATGTTAACTTCGCATACCCATTATCACCTAGACAGGAGGTTTTGAAGGATGTCAGTTTTAAAATTGCGAAAAATGAACATGTTGCTATAATTGGTGAATCTGGATCAGGAAAGTCCACTATTACGCTACTCATCACTAGACTCTTTGTATTTGAAGACCATTCTGTGTTCTTCCAGGGTCAAGACGTTAATCAAATAAACATTAACTGGCTGAGAGATAAGGTGGCTTTAGTTGATCAAAAGCCATCATTCTTTGAGGGCACCATATATGAGAACTTAACCTACGGATTATCAAATCCGGCTGAGAGTAAGGTGATTCAATGCTTGAAAATGGTGAATATATATGACTTTGTTGAGGCTCTTCCATCTGGTATTAACACAATAGTTGACACTTCACGAATTTCTGGTGGGCAAGCACAGAGACTATCTATTGCAAGAGCCCTGTTACGAAATCCAATGCTCTTAATTCTGGATGAATGCACCTCAGCTCTCGACGCGGAGAATTCATACAAAATTGCTCAATTAATTCAGAGCAAGTTGAAAGGGATTACTGTTCTTATGATAACACATTCTGAAGAGATCATGAAAATATCTGATAGGGTTTTGACTCTGAGAAGTGGTTCTTTAGTTGAAGAGGGCACGTTTGATGAACTTTATTCGTGCCGCGGTGAATTATACAAAATAATAACTGCGGGTCTACGAGGGTAGATCATTTAAGGACTAATAGATATTTTAACTTTAGAAACTAAAACGTAGCCAGTGTTTCATACTGTAAGAGTTCTATAACTTATAGAGTAATATTAATGAATGGAACCTCAACGTCTTCACCTTCCTTGTCATCAGTGCAGATTTCCAAAATCAAAGTCTTGACATGTGATGGAATTTCCTTCTTGGTAACGAGCTTGATTAGTTCAGTAATCTTTAAGCTCTCTCTTTCTTTCACCTTCTTTGGTGGGAAGAAGCTGGCATACAACAAAGACACATCGTAAGATAACATTGTGATCTCCAAACCCTCCTCCTTCTCGAAATGATCAATTAGCTCTCTCAGAGTAATGTCACCCTTGATATCAAATCTATCCCAGATCTTGTCAAACTCCTTGTCATTGTACTTACCTTTTGGAGAGGAAATTGGCTCAGAGAAACCAAAGAATGGTAAAGCCAAGTTGACAAATCCATTCTTGTAATCTTCAATGTTGTCCTTACCATCAACAACCTTGTACAATTCCAATTGAACCAAACCAGTAACTAAAGCAGTGGTGGTAGCAATGGCTGGAATAATTCTACCAGCGATAAACTTGGTCTTAGCACGATCGGCAACATCAATCTGGTAGTTCAACGCTCTGGCATTAGAAGCAGCAGTGATGAACTCGATATGGTGGTTAGAGTCATCATCCTTTTCGAACTCAACTGGGTTCAATCTGTAGCCTGCCAAAGTGGATGGCTGTGGCAACGAAGCAGCCAACTTTCTCAATTCATCAGTTTCCAGATTCTGTTGAGCGTTTGGATCTGGATCCTCATCATTAACTTGGATCTTCACATCAGAACGTGGATTGAAAGGTTCAATATCAACGGTGGCCAGGATTTTGGCATATTGAGACTTGTCTGGTTCCCCAGTATCACCCTTCAAACCATAGTTGAAAGCTCTCAAGTTTGCTGCACCAACGATGAAGTCAAAGTGGTTCTTATTATTGATGTCAAAAACTAGAGGAGTTGGAGCACGCTTAGTACCAGACCAGAATGGAGCACCAGTGGATGTGTTTGCATCAGCAGGGAAGTTATAGAGTAACTGCTTAATGTCATGGTTGAACTTCTTTTCAAATTCCAATCTGGCCCACTTTACACAGTCCTCAAAGGAGTATGGTCTGTTATTCAAAGAGTCAGAAATCGATTGCAGGATGCTCTTAACATCACCGCTTTGCTTCAAAGTTGCCTCCAAGTAATTTGGTTGAGACAGGTATAAGTTGACGTTTTCAGCAGTCTCAGTAAAATAACCTTGGAATAAAGACTTCGCCCAAGCAATAGTGTGATCAATTTTGTTTGGGAAGGAGCGCAAGGTACACAATGGGATAGATTTCTCTGGTGGATCTTGAGAGGAAGAGTATGACTCTGTCAATCTTGGGATAACAACCTGTGTATTACCCTTGGTTCCCAATGTGCCACTCTCCAACAAGGGCTTCTTGAAGAAGACACAACGACGATCAACATATGTTCTTGCATCAATGTTATCCAAAGCATTGGTAACAAAATCTAGAGATTCCCAGAATGCGTTGTTGAAAATATCCTCGGTTTCCGGTCCCACCTTGTCACCCTTGCTCTCGATTTTGCCCTTTAAACCTGGATTAATAATAGTGGCAGCAACTGCAGCAACTTCAGACTTGTTCTTACCGACGTCCTTTGGTCTAAATAGGAACTGACGATTCAAGTTGGACTTTTCAATAGTGTCATTATCTGTGACGGTGATCTTACCCTCTGGGCCGGAACCCAAACCCATCAATGCCCAGTTCTTCAAGACTTCACAACCGATTGCACCTGATCCAACCAAGAATGTCTTGGTGTTGGCAATCTTCTGTTGAAAATCGAGACCAAAAACAGCGATTTGACCATCGTAACGGGAATTGATCGGTTGGGTGTTCTCGGCATTTCTTGGGAAGCCTTTTGGTAAAGACTCCAGAGAGTCAAAGTATAGGAATTGTTTGATTGGAGTAAACTTTCCAGAACAAGCTTTCAATACTTCCTGAGCAACCAAACCACCTAAAAAGGCAGTGATTGCCGGAATATCACCAGTAGCCTGGAAAGACAATTCCTTCAATAACTCTTCATTCAAGTCACCTTCAAAGTTGGTTTGAATAGCCAAGTTCTTTGTTAAATGTAGGAATTCGTTCGCATCTTCGTCGTTGAATGGTCTAGGTAGATGTCCTCTCTTCTCGTTGAATTGGTGTAAAGCTTGGAAACCCAAGTGCAATTGAGCAGGACGATCAAACTTGGCGAAGTCTGAGAATAGGAATTCTGGGTTAGTTAATTGCTCAGCCAAGGATTGGAAGCTTATCTTTTCTGGAACCTTGACTTGTGTGTACAAACCACCCTTAATATAAGAACCATATTTAGAAACATTACCAATCTTGAATGCAAATGGACCTGGAACCTCGACCCTGAATAGTTGGCCATCATTGATGTCTAAGCCTTCAACTTCTGTGAACTTGACATAGTCACCATCTTGTAGACCGTGGCGACTATCAACTAGCACCGATACAGTACCATCAGCTTCAATATCAGACACAATACCTGTATGTGGTTCCTCACCATTGGAATCAATGACGGTAAAGTCGATACCTAAATCAACAAAGACTGAGCCAAATAAGCCCCTTGAATCAGAAGCAATGAACTTGATGTTGTTCGCATGAGTGTAGTTGTTGATTTTGACTTGCTCTTCTAGAGAGAGTTCTGTGGCAACAATAACTTGGTATTTGGAAAGTGATTGTTCAGAAATGTCATCGGTAACAGAAATTGGAACATAAGAGTTCAGCTCTGCCAACTTTGGAGCTGTTGCTGTAGCTCTCTCCTTCCCAATGTCTTCCTCGCTCAAGAAGAACTGGGATGACAAATCTCTCAATTCGACACTCTGTGGATCATAAATCGTTAAAGACTTCACACCAGCTAGGGAAACATTCTTAGCAATCTCAACACCAAGACCCCGTTGGCCTATAATAAGTACATTCGAGTTCTGCATCTTAAGCATTGCTTCCTTACCCAACACATACAATTGACGCGAGTACAAACTCTCATCAATCTCGCCGCGAGGGGAAGGAGTATCCACTTGCATTTGTTCGGACATCTTTAAGACTAAGTTTGTTAGAAATTTTCTGTCGAAGAGCGATTTAGTGCTTTGGCAACTCACTTTCTTGGCCGTTTGGGTTGGTGAGGCGGTTCAATGGTGGCAAAATTCACTTAGTGTACGTTTTTGGTAAGAACTCAAACCCAGTGCAACAAACCGCTTCCAGTTTAGGAATGGTTATGATATGGCCACTAAAAGCTCTTCTCTAATGAAAGGTACGAACCAGTTTTGTCTTCCTTACAAACCTATCGACAATGGTCAACTATATTCCCCAAGAGTTGTATGGCGGTGCCATTAGCGTAAAACTACCAGAAGGTCTTCTTGATGCCTCACAGTTCAGACAAGTCCCAGATACACAAGAAGTCTTTCTCAACCCCTCAACGAACACCACGGACTACAATAACATAATCAAAGATGACTCCATCATCATTGACCTAATGGAATCTCTGGAGACTCAGGACCCAGTTGAAGCTCTTAAAGAGCACTTTACGGAGATTTCTACTTTGAATGACACTGAGTCTAGCTGGAAACTTCTCAGTACTGAAATCGATTTAGCCAATATGTCAGACTCAAATTTTGCTGTTGTTGGAGTTGGTATGGAACCCGCCTTGAAATGGGGAAGAAAGGAGCAAGTATCTGGACAGAGCAACTCTGACTTCAGACCCACATTAGTTATTGTCTTGGGATTGATAAGACTGCAGAATGTCGAGACAGATGTTCTTATAACCTATAATGTGTTGATCAATACACCTGAAGAATTGGAAGCCCTGAATGAGTTGGATAAAGGCGGTTATTCCGAATCCGAGAACAAGGCGTATGTGAGAATCCGCTTTGCTATTGACGTTGTGAAGACTGCTATCAATAACTTCAAAGTTGAAAGTTGGGAGCTTTTTGGTTAGGACTGAATACATTGGAATAATAGCCATCCTTGAAGTCTGATCAGTAATCGACGTAATACAACCAAATAATACGTAAAGCTGGGAGCATGTTGGCGAGTTAAGGAACTTTCACATTCTCAGCTGAATAAATAAACTGTAGTATTTTGCACGTGACAAGTCACATTTTCGTTTTTTTTTCTTTTTACTAATGTGAAGTGGCCGTGTGAATTTGATTGATCTGGAATTTTTAGGAACCAAAACACAACTATTTCTGTTTATTCGGTGCAGAGTACAGCGTTTCAACTCACTGTGAACTAAATTGAGGGTTTCCTGATCCTTGTCTAGTGTCCCATCCACTGCTCTACTGAATCCTCGTATTATCAAGGAACTTCTCCTGAGGTTTCAACGTGTTTCCTTCTAAGTTGCGAGCCATGGCGAGATCATCCACTGTCAAGAGACTGGTTATTATTGCAGTCTCCATAGTATCTGTTCTGGTTCTATTATACAAGTTCTCCCCAGCGAAGGCTCCAGATCTTCAGGATGTTTTAAAACAGATCCCTAACCAGGACCTCCTTCTCAGTATAAACTCCAACAAAGAGGAGGAGATTTCCAAGAAGTTTGAAGCCATCGCGGACAAGATTTTGAAACAACAGGACGAGAGAATCCTAGAATTGCAAGAAAACAACAAGCTACTTGAGAAGAAGATCAAAGAATTGAGAAGACCTCCTCCTGACGCTAGCTTGAGAGAGAAATTGGCCTTCATGTTTCCATACGATGTCACTAACAAGTTTCCAGCATACATCTGGCAAAGTTGGAAGTATGGTTTGAACGATGAGAGGTTCGGTGAAAATTTCAAAGAAGGAGAAACTCAGTGGGTAGTCAAGAATCCTGGATTTGTCCACGAGTTGTTCAATGATGACACTTCTCACGCAATCATTCATTATTTGTACTCATCTATTCCTGAGATCATCGAAGTTTATGAATCCCTACCTTCTATTATCCTAAAGATGGACTTTTTCAGATACTTGTTGCTTTTAGCTAGAGGTGGTATATATGCTGATGTGGACACTCTTCCGTTGCAACCAGTGCCAAATTGGATTCCAGAAAATGTTTCACCAAATGAAATCGGTATGATTATTGGAATTGAGAGCGATCCTGACTCGCCAGACTGGAGAAAGACATATGCTAGAAGGCTTCAATTCTGTCAATGGGTGATTCAGGCTAAGCCCGGCCACCCAATTCTTAGAGAGATTGTGGCCACCATTACGGAGAAGACTTTGCAGAAAAAGATGAGCGCTGATTTAAGCATTAAAAGTAACCTGGACATTCTGGAATGGACTGGGGCAGGTGTATGGACAGATGTTGTTTTTAAATATTTCAACGACTATGTTCAATCAGGTATCTACAGTAAGGTTACCTGGAAGGATTTCACAAAGCTGGATGTTCCAAAATTGGTATCTGATATCCTGGTTCTTCCTATTACCAGTTTCTCTCCTGGAATCGGTACCATGGGTGCTAATGATGAAACACATCCTCTAGCTTTTGTCAAGCACTACTTCGAGAACATTTGGAAGAAGAATTAATTACGCCACTAAATAATTAATAAATGCTTTTGGGTTAAAAAATATAGCTATTCCAATCGTTGGTCTTAGTGGTCAAGATCTGTTCTTCTCCTTAATTTTCTTCAAAGAAGCTTCGAATTCTTCTTTGGAAACATGGGGTCTCAATTGTAATGGAAAGGCGTAGTGATCATTGGGAGATCACGCCTGGCCATTGATACGTTAAATTAGAATTCTGGGACCAACACGTCAACAATTCTCTCAGAGTTCGAAGGCAATGATTCTGGAACCGTGATTTGAGGGTCAGGGAATTTGACATGGAAAGCACTGTAATTGATTTCTCTGATCGCATCTGGATTGCACAACACCCACCCCCCCCCCCCCTTCCCATTTTTATCATAAATAAAACCATCATATCTCCAGGAACTAAAAAACTGCTTGTAGGACATCCCATTGGCAATCTAATATCTTACCGAACTGTCCAACGCATAAATTACGTTACAGCCAACTCTACCACCAGCAATATGATCCAAAGAGACCATTTTTTTCCTAAAGGATTGCGGATGTTCAACCAAAGTGGACACAACGCATTCCGGGGGAAACACTCATGATAGCGATCGTCATAGAACCAATGGCCTACGTTGGTCACTTTTAGAAATCCGCACTAAGATTAACTTCGGCCTGTGAGGTTTATAACCGCCGGGTTTCGAGAATCATCTAAGAAGCTAGTGTGTAACTTACCATGTTCCGTTAGCTGTGAGATACTAACCCAGTCTTGAGGTGGTAGTCTATCACGTGCGGGGGCCTCTACTGTGTTGGCGCACGAAAAGCTAGTGTCAAATTCTCGAAGAAGATGAGGATGAATGGGCTCAGATCTTTGGGCACGCTTGGTCTTTTTTTTTGCTGATGGTTGTGCCATTTTCTGAGAGTATGCATTTTGTCTCCTGTATTCTTGCAGTTAGGGAAAAGTTACGTCCATTTATATAGTGGTGGGGGGGGGGGGGGGGGGGGGGGGTAATTTGTGGTAAACCAAATGGCCGTGGTTAGTTTGCTTGAAGCTGGAAATGGTCGTTAACAGGTGTTGATCACAGACATCATTGGGACTTGTTTTGAGATCCAGCAGTATGGGAGAATATAGGATGGTACTTATCACACGTGTCATATGACTAAAAGTATTTGCCCTAAAACCTACGATTTATCACCTGAACAAAGAGTAACAAAATACTAGAACTCTTTCCCAAAGTACAGTATTTAAAAAAGAAATAAATCTCTATTGAAGTAACTGGTCCCTGTAGTACGGTTGATTGTTGACGAACTTCGCTGCTCTTCTGTCGTCTCTATCTTGGTGGGACTTCTCCGTCTTCCAGGTTCTCTTCTTCTCCATCAATTCCTGTCTGTCCTGAACGGTGGCCAGGTGTCTTGACTCAGCTGCAATGATAGTACCTTGACCTTCAGAAAGAACTTTCTCCGGCTTCAAGTTTTGTTTAAAGTACCTTGCTAGTGCACGGTTACCAATCTTGATACCGCTTGGCAAATGCAGTTCAACACCGTCATCGTAAGATACCTGATGTGGGGGTTCCCCTTCATCCTCTTCATCAGTACCAACAATATCACCATCCTCAACATCTTCCCAATCTTCCTCATTGCCAACGTCAGTGGTGCCATATGTTGAACTGAAATCATAGAACTCAGAAATTTCAAGCTTTTCATCCTCTGTATGGTAAGGAATCTGGCAATGTCTCTTACTCAGCATATGAGCTCTGGCACTTTCAACAGATCTACCTTGGAAATCACAGACAATACAAAGGTTTCCAACTCCGATTTTTTCACCAATGTACTTCACAAGACCCACCTTATCAACAAGGTACTTCTGCTCCGGAATATAAAAGCCATGAAACTTAAACATATGATCCACGTTGGCTTCAAAATCGCCGAAGTTTTTGTTGCAGAAAAGGCAGTTTTCCTTTGGGATTTCAACCTTATTCTTCAACTTTTCTTGCATAATCTTTTCAATTTCTTGTTCTTCAGTGAGTTGTTCTTCTTGTTCTGGAGCAGCTTCTTCAGTGGCTTCTGGAATAGGTTCTGGTTCACCTAGAGCAGGAGTTTGTGGAGCCTCACGCTGGATAGGATTTCCACTATCATCGCAGATTCGGGATGCATTCAACATGTTCTGTCTAGCTATTTCTAACAATTGCCTCTTCTTCTCTAAAAGTTCTTCTTTTTCTCTTTTTCTCTGTTCCTTCTTTGTCAGCTGTCTGAGAGATGCCTTCTTTTCCTTTGGCTCATCTTCAGATTCATTTATGCTCAACTTCGAGACTTTCTCATTGAACAACGCCTCATCGATAGATGGTAAGTTGGCCACTCTTCTCTTCAGGTTGTATCTGTGCCAGTCGGACTTCATATGGGTTCTTTGATCTTCCGCAGATGGAAACTGCAGAGAGCATGTGTTACATGTAAACTGTGAGGACATGTTGGTTGTACAGAAGAGGTGTTACTAGTCGCTTCTATCTATAAGTGAAGCATCAATCTCCTTAAAAAAAATTTGAGCTCATCGCATAGAACACCATCGATCATAACCTCTATTAGATCATCATCGCCATTTTTCATATTACGTAAAATTGTTTACGTGTAACTTTCTCATCTCGGAGTTCAAAAACTGCAAGTGATACAGAGGTCCAGAAGAGAAGTTTCTCCAATGATAATACTGTCTAAGTTCGCTATACTGCTCTCATTATGCCTCCTGCAACTTGTTCTTGCAGGAAAAGACTATTACAAGATATTGAGCGTTGATAGAGATGCCAGTGACAGAGATATCAAGACCGCCTACAGGAATCTAAGTAAGAAATACCATCCTGACAAGAATCCTAATGATGACGAAGCCCATCAGAAGTTCATTGAAGTGGGTGAAGCATATGAAGTCCTTAGCGATGAAGAGAAGAGATCAGTATACAATAGATATGGAGAAGAAGGCTTGAAGAATGGTGGCAGTCAAGGTGGTGCAGGAGGAGGAGGAGGAGGGTTTGACCCATTCTCCCATTTCTTCGGCGGTGGAGCTGGTAGACAGCAAAGACAAGGAAAACCAAGGGGTCGGGACTCAGAGATTAACGTGGAAATATCATTAAAGGACTTTTATACAGGTGTCTCCTACTCGTTCGAGGTGGTCATGCAGAATGTATGTGATAAATGTGAAGGTTCTGGTTCTGCTGATGGGAAAACACATACCTGTGGCGGATGCAATGGCTCTGGTATCAAGGTTGTGA
Source organism: Barnettozyma californica (assembly GCA_023627795.1). Lineage (NCBI taxonomy): Eukaryota > Fungi > Ascomycota > Saccharomycetes > Phaffomycetales > Phaffomycetaceae > Barnettozyma > Barnettozyma californica. Next base: position 680,917 of record JAMAIE010000003.1, on the reverse strand, counting down.
AACATCAATTGGCACCAGGAATGTTCCAACAGTTTCAGACTACATGTGACCAGTGCAATGGAAGAGGTAAAACGTATAAGCACAAGTGTTCGAAGTGTTCAGGAAACAGAGTTGTGAGGGAAAAGAGAAAATTTGACTTCAAGATTGGTGCAGGCGTGCCACGAAACCACATAATTACATTCAAAGGCCAAGGTGATCATAGCCCAGATTGGATGAGTGGCGATTTGCATGTTAACATCAAGGAGAGAGCTGACCATAGCTTAGGATACAGAAGAAGAAAGAACGATTTGTATCGTACTGAAGCAATCACTTTAAAAGAAGCCATGCTTGGTGGATGGAAGCGTGAATTACAGCTGTTTGAAAAGGATGAGAAGGTGGTTTTGATGAGAGCGGAAGGCCAAAGTATTTTGCATGGTGAGGTTGAGATCCTCAAGGGAAAAGGTATGCCTATCAGAGAGGACGATGATGTGTATGAGCATGGCAACTTGATTGTCGAATACGTGATTATCAATCCTACAGGTGCTAGTGATAAAGGCAAGTGGCTCAGAGACGAATTGTGATGCAATTTAGGCTTGAAGTCATGTTGATCTGTTTAGAATCATTGATTATAACTTTAACATTTAATTTTAAATTTATTGATCCACCAAATTTATTTTCAGCAAAAACTAAAGAAGCAAACCTTTCTTGTAATTCCAGTAGTTTGATCTGATTGGATCAAATTTCTCTGATAACAAATTGTAACCTTTTATCACCAAATCGTTCTGGTTTTCGAGGTTGTAGATTCGAATAAGAAGTTCCAGTGCTGGGATTGATTCCAAATCATTTTCGATCTCCACTACGTTAGCATAGGTCAACGCCTGCTCTTTCAAAGAAGTAAGTGTTTTGCCCAAACCTTCATGAATTCCAATCAAATAATTCCAAGAACTGACATTCTGTGGAGCCAATTTGATTTTCTCTACCACGAATTCAACTTCTTCAGCAAATGAATCGTCGTCATTCAAAGGGTTATCGGCTCTGTCAAACAGAGCAAAATATCTATGCGACCACGCACTATTGTTGTAAACATCGGCATCGATGAAAGTTTTTGTTAACTCTAGTTCTAAATCCCAGAACCCAGACCATTTCACAACCCATTTTCTATAGGACCATACGTGATAATTCTTTGAATCATCATCAAGCATTACTTCAATCAATGGGAATTCTCGCACTGAATTCCTAACCCCAGTTTGTGTAGCTTGTTTTGTCAATAAGAGTTGCCTGTAATGCCAGATTTGGTAGTTCTTGATGTTCTCCACAGCAATATCTTCACACCAATCGAGCTCAGCGTCAATGTCCATCTTAAGATTTACAATGTTGTGGTATCTGTACTGCCATACGGAATAATGTGCTGCATTCAATTTGATTACTTGCTCAGTTAGGAAAATTGCTCTAGCAGAATATTCGTTTTGTGTCTGGAGTGCTTTTAGAAGACCGAGTGCCTTTTTGTATTCATCACTGTAGAGAATGGCCGCAATATTGATATCGTCAGGATTTAGAGACAGGGGAGTAATGTCGTCAAAGCTGTAAGATTCCCAGGACATTATGTACTTCTCTGAAGTCTATTCAAAAGTAAAGCAGCACAAAAAACCAATTTTGCCAATTTGTATTATGACCTTGGCTCCACCTCAAACTCAAAACAAAGATCTCTGCAAAATAAATTTCCATTATCAGACACAACAATAGTGATTATGTAATGGTAGCTGATTTCGGATTTTGTATCTCGGGTTTTCAAGAGTATTAAAGAGTTCGTCATAAAGCTTTGGTCTATCTAATGACTGGCATGTTGTCGAATACTATTGAACTTATTGCCGGAAAGATTATGGATACAAAATAAATAGCTATTGATGACCTAGTAGCTTGTGAGAAGTTGAACAATTACAGCAGTTCAGGACTCTACAGATCAAAACCACGGATCAAAACTACAGATTAAATCTACGTTTTAATGCTCGTCAACAATATACCATTAGCCATGATATCAAAAAATACATAAAAAACACAGTCCCATCTGCTTAATGCTGACCTGCAGAAGGTGGCTGTTGACCAGGAACAAGACCTGGTGGGCCATTAAAGAAACCTGGTGGGAATCTGCCAGGGGCTTGAAGACCCTGTTGGTCAAATACCGGTGGCATTGGCATCTGGCCATTTGGAGGTCTGCCGTACATCATCTGGGGAGGCAGTGGTGCAAAGTTTCCCTGTAGGCCCTTTTGTTGCTGTTGCTGTTGCTGTTGACCTTGTGGACCCTGAGGTCTCATTTGGCCCAATCCTGGCGGAAGTTGGCTATTTGGCGGCGGCATAAACATGTGTGGTGGCATTGGCATCTGTTGGCCTGGTATCCATTGCGGCGGAAATCCTGGTGGAGGACCATTGACCTGCTGTTTGTTGCTTCCGGTTTCAAAACCAGGAGGTAGTTGTCCCCTAGGTAAATTCTGTGGACCCTGTGCGCCCCCAAACCCTGGTGGAGGGCCAAAGCCCGGTGGTGGTTGGAAACCAGGCGGGAAGCGTTGTATTTGACGTGGATCTTGGATTCCAGGAACCTGGTTTGGATGTTGTTGTGGTTGCTGCTGCTGTGGTTGCTCAGCATCTTGACGATGCGTGAGTGGAGATGACTTGACTTCTGGTGCTTTCTCAGTCTGCTGAGATGTGCTTGGTGGTTTCTCTTGTTGACTATCATTCTTTTGCAAAAGAGACATGAAAAATGAATCCTTTGCCTCAGTTGGCTGCTGTTGTTGGTGCGTCACTGGTGATGATGATGGAGGAGGAGTTTGTTGCTCCGACGAAGGAGCCAGACCTGGTGGGAATTGGGACTTAGTAGCAGATGGTGGAGCATTGAACTGAGGAGAGCTGTTGTTGAAATTGAACTGAGATCTTGAGGGTGGTGGTTGACTTTGTTGCTGTGGTGAAGAATTCAAAGAGGATTGTGAAGTATCATCCGGTTCCTTCTTGTCCAGGAAAGACAGGATCTTTGAAACGCCATCATTATTGGAATTACCTAATGGCTGTTCTTGTTGAGGAGACTCCGACTGTCCTGGCTTGAAGAACGAATAGAACTTGGAGTTTTTGTTAGCTGCAGCTGCATGTTGCTGGCTGGCTTTGACCGCGTTCAGACCACCTGACGAGCTGAAAAAACTATCAATAGTGTTCTTAGCATTGTTCTCATCTTCCTCAGCTGCGGTGTGTTCAAGAACAAACTCACCTCTTTTCTTGCGCTCTTCATTGTTAATTCTGCTCTTCCATTTCTCGAAATCCTCAGCATTGCCTGCTGGACCATCAGTTTCAAACTGTTCAAGCCATGCATCATCACTCTGCTTTCTGTTACCTCGACCTCTGCCTCTTCTATTATTGTCTCTGTCTCTGTCTCTGTTTCTCTTTCCGAGATTGAAGTTACCCATAGCACCTGTTCCATCATTGTAGCCTCTGTTGTAATTATTGTTTCTTGATCTCCCATTGTTACCACTTCTGTTGCCGCCATTAGCATTCAGTCTGTAGAAACTCTTTGGTGGTAAGTTCTCTGGAGTAGCAATTGACTTTGAAGTATTTCTGATCTCAAGAAGCTGGCTTGGTGCGTATCTCAGCAAGTTCTTGTTTTGAAACTCGAAATTCCAATCCTCAATTTCAAACACTCGGTTTTTCATATCGTTTGAAGGATCCTTTCTTTTCTGTGGATTGGTACTGCTACCTCTTTCTTGGCTCTCCTTTTCAGACTCCTCCTTTTCTCTCTTGCTCTCTGCGTCTCTCAAAAATTTGGTGATCGCATTGTCCTGCTGTTGACCCTGGCTCTTCATCTCCGCCTCCATGGCCTGATTGATGAAGTCTTGCGCCTGCAGTTGTTGCTCTGCATCTCCTGAAGGAATTGCTGTAATGATAGACGGATCCCGTAGTTGATCCATTGATATTAGTGGCTGTATTTGTGTTGGCCAATGGGTGTTTTTTGATCTCTGGTTGGGGCTAACAAGGTGGCAAAATGTGTCAAAAATAAAAGATAATTGAGGTGCAGTGGTTGATCAATTACGCTCGCAGTGATACTCTTAGTTGATCAATGCAGATAATATGGACTCACCGTCTCACTCACTCTTAGACTCTTTCTGGTTGTTTGATTTGTACGATCCTATCTACTGCTTGCTCCTTCAAAATTTTCGTCGAGCTTGCAAAGCCAAAAAAAAAGTTGAGTTCCGGCAGTTCCTGTTTCACCGGAATTGGATATTCCAATTTTACAGATCAGGATATTTTCGCGAAAGTGACACAAAAAACATTAGCATAACTATCGACTTTGGCAGACTCCTTCATTTTTGAAGCCAATGGTTGGGCTTGAATTGAGTGACATATGAGATATTTCAAGGTTTGCAAAATTTAAGGTACGAACAGTGAGCATGTCGGACTAAATGGGAGTTGTATTATCCCTAGGAGATAATCCTTGCTAATTCTCCAGTTTCTGAACTGGCTTCTATAGATGGATTGGTGTCCGATTTCTTAAGCCTAACGCGTTTTGACTTCCTAACACCATCGCTATGTCCACTGACTATATTGCTAAAGGAAATACTATTGTAGTTTATATGTGGAGCAAGCTATACAAATAAATTGATCTCGCCCTTCAAATCATCATTCATTGGTTTCCAGATCAAGAGAAGAAGGAATGTAGTAACTGCGCCACTGTACAACACGAGATTTTGGAAGTACTGATAGACGCCAGTAGCCTGCCCGTAGTTCTGCATGGCAATCAAAATCTTTTCCTCTAATGTCGAGCCCTGTGGCGAATTCCCCAACAAGGCGATATCCAGAGAAATCTGCACCAGTGCAAAAATACTCCCCATTAGGCCAAGGGCCCAAGGAGTAATAATTATTGCATATCTGGTTCTGTTTAGACGCGGGTCAAAATCAGAACTGTGATGTGGGTTGTCCAAGGTTTTGGTGAACGATCTCCAAATAGTGATAGTCAGTGGTAATTCTAGAACCTCAAAGATGCTGGCACCCGAGGTGCCGCTCCCAAAGATCGACCCTGGGCGATAAAGCCCGAACAATTCCAATCCTTTGCCAATAAGGTATATGGACATCATCCACTTCATTGACATTGGAAGATCTTTCAAAAAGCGCATTCCAACTGTTAAAGAGTTTACTTCAGGTTTTGCAACTGATATCCAGTACAATGCAATCCAGAAAGCTGAGAATTGAGCAATTCTGGCAAGGATTTGAATACTGCGGAGAAATTGCCAGAACATAGAAATACTGTCTCCAGTGATTCCAAGGTAGGATAGTAATGAAATTCCATAAATTGAAAATGCTGTGGATGAAATCGTGAGAATCAAGAGCAATGTGCGATACTTTGAACCTGCACCCACCCACCAGAATGCGAAAACCCCAATAGTTTGTAGAATTATGGACAAACGAAGGACTTTACGCGCTGACTCCTCTGGCAAGGACAAGTACCCGAAAGTATGCTCAATCTTGAAACCGATGTCCTTGACTGAAGCAAGAGGTTCGTTAATGTAGGCACCAATACAATAGAGTCCCTTTACTTGGACCTCAAAAGTGAAAGGGACGCCTCCAGATAACTTTCTGTTCATGACACGCTCCTCAACTTTGGGGTTCCTGTAGGCAGTATGGAAAACTCCTACTTCACAGTCAGTTTTGGCACTCAATGCCTCATTACAGATACAGAAGGAGTTATTAGTGTCTAAGATGGTATCTTCGTCGATGTAAGGAGGGATTCCTGCTTCTTCCATCTCTGTTGCGTAGAAGCCTATGATTGAGGTGTCGTAATGTGGATTGAAATGGATAAGCGGAGCTTTGCCATCCTGTAAACCCTCGAAATTGGCACATTCCTGAAAGAGGAGCGCATAGGCAGTTCTTGTGAGTACCAGCACCACGAATAGACGAGTCTTATAAAGCATTTTAAGCCTTTGCGGATTGTCTTTGTTAAATTCTGTCGTTAACGTTCGGGCAAAAATGTGGCCAACTGCTGCTTTAATTAACAACAATTGAATTAGAAAAGGATCTGCAATCGCATGCCTGACTTATAGGAAGAGTGCCGAAATAACCGTAAATAAAGAGCAGAAAAGCAGAATGACGTATCTAGTTGTTTGAATATTGAAAGTAATGCTTCTTTAGTGCTATGGTAGGCTCTTCACAATCGATGTACTAGGAAGTAAGCTTTAGCCAAGCCAGAAAACCTATCAATGCTTATCTCCGTCCGGAAACGGAGAAACTTCGCTTCTTGGGCTTCTAACCGCCTAATTGCAGGTAAATGTTTTAAGCCTATCGTTTGCTGGGGCATGTAATTCATTAATTATAAATCACACGTTTAACGGTTATTTAACAAGTTAGTTATTCACTATTTAAAATTGTGCTAGCATGGAGAGATTGTTCTCAGTCCGCTTTCTTTGCAGGTACTCTCCAGATCCACAGCAGGAGAAATATGATTACTGCGTCAGAATAGATATCGAAATGCTGGAAATATTGTTTCACTCCAAGGTCCATCTGAAAATTCACTGCCACCTGGACCGCCCGTTTCAAAAGTGGAATATTCTCCGGTTCCATTCGAATGATATCCACACTCAGTTGTAAAATCCAGTAAACGTATCCGACAATCATGAGGGCCCATGGAGTAAGGAACATAGCATATCTGGTTCTACTTAAACGTGAATCAAAATCAGCGCTGGAGGTCTGGTTGCTCAAAGTATGGGAAAAGGACCTCCAAATAATTACTTCCACCAGAACTCCAATCACAGTTACACTGACACTAATGATTGGGCTCAGAATATTGATATAATCAACCAGGAACATATCTATAGTGTTAAACAAGACAGATAATGACAATGACCATTTAATTGAGCTAGGGAGTTCTCTCAGCCTGGTCATTTCCGGTTTGGCAATTGAAATCCAATACTGCAACACATTAAGCGGTGGGTATAAAATTATCATACAAATGATAGTCAAAGCCTTTTCCTTCTGTTCCAAGTTGTAGGAAGAAGAATCACCAGGTAATTTGTGGGTGAAACAGTATGTTGCGTTTCCTATAAATTTAGTCAAATGCATCATCAAGAGCAAGGAGCGAAAATTTGCCCCAGCATTTAACCTCCAGAAAGCTAGAAGTCCAATAAATTCCAAGAATAATGCTAGACGATTTGTTTTCAACTCAGAATACTCTTCGAAAGTGAGGTATCCAAATGTGTGCTCAATCTCGATCCCAAGGTCTTCTTCATCAGAGGCATCTCTACTATAAGCGCCAATGCAGAAACTTCCTTTTTCCCTGATCTCAATCTTCAATTCACCTCCGGCTTGTAAGAACTGGTTTGTCAAACGCGTTTGGACCAAAGCGTTCTCTGATCTTGTTGAAAAGGTACCGTGTTCGCAGCCAATATGACTCCGCAGTTCCTCATCACAGATACGGAACGAGCTGGATTTGTTGAAGATAATCTGTTCATCGACATAAGCCGGTATTGCCGCGTACTTGGCATCCTTTCCATAGAACCCGATCACTGATGTGTTGAACTTTGGGTGCATGTGAATGATGGAAATCTTGTCACCAACAGTGCCCTCAAAGTCATAGCATTTCGTTGAAAAAAAAGCACTCACTGTACCTATAAGTAGAAGGAAGGACAGCAACATTGTCGAGTGTTATGAAGTTGCCAGACTTCAGCTAGCCTTTAATGTTCTATTTTTTATTAATAATTGGTTGGAGAAATTTTGACTGTAGGGTTATTTTCTTTAGTGAGAGACAGATCTGCAGGAGCATGCACGGACATGGAAACCAACCTACATTCGAGCATGGTGTATATACAGCACTACAAGTTGCCGCCTGGAGCACCAGCAAAGACTATTATCGGTGGTGCTGTTTTGAGACACTGGATTTTCAGTTATTTCTTTCAGCATTAGACAACGACTATCAGTCGTTGGGAAATATGTGTAATCATATGACATCATCGTCTTTAGCCAAGATCCATTAGATCGGGTGGCGTTTCCGGAACCACAACCATCAATAGAAGCTCCAATAAGTCGAACGTCATATTACTGACTAGCAAAGGTTTTTACAGAAGCCACAAGCAGTATATCTCTACGACTCACATCTTACCAGTCAATAGAGATAGCCGCCACTCCCCGTTTTGTTGTAAAGTAAAAAAGAATATTCCTTCTAGCTTTCAGATGTGTTTGACAAAATCCAACATGACAACCCCTCATCGCTCATAATTTCTATTAGTAGATGGTATACTTGAGGCTTCCCACTACCAGAACAATCGTACTATAACAGCAATTCTTATGGTACTCAACGCTCAAGAGAGACACATATCTAAGCATGGTGCACTAACCAGACAGTGGACTATCATAACCGTTAAGCTAATTTCATCATGCACGAGTTGCTCTGTTTAGTCGAAGTTATAAATCACCACTAGCTTTAACTTCTACAACATATATGACAAAACAATGTAAAGGTAACAAGGTTATCGGCATGAGTGAGGATAATAGGAAGCGAAATAGGCTCATTTAGAGATGAATCACTTCTCACAACAATTAACACCTCTATAAATATATCTGATTTCAAGAAAATGAAACAAAGCGCCAATCATATGGAATGCTAACAGTGAAAGTGATCTGAAAGAGATGTGACTCGAGGTCTTACTGCAGATATTAGGCGTATGGGATATGTCCATTTGTAAAACCGACCGAATAGCACAAGGAAGCATTTCATACCAGTAAGGTGGCTTGGCACTTATCTCACTGAGAGATGCTTTTAATAGTCAATAATTGACTGAAGCTGTTGTAATTCTGAGGAAGGTTAATGTACATATCACACCAACCTCAGAAGCATGTCAGAGAGCTATAAGTCCAAGTAGGTTTACTGAAATTGTAAGTCAACTTGAGAAGTGTCTGATCAGCGAAGTTAGAAGGAACTAGGACTGTATATTTTGGGTCTTCACGTCAAATCTTTTGACGGGAATTACCTCTTGTTACATAACCTTACACAAAATGATTCTTTGTCATTGATTTCCATTTGAAATTCATCTCCTGTATTCAATAGCTACGCAGCCCATAATTGGGTTCCTTAAGCATGAATATACCCGACCAATATTCAATCGATTCACTCAAACCCTAACAAGAAAACAAAACAGGCATGAGCTTTCTGCTCTCTTGCCCTAAAGTACTTTGAGTTGTGGAAAATAAAGGCATTTTGAAAATGGTTTCTCTGGCTCAACTGCTTTTGTAAAACATCTCAAACACGCACCCTTTGGAGTCAGCAATCACATTAAACAGAACGAAGCCATCTTTTGACCTTCTCATGAGACTTGGTTAAAGATGACATTTCTTAACAAAAAGAAAAACAAGAAGGCAGAACCACTAACAGACTAAGCGCAGAATCAGATATAGGAGAATACAAACATGAAATTTTGGTATTAAAATGCACTATTTACTTAATATGATGTGAGCCTGGTTCCGCTCATTTGAACTGGAGCACAAACTTGACAAAGTACTTTCTGAAATCCTTGATGTCTAGATTCACCAAATTAGAGCACAAATCATCGCCAACATTGGATGGCAGTTGAATCTCAGGGAAGTAAACGTCTCTGAGGTATGCAATCAACTCTTGGCCCTTAACAGAATGCAATGTTTTCAAAATATTGGCCAGTTCATCGGCAATAAATCGAAATTGCGCATCCTTGATATCAAATTTTTCATTCTGAAATGGAATCTGAAATGCAAGTTTTACAAGATTGGTTAACAAGAAGCTGGAAATGCCTTCAATTGTCAAGCCTTGACTGTATCTATCTTCCGAGTCATTAACTGTGTCATTTCCGAATACTCTTGCCAATATCACCAATTCGCTGAGTGCTAATTTGGTCACAGAGAGATCGTCCAAGTTGTTTGCATCCTCCAAAAGAGTGTTCAGAATCACTGGTAAGTGTCCTTTATTTGTTTGAGTAATTAGTACTGATGAAACATGGTTGGTATTGAATGCAATGAGTAATGTGATAAATGCTTTCTTCAATGATGCCTTGTCTCTTTGGACATCGGGCATCAACTCGTACACGTTGTTCTCACCCTTGTCGTTCAACATCACTGCAACCTTATTCGACAATGGGGTAAACAAATCATTCAACAACTGGTATACTTGGTCGTCCTTGTTGAAACTGTGTACGATCTGACCAATAAAGGCCAAAAAGTCAGTAAGCTCGGTAAGTTTCAAGTTGTTTGCGGCCAATAAAATGGAAATCAATCTAGATAGATGGCTGTTGATGTGAATCTTCAAGATTGGGATAAATCTAGCAAAGGAAAATCTTGAAGCATCTCTAATTATCTCGTATGTACTCAAACTTTCAAGAGTAACTAGCACAACCTCCGCGGTGTTATTGAATCTCTCGACAATCTCAGGAGAGTACTTTCTATTCGGAGAGTTATCGTATTCAAATCCTCTGGCAATAGTACCAATAGCCATGAGAAGGTGATGCGACTGTAGAATGCTTTGCGGATCTCTGCTAGGTTGTGAAATAATGTTCTGTAAGCTGGTATAGATAGGGCTTAATAATAGATCAAGCAACTTCAGCTTCAACGAAATCTTTGAATTATCCACCAACGCAATTAACAAACCACTAGATTCAAACAAATAAAGTTGGCTATCAAATGTTGATGATCCCTCAACGATTTCTGAATCATCATCCTTCTTAGGTAATTCCGCATTGATGATAAGGATATCAGAGGACATCTGACCAATCAACTTCTCAATCAAGTCGTCAGCCAGCACTGGTTTAACCAGCTTTAGGAATCTGAAGAATAAGTACCAACTTCTTAGCTTGACCTTTTCGTTCGAGCTGTATAGACCAAGACTGGTAAAAACATTGAGAATGTGGTTGGTTAGCTCATTCTTGTTGGGTGATCCGTTAATAAAAGCAGAGTGATGGATAATTAATTCAAAAAAGGAAAGCTGAATTAGTGGATGGTAAATTTGCATAACATTGGAGTTGATCGTCTTCGCCAATAGTTCTTGGAAAACAACATAAGGTCTGGATTCTTGAACAACATGTTTTGGGAAGTTAAATGCATTAATTCTCAAACTGTCAGAGAAGCTGGATAGTTCAAACAATCCTAATTCAATAGTTCTCCAATTGCTAGAATTGTTCTCAAAAATTGATTGTGTAATGACATTGGTCACTTGGTCCACATAAATGTCATTGTTTATAGCACCAATGCTATCTTGGAAGACTTTGAGCTTGGCTCTAAAATCATTAAATTCCGAGATTACATCCTCATCATCCCCATCTTCCTCTTCATCGTACTTCATCTTCAAAATGATTTTCTGAAGAAGAGTAGTCAATAGTTGTAAATGGACATTGGTGATCGAACCCATATTTTGCTTTTGGAGTTTCTTAAGAGCAGCCAAGTAACTGGACAAGAAAGTGAAAACATGGACAGAGACATCATCGTATTTATGACTCAAGAAGTTCAAAATGAAAGGGAATAAGTCAAGAATCTGTTGGTTCGCTGTAATTTTAGCTGCATTGGATGACTCTGAGGAGTCTAGGATATAACTTAGCTCCAGTCCAATAGCATTATATAGTTTTGCAATCTCTTCTGTAAATTGTAGGTCACCATCATCAAGCGAAACATTTGAACTGACGGTGTTAGTTAAGTTCAACAATGACAAGAGTTCCAGCTTGTTCTCAGGCTTCATTTTCTTGCTCACAATTTCAATCAATGTTGAACAACAGATCACTCTTGTTACAGGTTTGGATAAGAATTGCAAAATGAGGTTTATGTAATCAGGAATCACAATCAATGTAATCTCAATCCACGAGACCCAGCCACCGATAATGCCCAATGTGAACTTCAAGATCTCCTGTGAAAGTGGCGTGGTCTTGTCTTTAAAGTTAGTTAGAATACCTTTCCAAATCACAGTCAACTGGTTCATATCGTTCACCCTAATGGCATCTTTCAAAGCGTTGTTTCTTTCCACTAGGTTTCTCTCTCGAATGATTAACTGGTCACCAATCTCAGAGTGAATGTTAACGAGCACTCTCAAGTAGTAGTCGACTGCAACATCGTTTTGGTCAAGAATCAACTTCTCAAAGTCCTTGAAGAAGCTGCCCCATGTTGTTAAATAACTGTAGCAGAATAGGGCAGCGAATGCCTCAGCCAATTTGTTCTTGGTAAAACTTTGATCATTTTGAGCTGAACTGATGAGCTTAGTAAGGTAATCAAAGAGTGTGTTCCTTATGGAGTCATTTTGATCCGGTGTAAGTTGAGGAATTGATTCAGCTAGGGCTTGTAGCGCAACAAATCTTATCTGTTCAGGATTTTTGACATTATTTAGCAGGAGGGCAAATGCTTGCCAACCGTCTGAGGAAGCTTTCAAGTTGTTCAAAAAATCGATTGCCTGCTGCTTCAGGGTATAATCAGCAGTACCACCGATGGCAATCTCAACAGCTTGCTTAATCTGCTCTTCCATGCGTATGCTGTAGTGTACGTAACTTGTTGTTGGTGTTATTTATTTGTTTTTCTTTTGGCCCACACAAAAGTACTTTTTCTAGAGCTATTAAGACGCAAATTTGATGGATGACTCAGAGTAAGATGTCTTGGACAAAATTCCCCAACAAGTACCACAAAGAACCGCAAAAGTAGCAGTATAGCGCAAAATAAGGCCAAAATATAGTCAGAAGAGTAAAATCAGACTACGATTTGATCTGAAAAATTCGAAAATTTTTTTTGTTTTGAGCTGAAAGACTTCCGAGGACAACAAAAAAACCATTATGCCATATTTAAGGTAGATTGTCACGTGCTATTGTCGGAATCAATAAGTACTTAACTATTGATGTTTATTTATTATCTTACCTAAACCCGTAGCGACTCTCACGTTCCTTCCGAGCCTTCTTGTTTCTTTCAAACTTTTCCTGAAGGATATCCTCATTCTGTTGGGCATTTTTGATTAACGAACTCAGCTGGTTCTTCGCATTGGACACTGAATAAAGTCTCTTATTCTCCCTGAGTTCACCTCTGGCCTTAAGTTCCATATTCTCAGAGTAGAACGTATCCATGTTAAACTCCTTGATGACATCTGTTTTCTCGTTCTTGTCTTTCTCTAATAGTGCTTGCTCAGCCAATTGATTTTCCACTAACGGACTTTCCCTTCCATCTACTGACCGTATGCCTATTCTCTCATTACTCTCAAAAGGAACCTTGGTCCGACTCTTTACTTCTTGAAACGCAGTAATCGGAAGGCGTCGTTCTTTTAACACAGGATGTGTATTCTTTGCCTGTTTGACCTCCTGCGTAACTTCTTTTGGTACTACTACAGCGTTTGTCACTTGCGAGTTTATCTTGTTCCTCACTGATGACGGCACGAACGATGTAACTGCACGCTGGCTCTTAGGCAAAACTATTCCATCAGGATTCACTGCCACTAAAGCGTTGACAGTGTTCCTGATGGCCTTCCCTAGCACCTGTGACTTCAACTGGGAGCTGGTACCAGTATTCTTTGGAGCTGGAAGAAAGTTCGATATTAAATTGGATGAAGCTGTAGCTTTATTAGCTATTGGCGCAGATATCTCGATTGGGTCAGCTGTTGGTGACTCATCAGATGAGTCAGACAGTGAGTCGTAGTCAACAAGGGACATATTGCTGTATGTGATGAATGAAGCTTTATGACGTGTGTGTTACTTAGTAACTCAAAAAAAAAAAAAAAAAAAAGAAAGGAAGCAGCTCTACCGAAAGTACGTGATCCATATCAACACAACTCCAAATAGTACTTAATGAGCAGTACGGCACATGGACTATCCCAATCATAAAATACACTTAAGATACTCATATTTTTGTTTATTTGATGTACAGCTGCCAGAGCTTTACCAATTCAACTCTTTCGCAAACGTCTCTGGGTTAGAACCCTTACAGTCCAAGTTAGCACAGATATTTTCCAGTTCGTCTGTCTCCCCAGTGGCATTCTCATTTTTGATCTGAGCAGGATTAATTTCATGCCCTGCAGCCTGTTCGAGGTCATAGTGAGCTTTAACAAATTCCTTGGTTAAATTTTGGTAGAACAGAACACCTGATTCTTTGGCTGGATGGAGGAATCCAGTAGAGTAGACACCTTGGTTCAGGTTCTTCTGTGTCTTAACACATAGATCAAAATCTTCAATCTCAACTTGTTGTAAAAACTCAACGAACTCATCCTTCTCCTCTTGCGAGATTCCCTTCTTGGTGAAGATGTCATACTGCAAGATAGTGTGAGAAGGAGAGATAGGCAAGACTCTGATAGAGTACCAGGCAGGTGAGTAGCAGTTAATACCATTGGTTGGGAATAGGTACATCCACAGGCCATCAAACTCGCCACCAATGTTTCTGTCCTGCTTTGGTTCATCTTCCTTCTTGCTACCAAACCCAAACCAGGTCTTAGAAGCTGGCTTTTGAGAGGCTGGCTCTGGTGCTGGTTTAACTCTCTTGATCTCACAGTAGTGACGGGCATATCTCTCTCTAGGAACAACTTTATAAGTGTTCATTTGAAAGGCGGAAGCTAAGCCTGGGTGGGCAGTTGGACAGTGGTAACACTCCATATAACCATCCATCAAGGTCTTCCAGTTAAACTCACCATCCAATTCGTAGGACATGTGATACTCGTAGTCAGAGAAATCGTACTCGCGGAACTCTTCCTCAAGACCTTTGTAAAATTCATGGAAAGGTGTTGGAGTCTCACTAGAATCGAAATTAACGAAGATGAGACCTTGATCAGTGACATAAGTGTGGATTGGGTACAACGAGTTGAGCTTCTTGTCAAATCCAGAAATTTCGTCGAAATGAGGAGCCTTAGTCAAGTCACCATCAGTGTTGTAGGACCAACCATGGTATAAACAACCAAGCACGATTGAAGAACCCTTTTGCTTTCTAACCACTGGGTAAGCTCTGTGACGACAAACATTATGAAATGCCTTTATTTCCCCACTCTTAGACTTAATAAGAAAGAACTGGATACCCATCACATTGTAAGCATAGTAATCACCAGCCTTCTTGAAAGTAGAGGAATGAGCAGTGTATAACCAAGCCTTTGAAAAAATGGCTCTCTTCTCCAACTCAAAGATCTCCTTGGAGAACCACCATGAAGCTGGCAAAGTGTGCTTTCCTGGGAGAGATTGGGGTAAAGTAGTTGGTTCTTCTACTGGGGCGGATGCAACTTCAACTGGTGCCATTGTATAGGAGGATATTGTTTGATGTGTAATTCATCACTCACAGGTCTTAAAGAGTGAGAAGAATCCGTCCTTTTATAGTGTTGGATTAACAATGTGTCGTTCAAAAAATGTTGAAGAAAATCGCTGATCTATGTGTCAAAACCAAAATTCCCGTGGGATTTTTCTGGTTTATCAAGGTTTTGAAAAGATAAACTAGAAAACAGGAAATTTCTGCTGTGATAAGGTTTCATGAAATTCCTGGGGATCAGATGGCCAATCAGAGTAAACAGAATAATTATCAATAAGTGATTTCAATCCCAAATTATCTGATTTGCTCCTATCAATTGTAGGGACCTCCTTCAGGTACTATATTCAGTCAATGGCCAAAACTTGTGACATTGCTTCAAAAAGATAGGACTAAAATTTAACATACCCCAGGCAAATTATCATCTGGTTATAAATGAGAGGATCAAAACAGATTTTCTACGCCAAATTCTCTGAATGTCAATCTAATGCACAATGCTGGGATGCGAAGACACTATACAGACTATAAAACTTGTGATATCTGTACAAAAGTATTTAAGAGCTGGATATGTTCATCTGTCCCACTTGTGAGTCTCTTATCCGTCTCAAACAAAATGTATGATATCTTGTTCTTTTGAACGTTAGTGTAAACGTCACTGAGAATCAGCTCGTCGTGGATCTGATTTACTACTTCAACAGCACTCCAACCCTGAAGAATTAGAATCTCAATGTAATTAACAATTTTGGTGAGATCTTTTGTCGATGAAACATGTACGAGTTCAGTAAGAATTTCATGTGGCACAGATCCTGCAATCTCTCTGATCTTGTCCACAGTAATCTCGGTTCCCTCACTGTCCATATCGACATCACCATCGGTAGTAGGCGTTAGCTGAAGTTTCGAGGCTGATTGTAGAAAAGTGATTGACCTTCTCAAGTCACCATTGGAAAGCTTCAAAACTTCTCTGAGAGATTCTTCTGGGATTTTTAATCTTTCCTCGTGGGAGATGAAACTGAGTCTCTCTAATGCATTTGAGTCATCCAAGGGTTTAAATCTGAACTTGGAACACCTTGATGCTAAAGGGTCGATGATTCTGGTGATATAGTTGCAAACAAGACAGAACCTGGTCACAGAAGAGTAAGTTTCCATCGTTCTTCTTAGGGCAGACTGAGCATCAGATGTCATGGAGTCAGCCTCATCCAAAATAATAATCTTATAAGGAGGACACGGATAATTAGCCAAGTCATGGGCAGTTGGGTTTGACACAGTCAATCTGGCAAAATTCTTGATCTTCTCACGCACAATTGAAATACCTCTTTCATCAGATGCATTCAACTCCAAGACTCTTGACCTGCTCAGTGTTGGGCCATATAGTTCTTTTGTAAGTGCCAATATAGTAGATGTTTTACCAGTACCTGGCGGACCATAGAACAACATATGTGGTAAGTTAGCAGACTCCAGAGTCTTTGTAAGAACAGTGACTGCGTGCTCTTGAGCAGACACTTCCTTCAGGTTCTTTGGACGGTACTTCTCCACCCATGGCAGCTGCCTTGGAACTGTCACTTCAATTGGATCTGTCTTTTTACCAAGTATCTCGCTGCTCATTGTCTTCAAAATGATTTAGCGTTAGATTTTTGTAATCACCATCAAGAAGGTCAACTTTCCAGTCCTATATTGAAACACGAAAATCTGATGCCGTACTAACGCGAAACTAAAATGCGAATAAAAACTATAATTCTCCCAATCGGGAATAACGCCGTATTGGGAAACTACTTTAAAAGACATTATTATTAGAGTCTATTCGTTTTCAATGCACACCAATCACGGATAGCTCCAAAGTCCACACACGCCGTATGTGCAATTTGACTTGAACTGCTTCCTGACCTAGGACAGCATTAGGTAATGTAATCACAATCTCATCGTCTGACCACCAACACTTTCTGGCTGGTTTTCTCCAGAACAAGAGTAACTTAGAAGACGTGCCTGCACTATTCTGTTTTTGTCGTCTGGAAGATGAGCTGCTTCTCGAAACAGACCGCGCCGCATTCGTAGCAAGCTCGGCGATCCTAGACCTTCTTGACTGCTTCTGAGTATTAGTAGATGCATTGGATTGGACTGGGTCAAGATTTGGTGACGGGATATCGGTCATTTCTTCGTCCACCTGCGGTTCTGGTTCTGGGTTTTTAAGGTTTACAAGCGCCAAAGATGTCAAGACAGTCTTGCCAGGCTCACTGGATCTGTGACCCCATAGACTATCAGTAGAGAACCCCGAAGAACATAGCATTCCAAGTAAGTGCTCCTCAGCAGCACCAAGTTGTTTACCTGAAACATATCCCAGACCTTCAAACACTTTACTACGGCCAACCAAATACTCTCCAGCAGCACGCTTGAGTGCTTTGATGCCGTCAGGACTTATTCCTTTAACAGGAGGGATCACATAATAATCCAAATCTTCCCTCAACACAATGATAGCAGGCTTTTCATTTAGAACATCAGCATCTGGCATCTGGTAGGCACCATACACTTCATGTTGCACATGAGAAGGTAACCGGCTTGATGCCTCTGCAAAAGTATTAACAATGTACTCAAAACAGCGAGGATCAAAGTTGACAAAAACAACGTCATCCTCTGTGAGATTGGTTATGGCATTTCCTTCAGCATCAAGGAAAACCCCATTAGGGAACAAACAAAGCAAAATACTTTCTGGAAGGTTCATGAGGTTGTCTCTGGTAATTTCAAAAAGCTCGCCTCGAATGTTCAGGCGAATAAGAGATCCCATATCAACCTCACCCTGGGAAGTCGAGATTCCGACTCCAGTGCCGTCCTGCGACACCTGCGTGATGATATTGGCGTGTGACATCGTGCCACCTGTTTCAGCAAGTTGATTGTCTTTAAATTAAGGGGAATGGTACCAATCTATTGGAGATTTTTGCTTTCTTTTGTGTGTTTTTTTTTTCTTATTTTTATTTTTTTTTTTAAGTTGCGACCTGGAGTCACACCTCCGAGAGCCAATACACGTGATGTCACATTCCAATGAGCATCTCCGGTCACTCAACTTGTTCCGCCTATAAAGCTTTAGCTTGTCTTACAAATTAGACGTACACTTGTGCCACATATACCCCTTAAACCTAATTTTTAGAAGAAAGAGAAACATGATAGTTGAAACTTCACAAGCAGATCAGCAAAAGGAATTGAGCGATAGTGATATTTGGGCTGATAGTGAGGATGAGGATCATAAGATAAGGCATCAAGAAGATAATATCGATAACGATGACTTTTATGGCTTGAGGCCTGAAGAGCCCGAAAGTAAAGAAATTAATGTCTTGAGACGGACACATGCTAAGCAGGGATACCTAGCAGGTATAAGTGCGCAAAATGAGGAGAACCTTCAACAGGGCTTCGATGATGGATACCCGATGGGTGCTAGTATTGGAATTCAAGTAGGAGAAATCCTTGCACGATTACAACTACTCAGTACACATACTTCCAGTGATGTCAGCCAACAGGCTATTCCCTTGTTAAGGACTGCACAGGAAGAACTAAATATCAAAAATGTGCTGCATAAGCGTTACTTTAAAGAGGATTTGACCATCGATTCTCATCCACTCATAGCAGAGTGGAAGGAGAAAGTACAGGAACTTCTAAAGTCAGCTTAATAAAGAGCGTTGTCTCATAATAAATACTAATTTACAATCACCAAAATGAACACCAACCAATATAGTGTTGGCACAAGTTCTCCACTGAAGTGGCCTGTTGGATAAGCTTATCAACCTGGTTAGGCACATTCAACTCTTTGTATCTGTGGAAATCGTTACCAGTTAACTTATCAGTGATTCTTTTCAACACCAGCTGCGCTCTAGCATTTCTAATCTCAATCTTTTGTTGAACTTCAAGTCTGGCAGCCTCCTGCTCATCAATTTGGCCGTGTCTGAGCAACTCAACAGTATTGACTTGTTGAATCTTGGTACCAGTAGCCTCGGCAATTGCTTGTGCAGGCAAGTCAAACCCCCAGTTAATAAGTGGATCATAGGCGAATGCTTCTAAAATTGCCATTAAAGATTCTTTGTTGTCACGTAGAACACTCATCACATATTCACAGGTTATTCTGAAACTTCCCTCGATACCACTAACCTCCATCGCGTAAGTCAACATCCGAGTCAGTCTGAAAGGGACCTTCTCAGGGTATTTCTCTCTCAAAATAGCTGCTTCGAAACAATCACCGAAATCGATATGAACAACTTTACCCGTTAATCTATCCAACATTAAGTTCGAAGGGTGGCGATCACCAAGACCCAGAATATACCCAGTCATTGACATTACTGCCAAAGATCTTGTATATGTTGTTCTTCTATCCAACCAAGACTCTGATGATCTACTCTTCAACCATAATACCTTGTAGAGATCTTGTCCTCGAGTGTTGTCCAAAGCATATGTGAAAACTTCAACCTTCTGTAGAAGGGTCAAATTATCATAGTCAGGAGCCATCTGTAACATAATTCTGTGTTCGATGTTCAGGATAATATTCCTTGATTCTCTGTACTCTCTTATCAAAACATGGAAGGTGTCAGAGTTTGGAACCCATCCCAATAACCCTGACTTAGGAGACAACGGAATCGCTGGAAATCTCTGGATGTCCAAGTGCCTCTTGAAACACTCGGGATCGTTAACTAGTAGAGTGTTCACAAGACCGAAGAGTTGCATAACCAAGTTATCCTGTCTGATATCTTCATGACCTTTTAAAGCGTAATAGTACTCCTTACCATCTGAGCCATGGATACCCACCTTCCTTGGCCTTTGCTTGGAAGAAATAACATTGAAGCTAGGTTCAAATCCCATAATTCTGACAATTGGTTTAGAAGGTTCGTAAGTGCCCGGCACTGCTAGCTCCAAATCATGCGCTGCAAGCAGCTTTGGGGAAACATACTGAAGCTCCAATGTTTGCAGTTGTGGTAGCTGTCTGTTAATTCTTCTGAAGACGTTATAGTAGATGTCCCAAGCCTGATTCAACTTGGAGATATCTTTGCTTCTTCTGAAACTCAAGACCCAGTCAAATGCATTCGCCAAATCACGTCCAAACGTGTTCTGGAAAGCAATCTCTCTAAGAGTTTCGGGTCCTCTCTCCAGCATCTTGTGTAGCGGTTCGAGCACAGTGAACATCTTCTCGGTGTTGTGCTCACCAAAGAATAACCTTGATGCATCTTCAAGACCTTCATACCACAGTTCATGCCACAAGACTGCTACTCTGATCAATTCATTGCTTACAAGCTCAGATTGGCCAACTAACTTAGAGCTATGGATTCTCATCTTATCAATGATTGAAGATGCGGCTCTCTGCCTAGAGACCGAATCTGACTTGATGGCAACCGCAAGAGGGTACACCAACGCTTGCGGATGTTCCTTACCCAAATCACTTAACAAGCCGTGAAGCGATCTCGATACAATCTGATTAGGCTGATGGATTCTGGAAATTAGCTGAGGAATCACTTCCAACCAGGTATCAATCTTCACCATCGCAAATCCCTCAGACATTGCCTGAGCAGCTTCAGGGATCCCACCAAAAGTGAACCAAAGGGTCAACAATCTCAAAGTATCCTGCAATGGATTGGACTCCGATAGTGCAATAGAATGAAAGAACCCTTTAATAGCTGGGATAACATGCTGCTGAATCAACTCCAAGGGGTAGCTAGGTTCTGATTCATTGCTCTCGTTGATCGAAGACTTGGATGTCAAAAGAGAGATCACCTCAAAATTGGCCAGTGCCCAATTGTGCCACGCCTTGTACCAGTTAGAGTCAAAGTGAGTCGCAAGCAAGTACGAACCCAAAATAGTTTCAGAATTCTCGCTTCTCCAGTTAGCTTGTAAAGCCACTTGCCATTCACCCTGCTTCAAGAAACATCTGGCTAGAAGCCTAGTATATTCTTCAACATTCTTAATATTGGAGTGTTGCGGCAAAGGCTGAGTGATCAGGTCATCAGGATTCAAGCCCAAGTCATGTGACATTCTTGAGGTAAAGTCAATTAAGTGACTTAATGCTTCCCTTCTTGACCCGGAAGCCCACATGTACTTCAACTGAGCGTAGACTACCTGTGGTGGCGCTTTGGATGTGTTTGGATCATCGCCCTCTTCCAAGAGAGAGTTCAAAGACTTTTCGGCCAGACCCAATCTCCCTGATTTGCGACATAAGTTAGCAAACTTAATCCACATCTCCATGTCCTGCTTTGGTTTCACGACCAGAGTTCTAACTTTCAAAAGTCGTTGCCAAATATCAACATTTCTTTGACAACCAAGTAGTCTGGCATTCCAGGTCTTTCTCATAACTGCTCTAGCTTCGGAGTTGGATGGCAAGTTTCTATACTTAATGATCTCTTCCAATTCGGCCAACATCTGAACTCTGACAACCACATTATAGGCACGGCTATAACTTTCGGAAACCAAGGCTGTAATCTCTGTCACTAATAAATCTCTAGCCTTCACTATGTGTTCGGAAGCATCATCAAAGTTATTGCGATGCAAACTCAAAATGGCATGAAAGAAAGCACGATCTGGTGATTCTGGTTTCATTACAGCAATGTATGTGTCCATTCTATCCCATTGTCCCAAGCCCCAAGCAGCAGCAGCGGCCAATGGAGCGACAGCTCTTTTGATATCAGTAGGAGAGTTGGTCCATTTCTCCTGCGCAAGCTGAGAAAGTTGATCCCATTCTCCCAACGCATGTAAACATCTCATCTTACCCATAGTTGTGTCAATGGAATCATCCTGTCTTTCATTGTAAGCCTTCAATGCATCCTCCCAACGTTGAAGCTTCTCGTACCACGTTTCCTTTAGCTGAAGATCATGATGCTGCTGGGCGTGCTTTAGGATACCGATAGCTGCGTCAGATTGCTGAAGCTGATTATTGATACTAATCAGCGCCTCAATAGTCGGAGTGGATGGCTCTTGCGAGAATTCCACCTCCTTGTAATGTAGGGCTTTGGCGTATGCATGACAGCGTTGGGCGTATTGGCCAAGTGTAGAAATATGAATTGGTAGAGGTTTGTCATCATGTTCCATGAACTCAGCAAGGTTCAATAACGTTTGGTAGATCTCTGGGGGGTTGTTTGGAGACGAAAGTGCTGTACACAATGACTGGACCAACTCTTCCTGATGCTGGGTATAGAGCTCTAACCAACAGCTGACAAAACTAGCGTTAAAAAGGTCCTTAGCCAGTGGATAGTATGAAGAAGCTAGATCAGAACATGCTCTCAATGCGTGAGAGGGTGACTCCTTCAGCAACTGAACACTTAATCTTCTGGACCATTCCTGCCAATCTTCTTTTGTACGGCATTGTGAACATTGCCATGCGTTTTTCAAAACCTGCTGATTTACTGGTAGCTTTTTAGACGGCTGTTCAATTGGATCGCTAGCATCATTCGTGTCAACATCCTTCTCAAACGGTAACATGTGCGGCAATGGTTCATCATTCAAAAGTTTGTTGACCAATTGGTCATAGATGGGAGAATGAATCTTCTTTCGTATCAAAGTCTTGTTGATGATTGGGATGAAGACAGAAAACTCAGTTCCCATCTGAATTAGAAGTAGACTCAAGGTTTGCATGGATGTTCGGATTAACTCATCGTTACCAGCCATAAGCACCCTCAAGAGTGTATGTACGATCCTGGACGACATGTCATTCAAGTTAACGCTCTTGGAGAGTCTTCCTACCGTTAATATAGCTGTATTCCTGACCTGTGTAGTACCATTCTCAAATAATCTAACGACGTTAGGTATGATCAAGTGGATCATCTCTTCAGAATTAGAACCAAAAACAACTAAGGTATTCAACACCTTTAAAACAACTTCAGGGGTCTTTTCATTATTCAAGGCTTCTAGCAACAATGGGAGTACCTGAGATAGATACATCTTGAATTCACCCCCTAAAGCCTTTGCAATAGATTCGATCAAGGAAACAATAGTTACTTGGGCGTTACCAGCAGCAAAAAATTCCTTGATAACAGCAAAAACCTCGTTTAAGTAGGGTCTAATGTGCTGTTTGACAATAGCAATCAATGCACTCAGTTGCTTGAAATAGAACTCCAGCCAAGAAGGAGGGCCACCGTGCATGACATCAATAATAACATTGATGACATTTCCAGTGAATTTCAGGCAAGTAACAGTAATTGTCTTGAAAATTAGAACAATAGCTTGAATACACGAAGAATGATACCCAGATAGAGATTGGTCCTTAAGTATTTTCATGAGCGTAGAGATCACCACAGTTGGGTAGTACTCCTCATTGGATGGTGACATACCTTGCATCAGTAGTGCAATATCAGTAGGTGGACCCTCCACAGCAACATTCTTGGACGTTCTCTCAACTTCTTTATGCTTGTATGGGTCAAGTGCACCCAAAATTCCCAATAACTTCACTGTTTCCCGTCTTTTGGTGGGAGTTGTTTCCAATTTTAAAATGCTAATAATAATACTCAACAACTGTGGGTAATCTAACAGCGGTTGAATTACATAGCCTGAGGACCCAGAAACTTGACCCAGTGTCTTCAACGCCGCGTCTCTTTTAAATGACGAACTTTGATCTTGCAAAATTTCAATGATCAGAGGCATTAAATCTTTCAAGAATGGTTTGATATCTTCACCTCCAATAACAGCTAGCTCGCCAATTGCAGATATAGATGCAGAAGCAACCGATGTTGACTTATCTCTGGATTTAGGCATCAATACATCAATAATCGGTTTAACATATGGTTTTGCTACGCTCTTAGAGGAAGAAATTAACAAAGAAAGCAGTATAGCGCTTTCTTCTTGCTTCCGACTCCTTACCGCATACTCCAGCTTGGTTAGTAACTGTATCAAGGTTTTTCTCAAGAAGGGAACAATATAGGCGGGGTTGATCGACGATAATCTTCCGATAATTTGAATTGCCACCTTCTGAATGGCGAAGACTTCATCATTCAAGGCCATGAACAATAACCTCACATTATCAGCCTGTGACAGCTGTGGATCGAAGTTCTTACCAAGCGAATTCAAAACATCGAGTCGTATCTCAGGAACAGGGTCGGTGATGGCCACAGTCAGCAGTTTGTCAAGCACTTCGGCGACTGCATTTAAAGAATAACTGGAAGTTTGGAAACACACTGAATCGTTCAAAAAGAGATCACACGACGTCACAGCAGCTGCCCTTCTCACTTCCGGATTTTCATGCTCAATGTAGGTGATTGTACAGAACCTCACAAATTCGTAAAGAGACTCATTCTTAAAGTTGAGGGTGGATAGCATCTTTAATGCTTGAATAATCAAGTTGTCATCATTGTTGTAGAGGCCATTTCTCAATGACATCTGATCTCTAAATTGTCTTGCAGCTTGTCCATTCATTTTATTGGAAAAGTTGGGCGAGCCAGGCGGCGAAAATGCATTTCCTGAAAGAGTGTAACTTAAAAGATTAAGCATCTTAGAGTTGATGGTTTCCTCAATGGGTGGGATACGTTGTGAGAGTGTCAGCAGACATTCTCTCATGTGGTCAGATAGTGCGCAGGCAAGCAACAGGTCTAAAATGTCCCTCTGTAGATGTTTCGTTAACGCTGGCCCGACAGCAAGAGCTAATTTCCCAATGCAATAAAAGATCGCTGGTTCGATGTCCTTCTTAATTTTGGATTTAGAGTTGAGACCCTCTCTGATATTATCTAAAATAGCATCGAGATAAGCAGCAATCTGGCCCTCAACTTCATATGCAATATCACCAATAGATATTAGAATGGCGGCACGCTCGTTCTCTTCCTTCAACTGTGATAGGTAAAACAGTAATGTGCGATGCAAGTATCGTTCGGCAAACTTCTGCGGATTGTATGCCGCTAATAGCGGTATTATATGAGTGACCTCTTGTCTGATAATATTGTACTTATGTTCTCTGTATTTGAAAGTCGTCTCAAAAAGGGCATCATACTTATCTTGGATGAACATTCCTCCCTTCTTCACCAACTCTTTGAATACCAAAAGAGAACCATGGATAGATTCAGAGGTATTAATTTTAAACCCCTGAGATGCCCCTTCTATTAGCTTGTTGAACCAATTCTTTTTTAAGTTTAAATCTCTTTCATAAATCACATCAAGACATTTCTCTAGGGCATATGCAGCATCAATCCGAATAATCAGTTTTGAATCCCTCAAAGCGCTCCAGATGTTCTCTAGAATAGTATTGACATAAGAATAAAACAGCGTTGGTGAGTTTTCAGCAATTGAGGCTATAATCAGCACAGCAGCATGTCTCTTAGACTCCTGCTTCTCTACCTGTAACAACTCAATTGCACTCCTTGTTTCATGATCCACAAAATCAGAGGTTAATGGACCACCAGGTATTGCCAGCTTCCCCAGAGTCTTTGCTGCAAGTTTCATGATTTCAACATCCTGTGAAGGGATCAGGTATCTCAAATAGTTTGCCAATCTGGAGGTTTGGTTTGGCTTATCTTCTCCCCCAAAGAACTCAATGAGGGTATCCACGGCCATGATACCACCAATCTTCTCTTGCGAGTCACTCCCGTGGATTAACTCAAAGATCTTATTATTAATTTCATTAGAGTACCGCGTGAACTGTTCAGATGATGATTCTCTAGCAGTGGTAACCAAGTTGTTCCGGAGCTCAGTTACTGCAAGAGTCCGTTCTGTGGCTGACTTGGACTTGAGCCCGTGAAATATCTTTTGAAGGGGTGTAGTGTCGGCAGACATGACGTTTGTGTGTACCTTCGATAGCCTAAATGCCGGATGGGAGTTTCTCGGCCTGTGTTTTCTGTTGTTGTTTCGGTATGCTGGCGCTTCAGCTCCTTTCGATTTTGAACGAAGAAGATAATTACCCGGCCTTGAGATGACATAAGCTCACAACCTTCTCTTCACCTTCTTATAGTACAACATCTTCTATATAGCTTAGTCAGATCAAACCTTTATCTAAGAGCGAAACACTACAGTTTACTGGTCTGGTGCTCAGTATGATCTATTCAACTCAATTTAAAATACTGGCTTAAGTGAAAACAATACCACCATCAACAACCAAAGATTGACCAGTAATATAATCAGCTTTCTCACTAGCGAGGAAACTAATCAAGTTGGCAATATCTTGAGGTTCAGAACCTCTACCCAAAGCAATACCTTCAATATATCTCTTCACTGTCTCACCAGGAGCAGCTCCAGTGATCTCAGCCATCTTTGAGTCAATTAAGTCCCACATTGGGGTCAAGACGATACCCGGGCAATAACCGTTGACGGTGATCTTCTGTGAGGCCAATTCCTTAGCAGCAGCTTGGGTCAGACCTCTAACAGCAAACTTTGAGGCAGAGTAAGCACCCAACAATGGGAAAGCCTGGTGAGACACAATGGAACAACCATTGATGATCTTACCACCTTGACCCAATTCTTTGAATTTGGCAGCAGCAGCCTGCATACCCCACAAGACTCCACCGATGTTAATGTCAGAGATCTTTCTAAATTCATTCTCAGTAATGTCAGCGATGGCGGCAATTTGCGCGATACCAGCATTGTTGACAATGGTATTGAAAGTACCAAACTCCTTGTGTGTCAGATCAACAGCTTTGAAGACTTGGTCTCTCTTGGAAGAGTCCGCTTCAATGAAAATAGCATTGACCCCGAATTCTTTCTTGATTTCTTGAACAGTCTGGTGCGCAGTATCCTTTTGGACGGCCAAATCTGTAATGGCAACGTTATAGCCATCTTTGGCTAGTTGAAGAGCAATCGCACGTCCAATACCGCGGGATGCACCAGTGACGAGAGCAGCCCTGGACATCTTAATCTTAATCTTGTTTAGGAATTGAGACAGTGATATTCATCAAAGAAAAAACGCAGGGTATTTATACCTTTGAGACATAGTGTGGTTGAACACCTTTGAAGTCTGGTTAGCAGTAAGCACTTATGTGATGCACAGTCAGACTGTCTTCTCAGTTGACACAATTCGTAATAATGCAATCTGGAATTAGTCAGTTTTTCGGACAACCTTCAAAAAGGGGTCAATTCGAGAGCCAAACAACGTACAGTTAAAGTCCTGAAGATGGTCAATATGATCGGATAATCTCAATCCGGTAAGGAGATGTGCATTGCTGGTCACACGGTATATGCAAAATTGGGTGCAGTTAGCTCTGACTCCGATAGAAAGTGAATTGTCTCTTCACGCATATATTTTGACATAAAACACTAAATGCCTCATATATGAGAATCGAACTGGTTCTCTTGAATTAACAGTCTCCATGAATGAAATGGACTGGTTTAAAGCAATTATCAGTCGAATAAGGCCTGATGATGTTAAGCTGTGACTTGTGGGGGGACATCATGCGAAGATTGGATGCACTCAAAGAACAACTACAAGCAGGCCACTATCTAAACCGTTTCAGTAGCTTCCGGTGCTGGAATTGGGTAATATTATACTCCTGTTTATATATAGTGGACTTAAGTTTTTAGTGGTTAGAAGTAGTAGTATGTATTTTTCTTCTATTGTTGGATTGGAGAATCCTTTGGGCGTGTCAGATCTTTTTTTAGCCGTTTGATTATGTAAATCTGCACTTCGTACCTTCCTTCCAAATCAAAACAGGATCCTTTGGCAATCTTGTTTGGCATTTGTTTCATCTCTTGTGGCCCCTGATCCCAAAGCTACTTCCAATTTTTGACTCTACTGAACTCTTTCCTTCGTTCAGCTCAGATTCGTCCACCTGACACGCTTTATAGTTCGTTGAACACGCAATAACCGGTTGAAACATCCAATATACCACGTTATGGGCATCTTCACATCCAATTGGGAGCGTCAAGTTGACAACAATCTATTCTCATTTATCGAGATTGATCATTTCAAAAACTTCAAATTCCCAGCACTATGGAACTACTTCCTCATGTGGTTCCTTCTTCTGTTACAAACTGCCATGTATGGAGTGGATGTATATACTTGCGTGAGGCTACTAGCTTTTAATACTTGGACGTCTCAGGTGAAACCGTACATATCATTTAAGATCTCCAAGTGGCTTTTTGCTGCCTGTATTATATGCTCTATTGTCTTATTGATATTTGAAGCTTTGCGAGGGATCAGGGTCTACAGGACTGAGAACATATCTTTGACTTACACCAATCCATTTGCTAGAACAGTGAGATCTATCAAGAGCTACAAACAGTTTTGTGTTTTGAATGCAATCAACCCAGGTGGTGGTTTTGAAAAGATGGCGTTCTACACTTACTTTACTCTCCATAGTTCGAAGAAGCTCATTCTGGCAGATTCACCAAGACAAATCATAAACGCATTGACATTATGGTCTGTCCTAAACATAGAGACACAATTTTGGGAGACACTCAAGGCTATATCTATCTCCAATAGAAATGAGGCTTTGATTCTTTACGGAATGTGCATTTCTTTCTTCATATGGATCTTCTTCGTGGCCCAGTTGTTCTTCGCGTTGGTCTTCACGATACCAGTGTACTATCAGATTCTACACAAGTTACGATTCCAGAGTTTACGCCAGTTCGTCTGCATCAAAGTTGATAAGACTGTCAAGAAGTTGGCTAGGAAGTACCAAAAAGAGGCGCTTAAGAAACGCCCCTCTGGTACCCTGAATTTTGAATCGTTCAAACCCAACCAAAGTTTTGAGAAAATGGAAGAAAAACCAAGCATTCCTACTCTCAAATTCAAGAGCTCGGAATCGTCATTGCCCAGCTATCATACAAATCCAGCAAATGGGCAACTTTCTAAAGCGTCAACATTTGATTCGCTTAATGGAATTCCACCTTTGAGGCCCTATTCACAACTGAACATCTCCCAGAACGACCTCCATACGATAAAAGAGAACCAAGTGATAAATGAAAAGGCTGAATATGAGCCAAAAACAATCGATGTCCCTCAGTTCAGAGATATGACTATGACGAAGCCTGGGCAAGTTTATCAGAAATCTTTGAGGGCGAATCTGCTTCTTCGAAATGAGGAAGATGTGGATCGTCCTAATCAATCAAAATACCAACTCTGTTTCGACTCTGAATCATCATCAAATAGTGAACCCTTCCCTGACCGTCGTATTTTTCCACAGCGGTCCTATTCTGAGACATATAATACAGAATTTGCAAACTCCAAGACAAACTTAAATCAATCTGTTGTAAGCCTTGAGGGTTACCTCGACAAGAGCGATGATGAGTTCCAGAATCAATGGGATGACGACTACATTTTTGAAGACAATGGCGATGGTATGTATGAGAACAGTTTGAGTCGTAAAGATGTAAGGCCAAGCCTTATTTTGAGGGCAAAGCAAATGGAAATGGAAGATTATTCGAGTTTTAAACCCAGAGACAATGAGTCCATGGTTTGATTTAATTGCACATTTATCCCATTGGTCTACTTGTCTGTTGGCATCAAAAATCATTATTTACAAACAAGCAACTCCTGTATATATGTACAAAGCCGTGAACCAATTTATCCTTAATCTTCAAGTCAAACTGGTTACTTTATTTCTTTGCGGCCTTCTCAGCCTCATACTCCTTTTTCAACTTCTTCAACTCCTCGTCGCTGATTGGTGGGATAGGAACATCATCAAAAGTATCCTTACCCAAGAAGGAATAGGTATAGAAATATACACTGACAGTGATGGTGGACAAGACAGCGAATGTTGCAGCATTTTTCCAGAAGTAAGGTCTTCTAGCCCTGATCATAGCAGGTGTCATTTTGAAGGTTCTTGGATCATGATATGGAGAATTTTTGCTATCATGTTGGTTAGTATAACACTTCAATCTCTAATAATCTAGCTGTACTCACAGAACCATTTTGATGTTTCAATAGTTCTTCAGGTTTGGTTTGAGCTCAATCCTTTGCACAAATCTGTTGATTTTTTGAGAATAATTCGCGAAACCAATTTCTGATATACACGTGACCACTCCTTACCTCAGCGATGACGTGTGGTCCGTACCAATTATATAAAATTTTTCTTTAATATGCAAGTTAGCTAGAGATAACTTGATGTTTTGCATTGCACAAGAACAACCTACCTAAATTGAGCAATGGTTGAATCGCTAATCAAGGAGGACATTGTTCCTCCTCCAAAAGATCACGAGGAGTTGGCTTTAGAAAAGCTCGTTTTCGGTGATCTGGAAGGATTTGGCCAAGGATTGAAGAATATCGAAGATCTGTACAATGAATCCTCTGACGTATACTCTGGCAGTGATGAAGGCGAGAGCGATGAGGAAGATCAGATCGAAGATGTGCAAGATGACCAGTTGTTTTTTGTTGATGATGGAAATGAAGAAGATCGTATGGACGTTGATGAGAGTGAACATGAAAACGCTTCAGAGGAGGAATCAGAGGAAAGCGATGCATGGATAGATAGTGAAGACGAAGGGATTAGCGTATCATTACTACAGTCCAATAAGCTGATTAAACTACGGAAACTGGAGGCAGATGATAGAGTCAGTGGAAAGCACTACGTTGCTAGATTAAGATCACAATTTGAGAAGATCTATCCAAGACCAAAATGGGTAGATCAAGAAGAGTTCTCTGATTCTGATGAAGATCCTGATGCTGAGATGGTTGATTCTGATGAAGCGAATGATCAGACGGAAAGTGGAGACGTCAGAGCTCTTGCAAAGATCCTTCAATCAAACAAACACCTACTCAACACCAAGGCATCCAAGCTCCTACCACATTCAAAAATTGATATAACGAGATTGAAGGATGCTAACCAAAAACACCCATCCAAGTCAGCCGTACAAACTATTTCCTTCCATCCAACCCATCCATTGCTTTTGACTTCTGGTTATGACAGAACCGTCAGAGTCTACAATATTGATGGGAAAAACAATAATGTGGTGTCCACCATTCACTTTAGAGATTCTTCCATCCAGACCGCAGAATTCAACCCAAACCCTAATATTAGTAAAATCTATGCAGGTGGTAGAAGAAGGTACATGTATACGTGGGATCTCCATTCTGGGGCAGTGGACAAGATCAGTAGACTTTATGGACACGAAGCCACACAGAGAACTTTTGAACACTTCAAGCTGTCACCTAAGGGTAACCTGATTGCCCTTCAGGGTAACAATGGTTGGATTAACATCCTTTCAGCACAGACTGCGCAGTGGGTTCATGGGTTCAAGATTGAAGGAACAATAGTTGATTTTGATTGGGGGTGTGATGAAGATTTGATTGTTGGCGTGAACTCTGTCGGCCAAGTTTGGGAATTTAACATGGCGACACAAAAGGTTGCAAAGAGATGGAATGATGAAACAGGAGTGAGTATCACCAGGATCAAACTTGGTGGTAAGAATGACAGATGGTGTGCTATTGGAAGTGCCAGTGGTGTCGTGAACATTTACGACCGCTTGCAAGCAACCAAGAAGCCTGCGGGTACCGTTGAAAACCTAGTCAACACAATTTCCTCCCTTGAATTCAATCACGACGGCCAGATACTGTGTATTGCAAGCAGAGCAAAGAAGGATGCACTGAGATTGGTTCATGTCCCAAGTTTCAAAGTTTTCCAGAATTGGCCAACTTCTGGTACCCCGCTTGGCCGTGTCACAGCTGTGAAGTTCAGTCCGAACAGTGAAATGCTATGTGTTGGTAATTTAGCAGGTAAGGCAAGGCTCTGGTCCCTCAACCACTACTAGAAGACGCGGAAATCGA
Source organism: Barnettozyma californica (assembly GCA_023627795.1). Taxonomy (NCBI): domain Eukaryota; kingdom Fungi; phylum Ascomycota; class Saccharomycetes; order Phaffomycetales; family Phaffomycetaceae; genus Barnettozyma; species Barnettozyma californica. Next base: position 649,086 of record JAMAIE010000003.1, on the reverse strand, counting down.
TGCACGCTGAACTTTTTGTTATTATTGTAGGTCTGTATCCGTATGAATATACGGCTTAGGTAAGCGGCATAACACCTGCCTATCTGAAAAACTCCTTGTGAAAGGCCTGAGATTACACCCCTTGATAACAAAGTTCAACCTAACAAAACGTTTCTTTCTATCTGCTCATCTAACATCTTTTGAAACCATATTTGGCTAATAGTACGACTTTAACGGCGCTTTCTCCAACCAAGGTCGATTCCAACTTATCAGTTTTAACCTGCGATTATTTTAGCCAGGCCCAAGATAAAAGCGCCCCACCGCTGGTCCATTATTCACAACAACATTTCGGCATAATGACTGATTTTGAGTCGCTTACACCTCGTGCAAGGGATGATTCAGCGTCTCCAAGAAATAATCCAGATATGGGTGGTGTTGGCCCTGACTCAACTGGCGATTTGTGCCCTGATTACGCCTTATCAGAAGAGGACCACAGTCCACGCACGTTTCCACCCAAACTAACTAGAGCTAACAAGCGAGCAAACAGCAGCACATCAACCTCTCAGAGAAGCAAGTTTCGTTCGAATCTTGATACATTTGACCTTTACCCGGACGCAGAGAACCCTTTTGAAGATGATATTGCGGATTCCAACTACACCGCAGCAACTCCGCAGACATTTCGCCAAAATTCCAACGCTTCAGTAACAGCAGGTGGACCTACTGACAAGAAAACATCTCCATTATATTATCTTGGTGACAATCCCGATCTGGATCCTCTATTTCCAATTAAATTGATCACACAAAACCAAATGAAGGCCATAATGAATATGCATTATTCTCAACCATTGCCTGATTGCGATCTTGTCTTCCCATGGCTTCATGGCATACATCACTCCAATAGCAACCAACGAGATTTCCTCCATTCGCTAGCTAATTTCACCACAGTTGATAGAGACAACTTTGATATCTTCAAACAATCCTCCAAAATTCCTGCGCATTATCGAGGGCTAATCCCTGTGCAGTCGACGCCTACAGGAGATGGCCCTGTTTCCGGAATTTTAAAAGGGTCTATATCTGTTGATGAGATTTTGGAGCCTTTAGAGGTTTCAAAGGAAGATCTCTTGGAGATCCTAAGTGACTTCTTAAAGGATTTGAGTTTTGTGAAGGATGCATCACAACATCAAAGCATTCTAGAGACATTGTTTAAAGACTGTCTGAAACTAAAGGCTTTGCCAATCTTCAAGAATCTGGATCCACAAAGAGGAATCTCCTTGAGAAACTTCCATATCCAGGTATCGAAGGTTGCCCAGATTTCTGACTTTATTGTTTACTGTTTCAGAGTCAATCATCTTTCAAAAGACTCTCCTTGTCAGTGTGAAGCTGTCGCAAGACTCTTATACTTTGCTCAGTTGAGGCATGCCGTGGACAACCCTGAACTGGTTGATCTTTTATGTTCAACGTTGCTCTTGAAAGAGAACAGCACCAGTTTCTATCAGTCAAGAGAGAACTCACGACTTCTTGCATTAGATGTCCTAACGGAGTCAGACACGAGACTTATTCAGGGAAACATATGTACACGAGCGGATCTCAAACTATTCAACAGCTGGGAGAACAACTATCTCCTAAGAGAAAAGTTTGAGATCTCAAAGATGTCAAGTGCAACTGAAACTCTTGCTAACGTGTGGGTTGGTAACAACACAAATTATGAGACACTAAGGACCAAGGGGTTCATAAATCCCCACAAACGCGCAGAAGTTGAGCCTCCACTTTACATTGATCCCAAGAACTCCACTTTGCTAGTCACTCATGAACAAATCATGGAACACGGAGAAGATTTACTAATTAATCCAGCTGCAGCAAATTGGAAATTATTTGTTTCATGTTCAGAAGGAGCTATTTTCCCTTCAGTCAATACCCTGAGAGAACTGTTGTCGAAAGAATACGTTAATGAGCATGGCATTTTCCTAGAATTCCCTCCCTCAGGATCGATAGGTATGGGAGATTGCACTGACACAGATTTGATTGCTATTATCAATATGTGTAAGGTGATCTATATGAGAAGTTCCACAAAGGAACCTTCACTGTTGTACTGCTCAGATGGCTACACAGAATCCTCACTTCTGGTTGTTCTCTTTATGATCTATGCCACTGGTGAAACCTTGTCCGAAGTGGCTTTGAAATTGCATAAACACTATGGCCGCCCATTTTTCCTGTTTCCAACTGATGTCCAGTTGATTTCCAAGATTGAGGACATTTTGATTCATTATTCTCCCGTGAACTCCAATTTGTCTGGGCCGAACGATCTTGAGATCCTTTCGGATGCAATCATCTACAAATATCTATTTACAAGCAAAGAAAGAAATTGGTTCGTTCAGATTAATGGATCTCTACCATCGCGTGTACTACCTCATCTTTACTTGGGCTCTCTCAATCATGCAAATGAATTTGAACTGCTTAGGGAGCTAAACATCAAGCGCATTGTCTCAGTGGGTGAAAACCTTACATGGCTTGACAGACAGGAGTACACATATCGGGTTCAGAGGGAAGTCGTGAATCCAAACATTACTATACTAAGGAATTTCGAGGGTAACTGTCCTGTTACAGAACTTATGTCTGTCAATAATGTCCAGGATGATGGCATTGACATGTTAACTCATAATCTTCAAGATATTCTTAACTTCATTGACACAGGATATGAGAATAATGAGCCAGTATTGGTGCATTGCCGTGTCGGTGTGTCGAGATCAGCAACAGTTTGCATTGCTGAAGTCATGAAAAGACTCAGGATTAATCTGATTAAGGCCTACATTTTTGTGAGAGTAAGAAGACTGAATATCATTATCCAACCAAACTTGAGATTCATGTATGAACTTGTGAAATGGGAAGAATCAGAGCGATTGAAGTTGAGGAAGAATGATAAATCACAGCCTGCAAAAGAAATGGTGAAAACTTTGGGGTCTCCTATGAAATCAGATTTTGAAGGTGACGATGGTGATTATGAAGGCGATAAGACTCAAGTAGATAAAACGAACATGACATTATCTGGATCTATTGGGTCGATTTTGTCTGACTACTCTGATCTCACTGAAGTTTCTGTATCCAACATTTTGGAGTTTGGGTGTACAGTTCCATTGAGACAAGTGAAGCCAAGCTCAAGTCCGATCCATAGCAAAATCGAGATCTCATCTAAGGGTGCTGATGACTCATTTGATGATGAGTGTGAGAAAGAAGATCTTTGGCTAAGGGATGTGGATTGGCATATTTTGTGCAGGGAGGTAGATTTCTTGAACAAAGTGTACATAAGAGGTTAGAACGTTGTCGTTGGTGCATGAGTTTGTTAGGTTTTTACGGCTATTTTTTATTTATTCTATGGTATTTACGAGTTTTATGATTATGCGGTTTTGATTGGGTAATAGGCCCTTCGTAGTGAGTGTGGCAACAGACAAACATTTGTCTGTTACCCGGAGATATTCATGGTTATGTAATCTCACCTGGCTTTTTGACGATGAAAAAATTCGGTTCATACATTTGGTAGATTGGATACCTGCAGCAACAACGTCACAATGAGAGCTACTGGTTCCTTGCAGTTCAGGGAGTCTGCCGTGCAGTTCCTAGTAAAGCCATGGAAGAAAGAAAGAGATGGTTCGGCCTTTTACGGTCTAACCAGAACAGGAACCAAGAGACATGCCTTGACCACGAAGCAAGGTAACAAAAACTTCTATAAGGGTACCAGGTCCTCTGGTGTCGGTACACACACTAGAAAGGGACTGTACAGAATAAATTGGGAAAAGGTTAGAACCTTTGTCGTGCCTACAAACTTTAACGGCACTCTTAAGCCACTGGTATCTCCTAATGCGCCGCAAATCAAGAATGACTACAAGGGTTACACTAAGGGTGCATTGGATCCAAACTTATACTTCACTAAGTTAAGAGAATATGTTTTCTATGGCAAGACTGAGACAGAGGCCTCACAACTCAGAAACAAGTACATTGAAAGAGGATAGTGGAGAATGGAGAATGACCTGTAAATATTAGAATCAGTTTTAACGCATTTTGTTACGAAAAGAAAGTGTAGTCCGACCAAACTCTTAATTCCCTTGAAAATTATGTGAATTGATTAGTTCATTATGATATCGTGATCCTTGTCCTTGCGCACTGGCACCTCCTGTACCGAATCCTCATCATCAGTATTATCAGATTCCATTTGATCCTCCAAGACGCCAGAATTTGGGAGTACTTCACCAACGTCAAGCTCATCGTCACTCTCAGGAAGGTCTTCGTCATCCCCAGCTTTCTTTACAGCAGTCTTACCCTTCTTCCCAAAGTTGAGAACACCTTGTCCCTTCTCCAGTGGTTTTGCATTTGGATCATTGCTTACTCTGACCTTGTTCTGTTCTACAAGGCTCTTAAGATTGTATGTCTTTGGAACTGTATCACCCAGAAAGAACAGCTGGTCGATGTTCGATACAGCACTTGCAAAGTCCTTGTACTGAAGTTTCTTCCTCTTTTCTGATCTAGAAATAAGTGAAGCTTGCTCGGTGAAGTATTGGATAAAGAGTTCTGTTGCAATAGCAGTACTAAAAACTGCAGCCTCGGAAGCGCTGATATGCTCTGGATCAGCTTTGAATATCTTTTTAATCTTTGAAAGAGGAAGAGTTGAGGTGCCTGTTGGGCCTTCGTCTTCATCATCGCCATCCTCGTGATCAACAGTTCCAGCTGCATCAGTCGTTCTGGTCTCGCTATCATCTTCAATGGTTTCATCACGCTCCTGGGCGATGGAATCATGTGTATCGTTGCCCACCATAGCTATATCCTGCTCCTCAATTGTCGCGTTAGCATCCGCAGCTACAAAAGTCCCCATTGGTGCAGTCTCAGGGGCAGTATTGAAAGAATGAAGCGTCGGTCCTTGGTGTGACATCTGCTGTGTCTGGTTGGAGTGGTTTGGGTGCCAGTGATACGCGTCTATTCAAAATTTCGCGCCTTATCCCATTTCTTTTCACCGACCGTAAGTAAAATGGATGAGTTCAGCTTAACCTATCAAGACATTTATGTGCGATATTAAGATACATAATGGCCACAAACTGAACGGCCTAATCTAGAGACTATTAACGGCTTACTGCCAGAGCTTCAGGGACCATGAATAGGTACTCCTCTCCAGTCTTCTTTAATCATTTTCTTGATTTCGAGGTTGTTCGAGTTTGACGACCACTCACTATCTCACGATCATCTACAAACAATCACAAACTACAAACAAAAATTAATCTTCCTATACCTTTGGTTAACATAATCCCTAGGAGATTTCTCCTTCGCTCCCTGAACTACGGGGAACTAAAAGTGTTCGTGGCACCCTATTGCCTTGGTTACATCAATTACCAGATTGACCTGTTTACGAAATCTCACGTGACTTTGCCTTTATCTAAGATTTATGAAGAAGTTCTGAATGATGTTTGGAGTGGTAAAATCACCACCTTGAAGCCAAAAGCTCAGATGCTGTCTAAGCTTGTTGTTCGTCAGTTCTCATCGACTGCTCTAAAGTCACAGAAATTCATCCCTATTCTTAGCGAAACAGGTATTGCGGGAGCAGTTGGGAATACCCCATTGATCAAACTCAACAAGCTGAGTGATGAGTTGAAGAGAAACATCTACGGTAAGGCCGAGTTCCAAAATCCGGGTGGGTCAATCAAGGATCGGGCTGCTCTCTACCTGATTCAAGATGCTGAGAACCGTGGTCTTTTGAAAGCTGGTGGCACTGTTGTGGAATCCACCGCTGGTAACACCGGTATTGGTCTTGCGCACATCTGTCGCTCAAGGGGCTACAACCTAATCATTTACATCCCTAACACACAGGCACAAAGCAAAATTGATACCTTGAGACTTCTTGGTGCCGAGGTTTTTCCAGTTCCACCAAAGCCATATGATGACCCAGAGAACTTCAACCACAAGGCCAAGAGACACGCTGACAGCTTAGAAAATACGGTGTGGGCCAACCAATTTGACAACTTAGCCAACAGACAAGCGCACATTGAAACAACTGGTCCTGAGATCTGGAATCAGTTGAACGGAAAGGTTGATGCATTCACCTGTTCTACTGGTACCGGCGGTACCTTCTCTGGAGTTGCAAACTACCTAAAATCTATCTCAAACGGCAAGACCAAGGTCTTTCCTGCTGATCCTCCAGGTTCTGTTATCTACTCATACGTCCAGTCAAAAGGCAAGCAGCTTATCAGAGAAGGAGGCTCGTTCACCGAGGGTATTGGCCAAGGAAGAATTACAGACAACTTGAAACAAGACATTGATAATGTCGATGGTGCAGTATTCGTGCCAGATGAGGAAACCATTGCTATGATCTATAAATTGCTGGATGAAGAAGGCTTGTATCTAGGTGGTACTGGTGCTCTTAATGTTGTGGCTGCTGCGAAGATCGCTAAGGACTTGCCAGAAGGTTCCAATATTGTCACTGTACTGGCTGACTCTGGTCACAAATACAGTGACCGTATTTTCTCTAAGAAATGGCTAGAAACTAAGGGTCTATATGAGAGCATTCCAGCAAACTTACGCAAGTATGTTGTGTATGAATAAATTGTAAATAGAGTTAGTATGTATGTGCTTCGCAGTACCGCACCATCTGTTGTAGAGAGACGAAGGTCGAAGATTTTTCGCGAAATTCTAAGGACTGATTTGAATAAAACCAAAACACAGTGCTTTCATCGACTGTTTTCGCCACCAACAATCTAAAGTATTAAGATGTCCGACCCAAGTTCTATTAACGGTATGTTTAGTTCATTCCAAGGCGTGGCTGTTTCTAGTGTTACTTCTTGCTTCAATTGGCCTTGATTTAGTTAAGCCAAGTCCATATGGAGCAATGTCTTTTTTGCCACCAGATATGCACAGAGGCCAGTCAGATTAACCGTGAATCCTCAGTTACTAACGTCATGAAAAGGTGGTTCCGTTGTTGCCATGGTTGGTAAGGACTGTGTTGCAATTGCATCAGATCTACGTCTCGGTAATCAATCACTGGGTCTTTCCAATAAGTTCGAAAAGGTGCATCAATATGGACATGTCTATCTGGGGCTAACTGGTTTAGCAACTGACGCACAAACACTTTCTGACGTATTCAGATTCAAGACTAATCTCTACAAGCTAAGAGAAGAGAGACAGATTGAACCGGAAGCATTTGCAAACCTTGTCTCGTCGACACTATATGAGAAGAGATTTGGACCTTACTTTATTGGCCCTGTCGTTGCTGGTATAAATTCGGTAACGGAGAAGCCATTCATCTGTGGGTTTGACTTGATTGGATGCATCGACTTTGCTAAAGACTTCATTGTAAGTGGCACTGCGTCTGATCAGCTGTACGGTATGTGTGAGTCTTTGTATGAGCCAGATCTGGAGCCAGAAGACCTGTTTGAGACAATATCGCAGGCTTTGTTGAATGCTGCTGATCGTGACGCCTTGTCTGGTTGGGGTGCTGTTGTCTACATTATAACCAAGGATAAGGTGGTCAAGAGATACTTGAAGTCCCGTCAAGATTGAAAGAAAAAACGTTGGTTGTGGGCTCCTGCTTGCATTTGTATAATTAGAATGACGATAACTACGCTACTTAGCTATGTACAAGTCTATTCGGATATGAAGGCCCTAATGTGCTAATTCGAGTTCTTTTTTGCCTGTTCCCTTTCTAGGAGCTTCTTTAACAACTGGTCCTCGCCGTATTCATCCTCCTTCAACTTCTTCCAAGTCTCCTTCATCTTTTTCTGTTTATCCTTCTTCTGCAAAATCAAGTGTTTCTGGGTCTCTAATCTGGCCTCGTGAAGACATTTGGTTAAAGCGTCTTTTTCGTTGTTACATACACCAAAACATCTCTGTAAGTAAGATTTTTGGTGGCATTCTTCAAGTGCCTGGATGACTTCTGTACAGGAGATGAATCTTGGTGAATCTAGTTGTGGGTGCATAGTATCTTTTGATGACTGGTGATAGCTCTCGTGGTTGCAGTTCTGGCGCGTGGGCTCGTGAAGTTGGGATAAGGTAGAACTTGGGTTACAAACAAAGGGCTTTGAATTGTGGTAAGATTAGGGCCGCTTACAATCACTTATTTCTTTTTCCAGTCAGCACCCTCGGAAACGAAAGGTGAGATTCGGACCTGGATCAAACACAACAGAACTGCAACAACAATCACCTACTGACACAGAATAGTTGCAAAGTACAATGAGTGAGCTAAAGCAAAATATCGAGGTGCCAGAGGTCCTGTCAAACTACTCCAGGGAGCACAAAGAAAGACGCAGGAGACAAATGATGTACTTCTACGGCGCAACTGCAGTTACTCTACTCTCTGCCAGACTAGCTTACAGGGGCGTTCAAGCCAGAAAGTATATCCCTCAGCTCTTTAACGCCAACCATATCCCACCTCAGTTCTCGTTCCAAAGAGATGCAATCTTTGCAGTCACTCATGCTTCTCTACTGGCGACTTCATCATTTGCCATGGCGTTGACTGGTGTCTGGTGGTGTTGGGACATTTCCAACATCAAAGAATTTGGTTACAAGATCAAAAGATCAATGGGTGGTGACTCCAACGAAAAGAAATTAAGTGAAGTGCCGCTTGATGAGGAATCTGCTGCGGTGCAGGATGCCATCAACAAGTTCTTGAATGGTGAGGGTCTAGATGAAGCTGAGGAAGCTCTGGAGTAGAGACAAAATGCCTATCATGAACCAATCACTCATGCACATATACTAGTCCCCTTGTACATATTAGTTATACTATCCCCATCCTACAATTCCGGCTATTGAGAAATTCTTGGACACGCTGTTAGGTCTTCAATAAACCAACTCCTTCTAAAGCACTGTCATGTAGGATATTTACGCATAGGTAAATGATCTAAATTTCGTGTTATTCGCATATGAGATCGTAATAGTTATCGTTTACTTGAGAGCTTCGGTACACGCGTTCCTATCTATCACATGGCTTCAAGATGAACCACTAAATAGTACCCGAGATAAAGGCAAAAAGAAAAACAAAGTTCACAAATTCGAGATCACTGCTTGCAGCAAAACCGTGTCTCCAAAAATCTGCACCCGAAGTCAGCATTAATGGCAGCTGCGTACAACAAGTCAGCAGGTGACGTCTTAGTTGAGCTAGATTCGGACTCTCAGACGGGTCTCACTTCCCAAGTGGTTGATGAAAGACTCGAAAAGTATGGCCTCAATGCACTTCCAAAGGAATCATCAACTTCGATCTTTGTCTTGATCCTAAACCAATTCCAAGATCAGCTAACATTAATCCTACTTGGATCAGCAGTAGTTTCTTTTGGTTTAGCTCTAACAGAAGATGATGAACTTTCTTGGCTCAGTTTGGTCGATCCGATTGTAATTCTGACTATCTTAGTTCTTAATGCAATCGTTGGTGTGCAGCAGGAGAGCTCTGCTGAATCAGCAATTGCTGCCTTGAGCGAGTATGCCTCGTCTGATGTAAGAGCTTTGAGAAATGGCAAGTTGGTTCATGTAAAGCAGGAATATCTTGTACCTGGTGACATTATTGACCTAGCCATTGGTGACATTGTGCCAGCAGATGCAAGAATAATCAAGGTATATTCTCAAACTCTCAGAATTGATCAATCCATTCTCACTGGTGAATCAGAGCCTGTTTTGAAAAGTGCTGATACTGTTGATATTATTGACGCTGTGAAACAAGAACAAGCAAACATGTTGTTTTCTGGAACAACTGTTGTTTCTGGTCATTCCAGAGCCGTTGTCGTTCAAACTGGTGATAAGACTGCTATTGGTGATATCTACAATGACATTGCATCACAGATTTCTCAACCAACTCCTTTGAAAGAAAAACTGGACGATTTTGGTGACTTGTTGGCCAAATTCATTACTGTTATCTGTATTGCTGTGTGGGTAATCAACTTTAAAAACTTCAGTGACCCTACCCATGGTGGTTATTTGAAGGGCGCTATTTATTATTTCAAGATTGCAGTAGCTCTTGCTGTTGCTGCTATTCCTGAGGGTTTGTCTGTTGTTATTACAACTTGTTTGGCTTTGGGTACGAAAAAGATGGCTAAGCAAAACGCAATTGTGAGAAATTTGTCCAGTGTTGAAACTTTGGGCTCCACTAATATCATTTGTTCCGATAAGACAGGTACTTTAACGACCAACCAGATGGTGGCCCAGAACTTGCTGTTTTTTCAGTCCAACACTCACCGTGCAAAGCTCACCAACTTGACCATCACAGGTCACTCCTTTGATCCAAACGGTAAGGTTGTTGATAATTCTGGATATGAAATTAATCTTCCTGACTCCCGCTACCCAATCCTTCATAAGATTGCGCAAATCAGTTCAGTCTGCAATGACTCCAACATAAGTAGAGAACAATCCAATTCTGAGACCAATGAGGAATATGCATTCAAGGCTGTTGGTGAACCTACTGAAGCTGCTTTAAAGGTCATGGTTGAAAAATTGTCTAACCAATGTCAATTGGAGAGACTCACGAAGTCTATCACACCAATTTCAGACTTGTATGTTACTGAGTACCAACGTCTTGCAACCTTTGAGTTTACTAGAGATCGTAAAACTATGTCTGTGTTGACTCAATCCTCTTCCTTCTCAGGTAAATACGAGCTGCTAGTCAAAGGTGCCCCAGAGAATATCATCGCAAGATCGAAGTTCTTCTTGAGCCAATCTTCCTCCAAGTCTATCCAAACCGCGGAATTGTCCGAAACTGAGCGTGTTGAACTACTGTCCCAGATTGATGAGCTTTCCTCCCAAGGATACAGAATACTTGCACTGGCCTACAATGATTCAATTGAATTACAGGTTGCGCAATCTGCTCAGACTTCGGCCGACTATGAATTTCTGGAAACAGATTTGACATTTGTGGGTTTCGCAGCCATAATTGACCCTCCCCGTCCAGAAGTTTTTCAATCGGTCAAGGAGTGTCAAAACGCTGGTATTAAGGTTATTGTTGTCACTGGTGACTCTCCAAAGACTGCAGAGGCTATCTCTAGACAGATCGGTATATTTGATGACGTTGAAGAGGATGAGATTGCAAATTTGATTCTAACTGGAAGAGAATTCCATCATCTCTCCCATCAAGAAAAAAATGACGTCGTCAGCAAGGTTAGACTTTTTGCCAGAGTTGAGCCAGTGCACAAGTCTATCTTGGTTGATTATCTCCAGCAACAAGGAAATATTGTAGCAATGACTGGTGATGGTGTCAATGATGCTCCTGCTTTAAAGAAGGCTGACATCGGAATCTCCATGGGTTCGGGCACGGATGTTGCGCGACTGGCGTCAGACTTGGTCCTACAAGATGACAATTTCTCCACCATTGTTACAGCTGTCAAGGAAGGTAGATTGATCTACAACAACACGAGACAATTTATCCGTTACTTGATCTCTTCAAATATTGGTGAAGTTGTCTCCATTTTTTTGACTGCAGCTCTTGGATTGCCAGAAGCTTTGATCCCTGTTCAATTATTATGGGTGAATTTGGTTACTGATGGGTTGCCTGCTTCTGCTCTAGGCTTTAACCCTCCTGATCTGAAAATTATGTCAAAGCCGCCGAAGTCTAAAGACGATCCATTGGTAAGTAGCTGGCTGTTATTTAGATACATTGTGGTAGGGTCATATGTTGGTATTGCGACTGTCTTTGGATATGTCTGGTACTTTATCTTATACGAGAACGGCCCCTTGATCGAATTCAACCAGCTTTCGAGATTCCACCATTGTTCCACTGATTTCCCTGAAATTGGTTGTGAAATGTTTGAAAATATACATTCAACGTATGGCTCGACAATCTCTTTGTCAATCCTGGTGATCATTGAGATGTTCAATGCTATGAACAACTTGAGCGAGTCTGACAGTTTGTTCACATTTCCACTGTGGAAGAACATTTACCTAATTTTGGCAATCATTTTGTCCATTGCCCTCCACCTTGCCATTTTGTACATACCATTGTTGTCCACATTATTCCAAGTTGCTCCCTTGAGCAAAGACCAATGGATTGCGGTGATTGTGATTTCTCTACCAGTCATTGCATTGGATGAACTATTCAAGCTATACGAAAGACAAATCTTGATTCCTCAAGAAACATGTCAACTGTCAGAAAAAAAGAGCAAGTAGTTAATAGATAAGATATATGCGAATTTATGTTGTGTAGGATGGGTGGGATCTTGACCATCCGTTTGTTCTTCGAGTTTTTCGCGAGTCTTCATTTACCATAAAGAAACAACTGCCACCCAAACATCGCCAATCCCAGTTTCCCACTTCCGCAATTCCTAAATGGATTTCGTCGTAGACGACACCAGCTCAGTTCTCACCGCTGAGTCTGGTAATGGTAGATTGTCCCCCCCTGCCCAGCCGTTGGAAGGTGTTTCGAGCCCTACGTTCACTGTCACTGATCTTCTCACATCCTTAGGAGAGCGAACTCAAGACCCAGACTACCTTGTCACCAAAGGCAATGACTTAGTTCGCTTACTAGTGAAGTATCCTTATATTAAGGCGGATCTGGTTTTCAGTGCTTTTGGACATCGACTTCAAACACTTCTTACACACCAAAAGAAGGAAGTTGTGGCTACGGGTTACCGAGTCTGCCGCTATGTTATTAACGATGTTCACTCAATCAGATCTCTTTTAGCCCTACGATTAGACGTTATGATCATAATCTCCCTATCCAAAGGGGTAACACATCATATTGAAAGAGAACATGCTTTAAAACTGGTGAGACAATTCATTGACACGCCAGATGGTATCAATGAGATTACAAAGGGTATTGCAAATGCCATCCTTTCTGTAGCTGAGCAGCAAGATGATAACCTAAGAGAGATATGCATTGAAACTATATGTGAGATATGTTTACTACGGCCTGATCTTGTCTCACCACATTGCCTACTACCGTTTATTATTGATGGACCATTTGAGATGTCATCACTAGCTGCGACCGTGCTCATGAAATTGTTAAATTCGCCGGAGGGGAGATCTCATATTGAGCTATCTGATATTCTGAAGCTTATATCTCCATTTACTGATTTTCCGGTCAAGGGTCACATCAACAATGAGAAGCTACATAATAGTGCGACTATTCTGGCGATGTTTATGAAAAACTTATCTGGTTTAAATGGATTCTGCATGAACAACGGCGAGCCTATGCGAGAGCTAATCTCATGTCTTAAATATCCCGTGAATAGTGTGGTTTCCAAGCTTTTGGATCTATTTCTTGACGTTCTGTTGATGTGCCCAATGGGTAATAAAAACGCCACTCAGAAGATTGTTCTGATCCCTTTTAAACTTGAACAGCAGTTTCTACTTAAAACCCAATATTTGTCCTATTTGATTGTTGTGTTTCTAAATTGTGGGATACTAGACGGCTTACTTACAGTTTTAAAGAGTTCTTTTGATGAGATTAACCAAACTAAGGCAGGTTTTCTTTTGACCGAATTGTTCAGTCTTATCTCAAACCTGGTCCCAGATGATATTCTGCAGCCAATAATTGAAAATTTTTACCAGAATGGTGATTATGTGGACCATCTTTCTAAGATTGTATTCACTTTGGAAAAGCTCACCAGAAAATCAAACAAGGGAAGAATCAATCTTGGTTTGCAAAATCTAAAAACACTTCCCAAATCGACTGTTGGTGAGAAACTCAATAAAACCATAAGTGAAAATTCCAAGGTACACAAAAACCCTGCAATCATCGTTGTTGATGACTTGAGACTGAAGCAAATGATTATGGATTCTAAAGTGACAATGACCAAGAACTTCTCAAAGTGGAACTGTGAAATCATTTCAGATTTATTCAAAGGCGCTTTCATGAATGGAAAAAGGTTAGAAGAAGTTAATAAGACTACCAAATTTCTAAAGAGACTCCTTTCTTTCTTCAGGCCCTTCAAGCGAAAATTCTCCAATACAAAAAGAACCAAGCATTCCATCAGATTTGTAAAACTGAGTTGTGAAATCGTTGAAAGTTTACTCTCTACAGTAGAGGGTCGCAAGCTACTAAGTGAAAACAAGATTGTTCCACAAATTGCGGAATGTCTGGCACAGTTGGATCCCTACAGTGGCTTTTATGCTTCTGATCAGATTTTCAGTAAAGAGAGACTAGCCACTACATTGAGCTATGCGTACTTCAAAATGTTGGGTGTCTTTTCCAGCGATGATAATGGTATCATGATGCTCCAACAATGGAAAATCTTCACAATAATGCATCACATCAGTGACGACTGCTTCAAAAGGCCTGATGTCCTGATATTATTCATGGATGAGATTAATTTTTCAAAGAATGGAGCACACTCAAAAATTTTGCTTTCTAAGTTCTTAAACTCTGATAATCCAAAGATCAAGACTCATGCGATCAATCTGATGTCTAAACTAATCACTGATGTGGATCTTACTAACATGAACATGTTTATCATCGATTTGATGGCTGACCAGTTGTACCATCTTGACAAGGAGGTGATCTTGAAGATCGTTAAAATTTTGAATACTTATTGTAAGCTATCAAATGAAAACTTGAACCAGATCATTCGAAAGAATCCAAGTGTGGATATTCTCAGACTTTGTGATAACGAAGAATGTGAAACACTCATAATGAGTTTCCTGTCAACTGATTTGGGTTTAGAGTACCTAACCAAGCAAGGTGTGATTGAACAGGAATTTGATGCTTGGACTAACGGCTGTAAGTATATAAACTATTTCTTGGACATTGAGAAACTTGTGCTCACGGGTTCCAATAGGTCTAGAGATCTTCCTCTGAATTTCTTTGGTCAGCTGGTGAAAACTCAAGAGGGCTTCAGATTAATTATTGAATCAGGAATAATGTCCGAATTTGTTAACGCTATTCGGTTTTATGCCAATACTATGGATACTGATGTTGGTGTTGATGATCACAAAGAGATCACCGACACTGATCTGCTACAATTGAAAGCTATTATGTGGTCGATTGGGTTCATTAGTACCAGCGAACATGGTATCGAAGCTCTTGATATTGAAGGAACAGTTGAAGATATAGCTCGTATTGTTAGACACACTCCCTTTGTTGATATCAGAAATTGTGGGTTTCATGTTCTGGGGTTGGTTTCAAGTACATCCGAAGGGATTGAGATTTTAGATGAGCTTGGGTGGAGTACCAAGTTAGATGTCTTTCACAAGTCTATTTTTATCAGTTTGCCTCGAGATATTGGCGACTTTATCGAGACCTGGGATTTGAAAGGTGATCACATTAGCGGTTTAGATACTGAGGCTGATCTTATGAACGAGATTGACTTTGAAGGCGACAGCAAATTGGAAAAACTATTCAAAATAATCGGGAACCTGTGCAACCATGTGTTCTTGAACTCGTCTTCAAAAGAACTAACCATGCTCTCTAAGTCCCATCCTGAATTTTTTGAAGATCCAGAGATATTTTACGATGTGTTGAGGTTCATGGAGGTATACAGGTATCGACAGACGATACGTAAAATGATTATAGAGCTCTTCACGACGAATGGTCGCATGTTAGAAACACTGGTAAAGCGTGATAGGCGCCGCATGAAAGAGATTGGAAAGTAATGATTGATGAAATAACGATGGAAAGCAAGGAATGTAGTGCCGTATATCTGTGTCATCTAGCATTAAAGAATATCAAAACAAGCAGAGTGTGAAATATCACGTGCCATTGGGTTACTTAAACTACCCCAAAAAGGAATATTTCCGTATATGACATTTTGCGCAATAGTGGCATGTGAAAAAATTTTCTCTAGGGACCAATCGAATTGACTCTGCTAAACGACGATGCAGGTGATCTTTGGAAATACAGGTGACAATCTAATGAAACGAAGGCGAAATGATGGACAATCGATACTACTAAGTAACATATTAAACTCTTATCTTATCAAAGGAGAGTTTTTGACGTGGAGAACCACCCAAAAGGGTCAGCATTGCCGCTCCTTCAGTGGAACTCTTCATCAACTCCGATCTGGTACGGACCACATGACAATAAATTAACACATGCTAACTTGCCCCCCGAAGAGTGAAAAATTAGGATCGTTGACTATAAAAGGAATTCCTTCGCACCATTTCCTCTCTTTCTTTTTCCTATAATAACACACCCACAAACAAAACATTGACAATGGTTCAATCATCCGTCCTAGGTTTCCCACGTATTGGTGCCCAAAGAGAACTAAAGAAGACCACCGAAGCATACTGGTCCGGTAAGGTTCAACTTGAGGAATTGCAAAAGGTTGGTAAGGAGATCAGAGCCAACAACTGGAAGCTACAACAAGCTGCCGGTGTTGATATCATTGCTTCCAACGACTTTTCCTTCTATGACCAAATCTTGGATACTTCTTTGTTGTTCAATGCTATTCCAGAACGTTACACTAAGTACGACTTGCAACCAATTGACGTTTTGTTCGCCATGGGTAGAGGTCTTCAAAGAAAGGCTACT
This sequence comes from Barnettozyma californica, assembly GCA_023627795.1. Taxonomy (NCBI): domain Eukaryota; kingdom Fungi; phylum Ascomycota; class Saccharomycetes; order Phaffomycetales; family Phaffomycetaceae; genus Barnettozyma; species Barnettozyma californica. The sequence goes on along the minus strand of JAMAIE010000003.1, from coordinate 632,693 downwards.
GATACCGAGAAGGCAGTCGATGTTACTGCTTTGGAAATGGTTAAGTGGTTTGACTCTAACTACCATTACGTGAGACCAACCTTCTCCCACTCCACTGAGTTCAAATTGAACGGTGACAAACCAGTTGCTGAGTACTTGGAGGCCAAGGCTCTTGGTGTTGAAACTAGACCAGTCTTGATCGGTCCAGTCTCTTACTTGTACTTGGGTAAGGCTGACAAGGACTCTTTGGACTTGGAGCCAATTACCCTTTTAGAGAAGTTGCTACCAGTTTACGCTGAGATCTTGAAGAAGTTGGCTGATGCCGGTGCTAAGGCTGTTCAAATTGATGAGCCAGTTCTAGTTTTGGACTTGCCAGCTAACGTCCAAGCCGCTTTCAAGACTGCTTTTGAGTTCTTGGCTAAGCAAGAGGGCTTGCCAGCTATCACTTTGGCTACTTACTTCGGTACCGTTGTTCCAAACTTGGATGCCATTAAGGGCTTGCCAGTTGCCGGTTTCCACATTGACTTGACCAAGGCCCCAGAACAATTGGAGCCAGTTGCCGCTGCTTTGACCGCTGAGCAAAAGTTGTCTGTTGGTGTTATTGATGGTAGAAACATCTGGAAGGCTGACTTCGCTAAGGCTTCTGATTACGCCAAGAAGGCCATTGAGTTGTTGGGTAAGGACAGAATTGTTGTCGCAACTTCCTCCTCTTTGTTGCACACTCCAGTTGACTTGAACAACGAGACCAAGCTATCTGCTGAGATCAAGGACTTCTTCTCTTTCGCTACCCAAAAGTTGGACGAGGTCGTTGTCGTTGCCAAGAATGTTTCTGGTGAGGATGTTGCTGAGCAATTGGCTGTTAATGCTAAGTCCGTTGAGGCTAGAGCCACCTCTTCCATCACCAACGATGAGGCTGTCCAAGCCCGTGTTTCTGCTATTGAGGACAAGGATGGTCGTCGTGCTGCTGCTTTCACTGAGAGAATTAAGGAGCAAGAGCCAGTCTTCAAGCTACCATTGTTCCCAACCACCACCATTGGTTCTTTCCCACAAACTAAAGACATCAGAATTAACAGAAACAAGTACACCAAGGGTACTATTACCAAGGAGGAGTACGAGAAGTTCATTGAGTCTGAGATTGAGAAGGTCGTCAGATTCCAAGAGGAAGTTGGTCTAGATGTTTTGGTCCACGGTGAGCCAGAGAGAAACGATATGGTCCAATACTTTGGTGAACAATTGAAGGGTTTTGCCTTCACTCAAAACGGTTGGGTTCAATCCTACGGTTCCAGATACGTCAGACCACCAATCATTGTTGGTGATGTTTCCAGACCAGCTCCAATGTCCGTTAAGGAGTCTGTCTACGCTCAATCCATCACCACTAAGCCAATGAAGGGTATGTTGACTGGTCCAGTCACCATCTTGAGATGGTCTTTCCCAAGAGTTGACGCTTCTCAAAAGACCCAAGCTTTGCAATTGGGTTTGGCTTTGAGAGATGAGGTTAACGACTTGGAAGCTGCCGGTATTAAGGTCATTCAAGTTGATGAGCCAGCTTTGAGAGAGGGTTTGCCATTGAGAGAGGGTGAGGCCCGTCAAGACTACTACAAGTGGGCTGCTGAGTCATTCAGAATTGCCACTGCTGGTGTCAAGAACACTACTCAAATTCACTCCCATTTCTGTTACTCTGATTTGGATCCAAACCACATCAAGGCTTTGGATGCTGATGTTGTCTCTATTGAGTTCTCCAAGAAGGATGATCCAAACTACATCAGAGAGTTTGCTGACTACCCAAACCACGCTGGTCTAGGTTTGTTCGATATCCACTCTCCACGTATTCCATCTAAGGAGGAATTTATCCAAAAAATCCAGACCATCTTGGAAGTCTACCCAGTTGAGAAGTTCTGGGTTAATCCAGACTGTGGTTTGAAGACTAGAGGTTGGGAAGAGACCAAGGCTTCTTTGACCAACATGGTGGAAGCTGCCAAGTACTTCCGTGAGCAAAACAAATAAGTTCTGTCCACTCTAGACAAGTTTCACTATTCAACATTGTGAGATTTGATGTTACGAATTTTTATTAATGATTATAATTGTATAGTTTTTATTCTTCACTACGAAGGGAAATCTGGGATTTCAACATCGGTTTATTAATACAAAAATTAGTGTTTGATTGCTCAGTAGTTTTGTTCTGTTCGCCTTATCTTTTTTTTTTATAGAACAGGATTTCGTGATTCTATAAATATGTGTCCCTTACCACTTTCAATTCGCTGAATCAAAAACTATTTCTTTCAACCCAACGAACTATATCTACACGATCAAATAAACCGATATAATGTCCGACAAATACGCTGCTATCGCTCAATTTGTTGAACTGACAGGTGTGGATCAAACTGTTGCCGAATCTCTGTTGGAAAGAAACAACTTTGAGGTTGAATTGGCCCTAGAAGAATTCTATAATGGACCAACACAGAGGGAGGCGGCACCAAGCGTGGCAGCCCCTAATAATCCCCAGCAGGGCCCTTTTGAAGGTCAATCATCCGCATCTCGTGCTACAAACACCAAAAAGCAATCTACCAGGGCCAATACTGCGACAGGTCAGGCCTCTCGTTTCAAAAGTTTCAGCCAATTAGCAAGCGGTGAAGGAAGTGATGACGAGGAGGAAAAGAATTTCTTCTCGGGGGGTGCTGAAGGCTCTGGTATCAATGTCGAGAAACCAAACTCTGGTCCTAGAAACATTGTTCAAGATCTGTTGAAGAAGGCAGAAGAAGGTGGCGGCCACCCTGACCGTTCTAACGATGAAGAGTCGGGGTCATCATCTAAGCCCTCGTTTGATGGCGTTGGATACAAGCTAGGCGATTCTTTAAACCCATCCGAGCAAATTGGAAATACCAGTCATGCTCCAAAGAAACTTCAGAAGGCTACCAGAGAGATCACATTTTGGAAAGATGGGTTTCAAGTCGGTGATGGGAAGTTATATCGCTATGATGACCCTGCGAATGCGACGTACTTGGCAGAATTAAACAGTGGCAGAGCGCCATTGTCTCTCTTAAATGTGGAGTATGGTCAGGATGTTGACGTTAATGTTTCAAAGAGATTGGATGAGGAATACAAACCACCACCTCGAAAACTTGGAGGTTTCCATGGCCAGGGTCAAAGATTGGGATCCCCGGTATCACCAGATTACCAATCTCCTCAGCCTGATATCCCTACACCGCCTATCGTTCAAGATGACCAAGAGAGTAAGCCAGAAGAAATAGAAGGAGATGCTAGTGTACAGATTAGGTTTGCAGACGGCCGCAGAATAGTGAGAAAGTTCCAAAGCTCAGCTTCAGTGGAGGCTATATTTGACTTTGTCAAGACACAATCTACTGACTCCAGAGAGTTCACTTTGAATCATGCATTCCCAGTCAAACCAATTGAAGATTTGAGTCAATCAATTATAGATGCAGGTTTGATCAACGCTGTCATTGTTCAGAGATGGAAGTAAACAGCTTCGGAAGTGTTTTTTTACGATTCTTATTTATGTCATGGTTTCCGGATTTATGCTAACAGCTCCTGTAAGGATATTTCATGTGCTTTTGCAATCGATGTTGTAAAAACTCTTCTTTCTTGAAGATGGAGACGGGAACTCAAGAAAGAAAAAAGGACTGGCCGAAGACTTTCTTCCACAAGTCTGCATCTCTTCTGAATCACGGGATCCCCTCAACTTTGTATTGATTTATTTCATGTGAGCTCTTTGCAGTTGCATGTTTTTTCTTTGGTAATAATGGATTTCCTTTTCACATTGGAAGCAATCTCGCTCCATTGCTGTAAATTAAAAAAAACCTAACCTTTCCGGGTTTATTGTATAAGGAGAAGTTTGAAAAGATAAAGCGCGTCAAATACTTCGATAAGTGGTTCAACTAACATAGGATTGGCATCTGAGTTGTGGCCTGGTCAAATTCTGATATTAAGGTTCTCTTTTTCTTTACCTTCCTAGCTTGATGTGCGTACATATTATTCTATAGCCACATACGTGGGATGCATAACCAATATATTCAGATTACATGCGCATTGTTGAAATGTGGAGTAACTTAACCATGTGTAATGTTGTAACGGGGGTATCTGACGTGGTAGCCTACTTGAACACTTTCACTGATATTTGCATTATAAATTAGTAATGTACTATTGCTTTGGGAGAAGCATCTGTTTATACACACACTCATTATCTGATGGAACCATACCTCAGCATGTGTTTTTTTAGTGGGAAAAGCATATGTCTTGGATACTTTAATGACAAACTGCTTATTCATCACATGGAAGCATGATAGTATGAACCGCTAAAACCGACGGATATCAATCAAAAAGCTAATGACCATTCTAAGAGAATCTTTCAAGGTATAAACAAGACTATAAAAAAGCATAAACTAAATTATGTATGTTTAACGTTGATAAAGATTGGGCCGGTATTAAAATTAATTGAATGCTGTATTTATTGGCGTCTGTAGAAAACCACTGAATCCTAACGCAAGGTAAGTTTGGGAGTCTGGCTACAATTAACATTGAACAGTTGTGGTTTAGATAACAGTCACTGTGCCATAATTAACAGAGCATCTTTGGCCGAGTGGTCTAAGGCGCCCGACTCAAGATCGGGTTCCGTAAGGAGCAAGAGTTCGAACCTCTTAGGATGCACCATTTTTTGTTTCTTTTTTCTTTTCCACTTCTCTTGGAAGATTCTTAATATTATCAGTAGGGTTTGCAGCCAAAACTTTCATTAAAACTGTTTGTTTACTAACAAAAAGTAGATTAGAGGTCTTAAAATTAAACACACAAATACAACTTGGTTATTTCCTATCCCCACCCCAGCATACAAAATTGCAAGAAATGATATGCTCAATTTGCAATAATAGCTTTCTGGAAAAGGGTAGGGACACGAGATTTTCATTGCAAGGCACATAACTCTTACCCAATTTTGTTTAGGAAAACGGAGCTGCTCGTTGTTGCCATCTACCTATACATTGTTTTCTATAGAGTACCTCACTACAATTTATGGAGATTCAGAATGAATCTCAATCTTCAATTGATAGCTGCGTGTTCGATATCGCTGTTGACGGGAATCTATATTGGCAACCACTTCGCTTGTGGTGGGAGAAAGCAACAAAGCAATAGGAAGTGCAAGAACAATAGCAATCGCTCAAGGTCTTACAGTAGTGATAGTGTGCCATCTTCACAAGATGCAGACGTAATAACTGAAGATACTTCTACGTCTAATGATTACATTGAGTCCTCAGACCTTGAAGAAAGTGATGAAGAGGATTATCAAGTTGATTCGACATCTTTGAATGAAATTCCGGGAGAGACTAGAATGGCCCTTATTGTGAGAACTGACCTAAAGATGACGAAGGGGAAATCAGCTGCTCAATGTGCTCATGCAGCTCTTGGATGTTATAGACTAATGCTTGAAGATGATTTAGCATCACAGAACTTGCCACTGTTGAAAAGATGGGAAAGAACTGGCCAGGCCAAGATCACACTCCAGGTTAAGTCTAAGGAGGACATTGATCTGTTGTTTGCTAAAGCCATCTCACTGAATGTTAATTCATATATTGTTCATGATGCTGGTAGAACACAGATTGAGGCTGGAAGTGCCACTGTACTGGGGTTGGGTCCTGCTCCAAAGTTGGTACTGGATCAAATAACTAGTGATTTGAAGTTGTTTTGAGTAAACAGTATCTTGCATTTGTTAATAAATATAATAGTACAAATTCTATGCATGAAAAGGTCATATCCGATTATTAGTTTCTCAAGATGATTTGCGACATGGCGGGGCTCATATAAATAATTTGGTTGCAGATGATTTGATCACCTATCTGATAAATAGATTCTCCGGACTGATTGAGCTCAATGTCAACTTGGACGTCAAGCTCAAAACACCATGCTTGTGCGAGATGGCTTGATAATAAATTCAAAATGATACATCTGTAGAAGTTGAAAGGACTTCTTAGGTGAGCAGCCTGCTCTCGTTCAATATAACACAACTTGGCGTACCTATCCTGAGCACATTCCATGAAGTGGAAATACGAGTCCAGTGGCTTGATATTTAAGTTATGGTACTCCATCAACTCTTTAGAAGTATGGTGGCATGGAATGGTGGTCTTTGGGTACAGTTTTGTCAGTTGGTACGTGTTGTACTTGTCATGGTGATCGGCAATGTTCTTCATAAAGATTCTTTGTAAATGGTTCAACACCTGCCAATGGTTCAGCACAGTTTCAAACTTTTTCAATGGGCTTAAAAACTCAATAAATCCACTATCTAGTCCTTTGGAAACAAATTCAGTCTCATGTTCAGTGGTTGATATCTCCATCGGCTTGAGGAATTGCAATGCAGCAACAAAATTCTGGAATGGCGTAAGCATCAATTCGTCCTTGAGAAATATGATTTCGTTGAATTTCGAGGTCTTGTAGTTTGGGAATGTAGTAGTACTCTTGATGTCAACTGAGTCTAACACATGGTCGTTTAGAATTGACTGGGTTTTTGACAAGAGAACCAAATCCTTGTTGATATTGGTGTATTTGAAAAGTTCTTCACTAATGATGAGCTCAAGCTCCTTCATAATGTAATTGACATAAGAATAGCCATCTTGGTTCGCGAGTCTTTCAATTATGGATCTCCCGTTAGAGTTGACTGTTGTAAACCTGGCCTTTGGCGGGAAAGGATTCTCTAACGACCCATTTTTCTGGATCCTCTTGAAGAACCAATAATCAATAAGCGTCAAGAGCTTGTTAATCATCTCAATATCATGTTCTTCAAGCGTATCATATTTTTTTGCTTGAACTCCTGAGAACAGCTTTCTAAAGAATTGGGCAATGTTCAAAGACTGTAAGTTTGGTGTCCTTGATTTCCAAATCTCATTAAATTCCCTTAACGGTACAACCTTCAAGTTTTCCAAACTTGTCAGTGATATCGACACACGTGTATCATTCCAACCCTTGCCTTCCTTCAAGTTGTATAAAAATGTGATAGTGATAGCCTTGTTATTCTCACTTCCATCTTTAAAACAGAACTGATCAAGAGTCGAGGTATCAAGCATTGAAACGTTACCAAACGGTGACTCAAAGTCACGAACGTTATTTTGAAATAGTGATATAAGCTCACTTTTTGATGTAATAGATGAAGCAATATCAGGAATATGAATCGAGAACTCCCAAGTCATAGGTTTTTTATCGGTATTTAAAGAAAGAGCAAATTCAGATCTAGTCTCGTTTGAGAATATTGATGTTAGTTTCGAGCTGGGGATTCCGTATGCTGTGGTTTTATACTTGCATCTGATGTGCTTGAAATGGTCTCGTTGCTGTTGATTTACTTTGACAGGCTGTACAGGCATCCGAGGAAGTGGTGCTGGAGGATTTTGAGCGTTCACCTGGGATAGAAACTTGGAAACATCATTTGGATTTAGGGCAAACGGCAAGACTTTGGAAAGAATTTCATTGACCTTGTGGGAGTAAGGAAATTTAAGGTACTGTTCCATTAGCAAAATGATGGAAGTGACATCTTTTTGAAAAGTAGAGGAGTCATACTCAAAGTCCCCTGACAGATCACCCAGCAATGCATTAAGTTGCAAAAGCTGTTTATTTGATAGAGTCGAAGCGTGTCTCAGAAGGTCAGAATCTTGGATAGAGTTGGCGATGTACTTGATATTGTCGGGAATCAACGTACTGCTGGAAATATCCAGAATGAAATTCGAATTCCTTAATACTAAAAAATTCCATGGATCAGATTGCAACTGAACATGCAATCCAAACATAAAATATTCTAGATCTGGCTCTTTTTCAAAGTTGGGAATCTTGGATGTAAAAAGCTTGGTAATGGTCAAAAGGTCTAATTGTTGGGCAATGTGTGGTTTGGAGTAAAACGCATGGATGATTGGGATAAGATGACCGTGTTTCTTGATTATATGATAGGATTTGAGGACAAAGTCTTTGAGGAATTGGTTTAGAGATGCCTTTGAATACCCATTGATCTCATTTAATGAATGATACATCAGTTCTGCTTTGATGAGACTCTTCAGATGGAATGTGATTTGGCTTGTAGTAATCACGTCAGTTAGATCGTTTTCATGCTTGTCATTCATCGCAAAGACCTTGTATTTGTTTAATTGAAAGAAGTTGGCATCGTCGGAGACGATGACGCCAATTCTTTTCAAGCCATCAATCTGATACTCTATAAGTGAACCAACAGAGGGTTTAGCACTCACTCGATGATGAGCACGCATAGGTTTAAAGTACTCTGGATTCGCAATGTACTTAAGCTTTTTGGGTTTGGGGAGGCTGTTTGCCTTGTATAGAGCCTTCATGGGCAGCGAGTTAGAACTAGCTGTTGACTTCAAATGTTCCCAACAAGATGGGGTAAAACTGGTGAAAGAACGGGATTCAAGAAGTGTTCCCATATGCCGTACTATTGCCATTGAAGGGCATAGGAGCAAGCCACCTCTCATAGTACTGATATTAAATTAAAGTAGGAACAAGAGCTCTAAACCGGCACGTAGGCCCCACATCTAGATTGAGAAAACAATCAGCTGACATAATCTGGTTTTCCCGAATGTCGTGTATCTCATTCCATTAGGTAATCATGATAGTGATTCTCCGCGAATTTGTGTGCCCAAAGCGGCTGTGCTCTGGGCTCTGATTGGCCAGTGGACGGGAGCAGCGGAGCATGGAGACACATAAAACAACAAAACAATAAAACAACACCCTCAAACACCGATCCGCGCTAACAGAGGTAGAGCCTACACGATGTCCAGTAAGCTCAACTTGTTCAAGTTCACTCAAAAGCAAAAGAGTAATGGAAGTGGGGAGACCACTCCAACTCTATCTGGGCTGGAGGAGTCCCACGACCCACGCGACGAAGAAGTCAACTACATCGACTCAGGAGCCGAAGAGCCGTACTCACCAGCTCTCACAGGGTCCTATGCTGAAGGGAATGGGATCCATATGCGCTCACCATCTGAGGCCTCGCTGATCTTTGAACGTTCAGTGGAGGACCCAAGTCAGGTGTTTCAGCAAAACACTTGCCCTCATTGTGGATCCAAGGCGAACGATGCTAGTGGACTGAAATGCACTCATCAGTCTATTGTGAACCTCCCATCACACTATTCTGTTGAGAACTTTGTTTCTCCATGTTTAGATGCTACGACAAAAATCCTCACTGATGACACAGCTGATTTGGACAATGTTGACATGGTTTACTCCAGGCGCCCATCCAGTGTCATGAACCTCAGCATGGCTCTCAACGGAGGAAGAACCAAGTCCTTCATTGACGAGGCGTCTATTTCACAGTCACCACAACAGAGAACTCGATCCTTTGCCAGTATGAAGGACTTGGACTCTCAAACACCTACCAGACCTCCAATCCTCAGCTTTTACTCATATGCTGATATGATCAATAACGAGCAGCCAAACCCAAGAAGACCGTCAATATCACAATCCTTTTCCTCTTCTCTTCTCAACTCAAGATCCAACTCCATCACTTCAAATTCTCACAAGCCACAAGGTGGAAGTACCATCACACCGAAGCGAGACTCTATCATAAACAGCACTACTAATAGTAGCTTTGGCTCTCCATTTACTTTAGCTAACAACCCCAGAGTTCCTAGATCTGCAAAGAACTTCTCGCTCAATCCAGACAATGTCTCTCCTAATTCATCTGATGAAGAAGGCGATTACCAGTCGGTTCGCAATCACCGCAATTCCATATCTTCGAAGTTATCAGCTACATCGTCCTCAAGAAAACAATCTGTCCCTGCGTCATTCACTGGAAAAAGTGAGACGAAATACAGTGGCCAACCAGCATCCATGTTGAGCCGTACAAATTCGAATCAGTCGAGTTTGATCTCCGCCACATCTTCAAGACCTTATTTAAATGACCTTGATGAGGATAACGATGAGATGGTTGTGAGTTCAATTGGAGAGAGGTTGAGAAAAAACACTGGTGAGATTAAGTCGAACTAGTCTAATACTTCCATCTCTGTTCAGAATGGAGATAAAAGTAAGTGATACCAAATCCAAATTCAGGAAGAATCCACGCGCTTTTTCTTTCTTGTGTGTATTTATTTTGGAACTCCAGTGACTGTTGTTTTAGTATAAGACTGAGTGTCACTGCCTTTTTAATTAGCTTTTTGCCGGGTTAAACGTCTCTTTGTGGGGCTGGCTGTTTATTACTTGCGATTTTGAGACTTTTGGTGAATGATTATATCCTCAACATTAGCGGAATGTTTATTTTTCTTTTTTTATATTGACAATCATTTGATAATGTCTCTCTGGTTTTTGATTATTATTTTGTTGTGTTCGCGTATACTACGTTTACGTTGGTTTTAAAGTTTATTACTGTAACTGGTCTTCATTCTGCTAGATAATTCTTTCTGTTGGCAGTTCTGACAAACCTTCTTAGAGCCCATTCAACATCAGCATCCTTGTTATCCAATGTACCAAGTCTTAGCTCATATAGTCTCATCTCAAATCTAGGTCCAATCTCAGCTATCTCAACACCTTCCCTCGTCTTGACATAGACGTGTTGTCTCACACTAATGAAATCATCGTTATTCACAAAAGTAATCACACGTGGTGAGTCTTTTTTCACACCAGGTGGGAAAAGATTTTTAAGAATGGTTTCAATCCTCTTACCGAGTTTTGAAGTAAAGTTTTCAAAGATCAAATGTGGATGTGCCTCACTTTGATTTCCTGCATTCAAGATATCATGTCTCAAGACAACGTTATGCAGAGTGAAGAAAGCAGTTGGTCCGTGAGGAAAATGTGAGATTGTTAGAGAGGTTGGGACACCACGATGTTCGTGCACAACTAAAAGGTCAGTCGTTCCAGAACTTTGACACGAAGAGACAAGGTTCTGCATGACGTAATTACCTCTATTCAGTCTGATGCTAGTTGGGAACATGAGCTTAATCTCTTTTGTGAACTGTGATAATCTGGTAGAAGGGTCTCTTGACGTGGTAACGATGAGTTTAGGATCGGCAAGCCCACTAAGCTGAGAGTATTCGTCATCTATGGATTCCTGGATAGATTCGTCATACAGAAAATCTTTTTGAAGTTTGGCATCCTCAGCAACCTCTTTAGGCAGTGGTTTACCTGTTGCAAGAGCATGCTTGATTTGTTGTCGTTTCTGTTGTAACGATGACTCTTGGAGCTCTAGCGCTTTTCTATAGAGGTATTCTCTTCTTTCTCTTGCCTGTCTTCTGATCTGTATGGGTCTGTTAGTGCTTGAACTATCATGGAGTCCAGATGCTGGTAACGCAGTAGTAGAACTTACCATTTTAGAATTATTGAGAGCGCAGTTAATTAAGCTGAGACACTGAGTAACTGCCTTATATGATGTGTAAATCTTGACGTGTAAAGCTCATCGCCCTCTGAAATTTTTTTTTATCAAAAGAATAGAAAATTTCGCGAAGAAAGTTTCTGCCATTTTCCTACTGGCAACTGATAAAATAGGCGATACTCCAAGTATCATTTGATAATTCCCCAATTTTATCATTCCTGATTGAGAGAGATCATACTATTCATGAAACAGTCTGTAAATATAAAATGATGTGATTCGCCTGCTGAATTGAGATGTTCTTGTTGCCTGCTTTTAAGAAGTGTCATATACTTTTGTACTGCTCAAAAACACAAGGTGCTGTAACTTTAACAATTTGAGAAGCTAACATGAGCAGCTGAGATCCCATGAGAACATGAGAATAGAATCATATGAAGGTTGTATCACTTAGAAATCACCTATGCTCTTATACCATCAGTATCAGACATGAAAGTGGATGCTCTTGTTATCTGCGCTATCGTCATTCCAACTCTCGGCCGGGCCACTAAGGATTTATTCGACGGTGAGGACAAGGAAAATTTCTTAAATGAGAAGGACACTTTCCAAACTTGGTCAGAGTCTGTTTATGATTCCCTGGTTCAGATGGCTAATTGGGCGAAAGTCTCCTATTGTACCGTGTTGAATCCTGACTTCACCGAGGGTGAGTTATCTGAATTTTGTCCAAATCTTGAATTCTGCAAAGAGAATAGCGGTGTTGTTATTGAAGAGATATTTAGGCCATCTCTGAGTGGAAGAGAAATTTCAGGAACAGGTTATGTTGCTGTTGATCGAGAGGAGAAAATCGTCTATTTGGTGTTTAGGGGTTCAATATCCCTAGGGGACTGGCTCACAGATTTCATGTTCGCACAATGTCCTTATGCCCCAGTCTTGAAGAATGACTTGATCAGCGCTAAGACTTTCAGTAATATCACCTCCGAGACTGAAGCTAAAGTAATCTCTGCTATGATCCAGGACAATGCGGTTGAACAACCATGTGCAAATTGTAAAGTTCACTGTGGTATTTACATCGCCTATGTCAGGTTTATTAAAGAAGCTGAACAGAGTGTCAAGAAATATACCGACAAGGGTTACCAGCTGAAGATTACCGGTCACTCCCTTGGCGGTGGCTTCGCTTATTTGGCTGGGATTGACTTCCTTCTTTCTGGTTATAATCCACAAGTAGTCACTTTTGCCTCTCTGAGAATAGGTGATCCTGCCTGGAACCTCTTCGTAGATGAGCAGTTTGATACTGCGAAGAATGCAAAGGTTGTTTTCAACGGGGGTGATTTGCCTATTCCTTCCCTGACTAGAGTCTATCAGAAGACCGATTTGGTTCCAAGACTGCCTCCAAGATTGCCAGGTTTGCCGACTTACACGCACTCTGGGTTGGAGTTCATGATCAACAAGCTAACCTTGCCACAAACACAAGCGGATATTGAGTTCAGAGGTGCGACTGATAATCATCAAAATCCTCCGTTTCAGTTTGAATTAAGTGACAGAAGAGCCATCACTGAGGCCTATCAACACATCCACAATCTGGTAAGATTGTTTCTTCCTTGTAACGACTGGGAGTCGCCTTTCCGATCCAAAAGAGAGGATGATGCCATTGAACTTATGTGCCAATAGAGAGAGCCCTAAACACGCTCAAATCTTCCTAAAGGTTTAGAGACTTATCAAAATAGCAAGGGTATTGTCTAGCAGACATCAAGGTTCCAGTCTATATTAAACTATCATCAGTAATGGACTTTAGTAACTCAAAGATGCAGGACTCCAGTACTAGTCATTTTCCGTTCGTAGTATTTTGTATTTACCATTTAAATGGTCTCATCTTGTAGTTCTTTGATTTGCCCATGATATTTGAGTCATATAACATACTCGTGCTTTGTTTTTGATTTTTTCTTCTTCTCTTTGTTCACAATGCAGATCCAACAATAAAGAATTTACTACTATAATAACCAAGTTCAATAAACTGTAATGCAACTTTTTTCATTAATATTAAATAACGATCTATAACAAGCACAACAAGAGTGAACCGCAATTCACCAACCTCTCGTATAGAAATTATCCTCTTCCTCCTCACTCCAGTTATTGTTGTCATTGATCTCCTTCATGAACTTGTCATTCAAACGAGTGCTGGCATCATCACTTGTCATGGTCGTTGTCGTGGCATTACTCATCTCCCTAGTACTTACGCCTCGATTCCCCTGTAAGTGATCAGCTTTCGTCTTGCCTCTATCGGCTTGCTTGTAATTGTCATCTCTATCATAATCATTAATTAATTCCTTTTTCTTATGGCTTCTCTTGCTCTCCTTCAACTCTAGTGACTTTAGTTCAGGCTTTATCCCATTGGCAGGATACGTATGCTTCCTATCCCAAAGAATAGAATTTCTTAAGGACTCAGACAATTCCGTTGCTAGCATTTGTCTTCGTGTGGTCTTCGGAGACAGTCTACCAGAGATTGGTAGATCCATAAGGTCAACTCCTTCGCCTCCACCAACTCCAGCTTCACGAAGTGTAACTGACTTATTTGGAGGTGGAATGACAGGAGGTGGCACATTAATATCTTCGTCTACCGAAGCAATGGCACTGTCCAATGGCTGCATACTCAATCGATCATCATCTTGATCTCTAACAGTGAATGAATCTTCAGTCACTGCAGCAAGCTTAGACTTAGCTCTCTGGTGAGCGTTAGGCAAGAACATGTGAGTAGAGAGGGCAGTTGGTAATATGGTTGATGCAGTAGGTGGGGCATTGGACTCATGTTTGAATTTAAGTCTAGAACGATCAGTAGCAATTGAACTGAATGAGTTCTTGCGGCGTTGACCAAAATAGGTGGTCAGATTAAGCGCAGATTTTGAGATCAAATTAGTGAAACTTGATGAATGTTGAGTAGCGGAGTCATGCTCCGATAACTTTGCCTTCAAATCAGTGTGTTTCTCAATGTATGGCTCATCACGGTGAGGTTCATTAACAAGGCCTGTGGCATTAACATGTGATGCTGAGATGACGCTCTGTGAGGCAGCAGCAGTGGAAACTTCAAGGGCATCACTATTACTAACATGGCGATGCTTTATGTGAACATTGGAGGACACAGAGGAGCCCAGTTCGGACTCGGCAGGAGTTGTATGTTCTGATTTGGAGAAATGAGCTTGTGGTTGGTGCTTATCCTGGTTCTGGAGGTGATGACCATGGTGACCATGAGGGTGATGGTGGCTGGGTTCGCCTGGATCCATCTCGTTCAAAAACAGTCCGCTTAACAAACTTCTCTTAATAGGCGGTTTTGCCAAGTTTGCTTCTCTTCGCTTGAAGTCCAATTTTTCCCATTGTTCACGTAACATATTGTTGTATTCTTCATCATCGGATTCAGAAACGCTGGCCCAATCGCTTTCATCACTAATAGAATCACTATCGGATGCGAACTCAATCTGTCTTAAATTGTCTCCGAATAATGAAACTGACTTTTTCTTGACAGATTTGTTTGAATTCTCTCTAGATGATCTTCTATCGTTCTGATGAATGCGAAGGTGCTCAGGCTTAACCTGTGGTGTTTGTAGAGGGTGGGCTGTGCGCAGGGCTCGATGCTGATGAGAGTTTGTAGATGATGCGTTCGAACCGTGGGAAGATTGATGGTCGCCAAAGAGGCTTGGTGTAGTTTTCTCCTTCTGATGTGGAGTAATAGCCGATCTACCATTCTCAGAATTGACATTGTGCTTTTCTCCAAGGAACTTGGAGACAGATTCATTAGGCGACGGGGAACTCTCAATAAAGAACATCTTCTTGTCTTGTGACTTTTGATGAGCTGAGTGGTTATTGGAGGTCAAGCTCGTCATACCAAGATTATTCAACACGTTTTTTCTCTTACTCTTTGAAGGAAGCGTCTTTTGGAGTTCAGGACTAATGCCCACCTGTTCAAATAGAGTCTTTGGCCTTTGGGGTTGTGGATGGTGCTCAACCTTTGGATGTGATTGTTGGGATTGTTGGAATAAAGAAGTCATGACTTGTTGAGGTTGTTTGGCTTTGAAGTATTGGGTAGAATCTTGGGAAAGTGGAGACTTCACTCGTTCATTTTGTTGAGGAGGGTGATTTCCAAACAGCGACGCTGGCTTTTGGGAATGGATTGAAGATCGGTTGTTCTGTTGCGAGTCACCAAACAAGCTCTTGATTTGAATAGTGGGTGAAACCTGGACCTTCTTAGGACTATCAGGACCTTTGTTGGGGTCAAAGCCTCTGATGATTGAAGTGTTAGTGTCCGCCCTAACCAACGTTGGACGTTCAGCAGGAGGGTCAGGGGTTTTATTGTCTAGAATTCCAAAAGCTAGTCTTGGATTCGGTTGTTCAAACAGATCAGAATCGCTTTGAATTTTTGTTGAGAGCGGTTGTGCTGGTTGGTTTTGGTTTTGGTTTTGGTTTTGTGGTTGTGGTTGTGGTTGTGGTTGTGGTGGTATCTGCATGTTGAGAAGATCAAGTGATGACTTCTTCTTCTGTGTGTTCTTCTTAAGCGACTTGGCTGAGTTTGCCGATGCTTGCCTAAACATGGGTGGCCTATTGAGAGATTCATTGGATTTGTTCCTTATTGTCAGATTCTTGCTAGAAGACTTCCGCTTTGTCAGAGTTGGCCTTGTGAAGAGGCCTTGATCGGCAACGATTGCCAACAAACTCATGAAATCAGCATCGTTCAACTTGTTCTTTAAAGGTTTATACGTACCTGGAAGGGGAACTTCAGCAATATCAAGATCATTAGAGTTATTGGCAGCAGCAGACCTTAGCTGGTTAGAGTAGACCAAGTTTCTATTGACGATTCTCCAACTCATGTTCTCAAGGCGCTTTCCGTTGGTAATGAACTTGGAACATTTAGTCAACCCTGTCCAGATGGAGAGAACATTCTCAATATCGAGCTCATTAGTATCAAAGTTCTGTATTGTAGATTTGGAAAGCTCCAGAAATGGTGGAGCTTTGTTGATCTGTGACATTGTTTCTATTTGCTGGTGATGCTATGTCTGGTTCATGGGGGCACACCTGGTGGGGGGCCTAAGACAGTCAGTCAATCAACAAGACAAAAAAGCAAAGCAAAAGATACGGTCCGTAATAGATATAAATACAAACAACGACCACAAGAGCAATTACAAGAGCTCTCTATAGTTATCACAGTAGTCTAAACTCTATGAGAGGCCAATGAGGTATCTTAATTTTTTTTTTCCTCGCTATTAACAAACAACCCGGAAAGACGATAACGCGGCCGTTCAAGTCTAAACGAGGCTAGAGCAGGATGAGAGAAAGCTCGCACGACTGGGTCTGATGGGGCGCGGGCGGCTAATGTGGAGTTCCTGAAGTGTCTGGAGGTAACACAGTTGCCTTTTGCAATGAGCTCCGGGGGCTTTGTGGTGGACTGTTTGTTGCGTCAGGTCAGCTTTTTGACAACATTTGATGCGCCTTTCGAAATTCGGAACGTTAGAGCGGATGGAATTACCCGGATCACGGGCTTACAGATTGAGGTTAAATTCTTTGCCTACATTGGCTCAAGAATATTTAAAAGGACAAGTGGTACGTACAATTGTGGGTATCTACTCAGTGTAATCAGACTCATCGTTCTCTTCATCGAAGTCTTCGACGAAGTCATCAGAAGCGTCATCAAGGAAGTCGTCTGAAAGGTCTGGATCAGCATACCTTGACTTCTTAGCTGCTGGTCTAGTCGCCCTTCTAGGTGCAGGCTCCTGCAAATCAGCAATAGATAGATCGAAATCATCATCTTCATCGTCACTAATAACTCTCTTTTTGCTTTGTTTCGCAGATGGTGCCTTCTTATCAGCTGGTTTCTTTATAGTAGTCTTAGGCTTTTTTGCTGGTTTCTCATCTTCATCAGAGGAAATGTCGATCAGCTCGACCTCAGGCGTTGTACTTTTTGCCTCAGACTTTGTATTAGTGGATGTATCATCATCAAAAATGGTGTTGCCTTTTCCGAAGATAGATGTGAACTTAGGCTTCTCCTCCTTCTTGACGGTACCAAGAGGAAGCGTGCTTTGTTTAGTATCCACATTGGACTCTTTCTTGACTTCGAATGGTAGGCCACCATCATCTGTTGGCTCAATCTTTGGCGTTACAGACGTTGATTTGGTTTCCTTCTTCACCTTGATCTTTGGTGCAAAGTATGGAGGCATCTTAATTAAGTCACCTCTTCTGTTGTCAACAATCTCCTTCTTTTTGCCTTTACTTTTTGACTTGGAGCCCCAGTCATCATCATCAACTGCTAAATTCTTTTTCTTTCCTTTACCCCTTTTACCAACAACCAAAGTGGTTCTTTTAATGTGGTCATCCTTTAGAAATTTGTCAAAAGCGACCAAAAACTCATTCAAATCATTGTTCCAGATATCTTTAGCGCTCAGTTTTAATAAGGCAGTCAACTCGTCCTCTTTTGCAGCCTTTTGCCTCAACAGCTTCTCATATCTTTCTTTAGTCAAAGACCAGATAGGCATCCCCAACAAGTAGTCATAGCTGGAGAAGACGTTGTCTCTCTTGTGGAGATTCTCGTTTCCACCATCATCAGAATCACCTTCATCTTCTTCTGCAACTATCTCGTCATGAGTCAGGTCAGACTCACTTAACTTCTGGTCATAAATTGGATTGCCCTTCTTGTCAAACTTAGGGAACTTTAACTCTTGAAGATCCTCCACCAAGGACACCCTTTTTCTGTTATTAATGGAGAGCTTTTTGTCAATGATCATTTTGATGAATCTAGCTTGAGAGGAGATCTTCTCCAGTTGATTGGAGAGATCCTTGGCTAGGTGATCTTTACGGCGCTGGTAGTAGTCCAGTCTAATCCAATAAAAATCTTCAATGATCTGGTTTGGAGTGGTGTACTTCTTCATCTTGCCATTTGGGTCAAACAGCATCATGTTACTCAAGCTGATACTTGAAGTCAGTTTGAATCTTTCATAGAACCCCATAGCTTCTGTCTTTTTCATCTCTTCATCAGTCAATGTGACAATAAATCTGATACCCAAGCCGTGTTGTTCGGTCATATCTTTGATCCAAGCGGGTTGTTTATCAGTACCAGAAAGTCCTTGAAGTAACATCTCCTTGATGTTAGAAGTCCAAGTCTTAGCAGGCAACTCAGTGATCGCCAATGTGTTCTTATCCAATCTCTCAATCTTTCCAAACATTCGGTACCTATCAAGGCCGGCCTTTTGAATTTGACCTTCCCAACCCTTATACCAAGGAATCATCATGTCCATTTCCTCATCATTCATCATCTTTCTGATATTCTTCACAATATCCTTTGGGTTAAACTGTGGAACTTGGGTTGACCAACCAGTGCCAATACCTTCAGCACCGTTCACAAGCACCATTGGAATTACTGGCAAATACCAAGTCGGCTCCACTGTCTCACCATCATCTTCCTCATAAGCGTACAATGGGTCATCAGCCGGGTTGAAGATTTTTCTAGTGATACTTGACAACTCGGTGTAAATATATCTTGCGGCAGAGGCATCTTTACCACCCATATTTCTGGTACCAAAGGAACCGTTAGGTTTAAGGAGGTTGATGTTATTAGCACCTACAAAATCTTGCGCCAAACCAATGATTGTTTGCACTAAAGATTGCTCACCATGATGATACCCAGTATGCTCAGAGACATAACCTGCCAATTGAGCAACCTTGATTTCGCTCCTTAGATTTCTCTTAAAGGAACCATATAGAATCTTTCTTTGGCCAGGCTTGAAACCATCCAGCACAGATGGAATAGATCTAGTATTATCTGCCATGGAGAATAATATTAGTTCCTTGTTGATGAATTCACTGATTGGAATCTCGGATAGTTCTACATCCAAGTGAGTGCCTGGAATAAAGTTTCTCAACCACTCTTTACGGTCATCGGCCTTCTTCTTAGAGAATGCCAAATCGATCAAACCCTTGTCGTCCTCTTCCAAAGTGTTGAAGGTCTTCAAATGTCTGTCCAAATCACTGAAGTACTCACGACCTTCTTCTTGTGAAGAGGTACCTAAACCCTTGTAATATTTGTGAGACCAAGTATAGTTCTTGCTTTCATTTTCAATCCAGGTCTCATACTCTGGCATATTGTAAAATGACAAAGTTTCCTTTCTAGGTTTGGTAATGTTGACCTTGACAATGGGAGTGATGAACTCAAGTAAGAAACCCGGGATATTCAACAAACCAGGGAAAGAGCTTTCTAGGAAGTTAATGATCAACCCTTTGATGTGGGAACCATCAGTATCCTGATCTGTCATAATCATGATTCTACCATATCTCAAGGATTTCGTATCTTCATACTTCTTCTTGTGCTGTAGACCCATGATCTGTTTAATAGCTTGAATCTCGGCATTCTTTGTTACCTGGTCAGCAGAGGCCTCTCTTACGTTCAACATCTTACCTCTTAATGGGAAACAGCCGTAATAATCTCTGCCAACAACAGCCAAACCGGCAATAGCCAAAGACAAGGCAGAGTCACCTTCTGTCAAAATTAGGGTACATTTGTAACCTTCCTTGGTACCTGCTTTATTGGCATCTTCCAACTTTGGATGATTGGTGATTCTCGATTTTTTAGCACCATCAGTTTTCTTCAGGGCCTTATCAGCGTTTGCCTGGGCAATATCCAAGATTCTTTCAATGAACTCGGTCTTGAGAATAGCTGCGATGAAATCATCTGGAATCTTAGGGTCAGAACCAAACTGTTGTCTCTTGGTTGTCAACTGTTCCTTAGTCTGCGACGAAAAAGCTGGATTTTCAATTAAACAGTTCACAAAGATGAAGAGATTGTTCTTGATTTGGAATGGTCTGATATTAGCCTGTTTGTGCTTCTTTTTCAATGTTTCGCCGATCTTATCAGCGATTTGATCAGAGATGTAGTTGATATGGGTGCCACCAGTAGTAGTTGCGATGGAGTTCACAAATGAGATTTGATTGAAAGAAGATTCAGAGACACCAAATGCAATCTCCCAACGTCCCTTGGCTTTCGGATCATCAAGTTTCTTATAAATGACTTGAGGTTTTTTGTCAAACTCTTCCTGGGATATTTCGCCATTAGCCAGTTTCTTTGCATTCTGTGCTTTCATGTACAGCTCAACATACTCTTTGAAGTTCTTAATCTTTAATCTTTCACCATTCAGATAGACGGCAACGTCTTTTACAGTGCCAGCCAAATCGTATACACGACGCCTTAAGACACCCAAGATGTCTTCATCCAAAATGTCCATATGAAACTTGGCCAAATCCGGGTAAAATGAGATCTTGGTATACTCAATTGGATTCTTGGCTGTTTGCTTTTTAATACTTGGCTGGTGCACGATGCTCATGTTGTTTTCCCAGACTTGTGTGTACTTCTTTTGTGTACTCTTGTCGCATGTTTCGACAATAAACTTAGTAGAAAAAATATTACATAACTTGGCACCATATCCATTTCTACCACCAGTGACCTTTTTTTCATCATCGTCATAGTTCGAAGATGTCAATAAATTACCAAAGATCAATTCAGGAACATACATGTTTTCTTTTTCGTGTATCTCAATTGGGATACCTTTACCATCGTTTTTGACTTCAATCAAGTTCTCTTCTGGTTTGATAGTGACTTCAATTTTCTTCATTGATGGATCTCTGATCTTGTTATCTGCAGCGTTCACCAAGATTTCATCAAAGATCTTGAACAAACCAGGAACAATGTTTACCTTTCTCTCCTCCATTTGCTCACTTTCTTTGTTGTAGATCCACATGACAGATTCCTGGTGCTCGGTCGAACCAATATAAGTATCGGGTCTCTTCAAGATATGTTCCAATTGAGAGAGCTTCTGGTATTGTTCAGAAACATTCTTTTTGGAACCACTATTAGCTTTGTAGTGGGCATCTTGCGAGGTGCCTGACATGGTGAAAGTTCTGCACAAGACTGATGTGATTAAGGTGGTGTTTTCAGTTAGAGTACTTGACAAAAAGAGTGTTCTAGCAGCGATCAGAGTTCTGCCAGAAGCAGCTAGCATGTAAAGTGGCAAAACAAACAAGGGTTTGAAAAAATGAGGGATCAAGATTCAAAACACGGGCCGCGTCTCAGAAAAGTAAAAAAATATATATAACCATGACAACATGAAAACAGAGTCTGAATTAGGAAAGATCACGTCACATGACTAGTTTTAGAAATAAAGATTTGGGAAAGCATGGGGTATCAGTAGGCTATCTATCTATCAACTGTATTCCAAGTTCAGTACCACGCAAATCCTGATATGGTTAGATAACTGGATGATTCTATCCCAGTTGCACAATAATAAACTTAAATTTCTATATATATGCGTGGTGGTTTGCTTTTATAATTTAATTTTTCTGTATAGCGACGGACCACCCGGCTCAATGTGCCAATACAGGCCATTATTTATATTGATGTTAGGAACGTACAATCCAAGCTTGGTACCAGGAGAGAGGGGAGGAGAATTCCTGGCACTGTCTACATTGGAGATTGTGCTGGAAAACACTTGTTAGAAAGTAATGTAAATAGTGACGCCAATGTCTTGTGGCTTATCTAGGACCTGGCACTGTAAAATTACAAAAGGTTAGTAGATAACCACAAGTAAAGGCAAAAAGAAGGTCCCTTGGCCCAGTTGGTTAAGGCGTGGTGCTAATAACGCCAAGATCAGCAGTTCGATCCTGCTAGGGACCATTTATTTTTCCATTTTAGAATCACTGGTCATCGAGTAGTAAAAGTGAAAGGTCTAAATACTGACAGTCTACACTAATATAAGATGTACCCTCAAATTTTTGAATGCCAGCTGTTTGCGTCATTTCCTGCGACGTAAACTTACACTGGAAGTATCGCATATCACATTGCGGGAAATAACCTTACATACAAGTGACACATATTTCCAGTTAAAAATCTGAGGGTGTTCATGATTCAATGCAGCTAGCAGCCAGTGTTGAAAGATAATAGTTATCATACCAACAGTGCTATATGATCTCAAGCCTGGTTAAAGAGTGCACTCATTCTTGTAGTCATGTGTCCGTGATTTCTGTTGCATTTCTCGGTCCTCTCGAAGATTGCTATTCAATAGCAATCCCACAAAGCAACTTTCGTCAAATTACATCAGCATAGGCATGTAGTCACTGAGAGTCACTTGACCAGTTTACTTGCAAATAGCTATATAAAGGCAAAAGGAAACCCCACTAAACTCTGAGTCGCTTACCAGAAATTACTAACACTCCTCTCAACAATGCCAGGAAGATACGTTTTGGGTGGTGCTGCCATCGCAGCCGTCACCTACTACTTCTACCAACAAAGAGAACAACGCCATCTTAAAACTACTTTTAACAGAGAAGGGCCAGGCCAATACACTGGCCGCAAGATCGATGAAACAGCTGAACAGACAAAAGACAAATTCAAATCGCTGCAAGAGAATGCCTCCCGCAGTGTTGGCTCAGGACTTGACACAATTAGCTCCGAGGGCCAACGGACAATGGACAAGGCCGACTCCCTTTATCAATCAGCCAAAGAGAACACTAAGCAGTTTGGTCATGGTGTGAAACAAACTGTTGTTAATGCTAAAGATGCCACAGAAGACTCGTTAACCAGTGCCAAGGACAAATTTATGGGAAAAGAAGATGATCTTGACCGCAGAGCTCTGAAGTCGCTGGAGGGATGGTCCGAAACTGCGCAGCTGAATGCGGATGCTTATTATGATTCAGTGCACAGTAAAGGAGAGGAGGCAAAAGCCTCTCTCTTTAGCTGGGGGTCCCATAAGCGAGCTCAATCAGAGGAGGCTTTGAGCAAGGCACGTGATGACGCTCAGAAGCTCGTTGATGAGGCCCAAAAGAAATTCGATGAGACCAAGGCATCGTGGTTCAGCTTCAAGGATGACGAGAAAAAGAAACTCCACGAAGAGGCTTCCAAAAAGCTTGACTCAGCAAAGATAAATCTTCAGTCTACCATTGATCAGTTGGACAAGTGGAGAAATGATTTGAAGTCTGGTAGGAACGATGGTGGTCTTTACTCGTGGTTGAGAGGTGACAATATATCACCAGAAGAAGAGAAGAGAATTGCACATACAGCTTCTCGCTCACTAAGAGGATGGGGTGAGTCAGCGGAACAGTTTGCCCGTGACGAAGAGGATGAGATCAATCGTCGTTTGGGATTGGGTAGAGGAGAAGTGACCACCAAGACATTGGGTGATCCTTCTGCGGGTGCTGTTCGTCAAATCGACTCTTGGTCCAAATGGGCAAACAAAAAGTACTCTTCAGATTCCAGGGGTGCCCAAGAGTTTTACAATGATGCCCAGGAAGCTTTGAAAGATGCCCAAAACGAGGTTGAGAACTCAACTAAGTCATGGTACAAATGGGGTTCTCAAAAGTCCAAAGAGTTTGAACTCGATGCGAAGAAGAACCTCGAGGACGCACAAGAGAGATTACAGAAGGCCACTGACGACTTGTCTAAATGGGGCATTGATGTAGTCAAGGATGTGAACAAGAAGTTCTGGGCTGGTGCAGACGATGCTCTGCTCGAGACGAAAAAGGGCATTGACAATTTGCATGACCAGGCAAAGGATGGCTTGAATGATGCTCAAAGATGGGTTAAGGACCAGAAGCACTGAGCAAACTGACACATTATATGAATATAATTTATGAAATTGACTTATTATGAGCAAACTGACACATTATATGAATATAATTTATGAAATTGACTTATTATCTGTGATACTAACTAACCAATCTACAACCATGTAGTCCAGCAGATTAGTTTGTAAATTAACTAGGCTACTCCTCAATGTCTTTCAATTCCTTTTTACCTCCAAAAATGGACTTCTTCACTTTACTGACAACACCAATTGCGCTCTTGCCAGCACCAAGACCTGCGCCCAAACCAGTACCTACTGTCTTCAGACCCAGTTCACCAATGGTAGAGCTCTGCTTATTCACTGTGATGATGAACTTCGGCCTGAAGCTTGTCTTCACCTTGAGGCGACCACCATCCTCACCCTTTGGACCAACAACAGGGATTTCGTACTCTGCTGGGTCAATTGGGTCTATATCTGCAAGTTCTAAAGTTGCAGTGCCCAACGGATCATCTTGACCAGCGCCAAAATCCCAGTCACTTATCTTGAAAATTAAGCTGGTATTGACACGGTTTGGAATCTCCATTGATGTCTTCTCGTCCCAAACTGGATCTAAAGTCTTTTTGAGAGTTTTTGTTTTAAACACAGAGTCACTCTCCAAAGTGTCAATGTATACCTTGAGGAACGGATCGGACTTACCATTAGAATCTGCGCTGATCAAGTCGGATGCACTAATAATGTCCAGATCCAGAGTACCAGAATTAGTGATCAAATCAGAAGCTGGCAATCTGGAGGTTATAATAGGAATCCACTGGGTCTGAATTTTAATTCTATTGTGGCCCAAGCCATTCAAGGTGAGATATTGTGGCTCATGATATGAGTTCTTCAGTAAACTTAATGTTGGGATAGTGGACTCAGCAATAACATCAGCAATTCTTGAGGCGTGTTTCTCCTTCACTAATCTGAAGGTTATATTGGACCATTCAAGTTCCTTGATTACGGTATCACCTGTGTTTGGAGTGTTGGTAGTTTTGTGAGCAATTAGAGGAGTTACGTGGGATGCATAACCTTGGGCATCAGCGTACACTTGGAGGTAAGTGTTAATGTTGTTGAACTCTCCAGACAAGATTGTAAAGACAAACAAACCAGAATTATACTCAATCATCTCATTTAATGTGAGCCTCTTCTTATTGCTCTCTTCGTAATCTTCATCTTCGGCTGATGCCTGCTTTTTCTTGTCTTTGGCCGAGTCCTTACTGCTACCGTCCACCTCTGCAGCCTTCTTTACTTCCTCAGCCTTTTGTTTCTCTTTCTCAGCTTTATCCTTTTGCTCATCGGCAATGTCGTCCAAAGTCATAATCTGCATAGCTGGGTAGAATGACAATCCATAAGTGACGGTACCTTTTGGTCCCTTTCTGTGAACCAATCTACCTGTTCTCATCTCTTGGTCAACATACTCAACATAGTCAGCGTCTTCTTCATTTCTCTCAATAATATCGCTGGTTTTGATGTCAAAGGATCCCAAGGTTCTGTCTTTGCCATTCTTCTCAGCGTCCATTACCTCAACCGTTAGTCTTTGGTTTGGAGATGTGACAGGAACATACAGACTTTCGTTCCATACAGGATCCAAGTTATTCTCAATAAAGCCTGTACGACCCTTTTGGATACCATTGATAAGGATACGGACATATGGATCACTCTTTCCAACCTTTTCAATGTTTCTTAAGCCCTCAGCTTTGTTTAAAAGAACACGAATAACACCAATTGGCTCGGTGTAACGACCAACACCTGGTGCATCCTTCATCTCGACAGATTTCCAGACAGTGTTGATCTTAAACTCACCCACTCCCTTGGAGAATGGAATCCATTCTCTGTTAATTTCGGAACGGTCAATCAAGGAGTTCAGAGATTGAATTGAAGCAGATAGGATCTTGCCTTTTGGATCCTTCACTAGGATTTTCAACTTAGCCTTACCGCGATCTGTCACAATAGTTTGAAGTTTGAAGGCGACATTTGGATTGTCTGAATTCTTAAAAACAGAGGTTTTCTTAACAAGAACATTATTGAGGTAGATCTCAGTGTAACTAGACAAGGGAGAGTTCTTTTCATCTTTCAAGTTTCTGAGCTCAGAAAGTTCAATCTTGGTCAAACCGGTGTTCAGATCTTCAGGTGTCTCAGTGGAACCATCAGGTAGCTGTCTTGGTTCCAAAGTTGGATTGAACTCATAGTCATAGAGCAATTCACCAACTGGCTTGGAGTTTCTTAGAAATGTACCTACCTTGTTTTTAGCCGCTTGGTTCTCGGCAATGTCATTCAAGTCAATTTGTAGCTGGCCTAACTTCTTGTCCTTACGGTCATCGTTGAAGTCATAACAAGAGACAAGCAATGGTTCACTGAAAGAGTTTACTAGAATACTTAAGCTCTCGTTCCAGATAGGTCTCAAAGTATCTTCAATGATCTTAGTTTGACCCAAAACTTCCCTTCCATCGAAACTCAAGGTCAAATAAGGATCAATGGTGTTACCCAAGATTCTGTCAGCAGCCTTCAAACCCTTAGCTGATTTGGCTTTAATAGTCAAGATACCAACCGCAGTGTTCGACCCTGATAGCAGCTGTGGGATATTCAGTTGGAATGAGAAAGGCTTGAATAGCATTGGGCCTGCAAATTTTAGAATCATTTCCTGAATTAGTGGAAGTAAGCCAGGGATGTTCATAATCTCCCAATTGAAAATCGACTCACCCAACACCTTACTAATAAAGTCAAATTGAGGCATCTCCATAACAGAAAGATTAACAGTCTCGATATGTGGGAAAGCGGTTGTCATTCTCAAACGAACTCTGACCCACGCTTTGAATGAAACATTTTGGACGATGACAGGTATGGTAATACCAAAGAGCTTGGCTTTAATAACCACACGTTGATTCACCCTATTCTTAAGTTGCTTTGCACTAGCATCTGAAACTGCGTTGGGGGTGAAGGAAAAAGACCAGTCCATAACCACAACGTCGTCCTTTGGAATCTGTAAAGTCTTCACGAAATCAATTCTGGGTGGTTTGGTACCCATAGTGAACTCATCAATCCAGATGGATTTTACAAAGGCAGGAATAGACTCATTTGATGCAAGAATTGGATTCACTTGTTCGCAAACCATTTGGGAGACTGTTGGCTCAAGATAAATCCAGTATTTGTCCAAGAAAGTATTGAGCCAATCCATGGTTTCATAATCATCTTCGATATGCTTCAATGTAAATTCTTTTTGAACGTCCTCTCTGATAGTCGCTCTGTACAATTTGACAGAAGTTCGGTAGTAGACAGCTGAGAATAGCATCACAAAGAACACCGAAGCAATTGAGAAGTTGAACCAACCAAGAATGAACGATGACAGACCGGCACCGATAAGTGCGCCAGCATTGTGATACCAATCTCCATAGAGCTTCTCAGGAAGGTAAGAGTCCAGCAGTGTTGGTGTAGCTAAGTCAATCAGCTTATCATCAGCGGTGAGCTTGTCAGCCTCTTCCCATTCGCCAATCTGTTTCCAACCCATTGAGCTGGCAGAAACCGCCTTTCTCTGTTCTGCAAGTGCAAGTTTCTCAGCCTCCTTGATCTTTTCTTCATCAATGGACTCAGACTTTTCTGGGAGAGGTTTCAACTCAGTGCCTGACTCAACGACATCGGTTTGCTATTTGATTATTAGTACACGCAACAGTGCTGGATGAACACAGACTTACTTTCGCAACCGGTTCTGTAGTTGCATCTTGGGGCAATAATGGTTTTGCGTCCGAGTTAGACATTCGTAAAGCACGTTCCTAGGCAATTGACAGGATAGAGCAGGGTATAATGTCACAATGAGAGAGTTTTTGATTTGTTTTGTTGGTACAGTAAGATACTAATTTCAGGTTGCGATGTGGCCCTACCAAACAACATCTAGACCGGGTAATGATTAGGATCCTGGCTTCACTACATGAATGGAAGCAAATGCTAGTGGGACAGGAATTGAATGATAGAGGAGGAGATATTATTTAACAATTTATTTACCGAATTAACTTCTCCTTCAGATAGCCAGACTATCGCCATATTAATGCTTAATCAACAATTCGCATTTTTTTTTGTTCCCTCCACCAATTAAAAATGTTCTTTAATGCGAAAAAAGCCCTTCGAAAATTTTCTAGAAAAAAAAAAATCGTGCCCTTCCTTTCTTCTCTTCTCCTTCTTCTTCTTCTTCTTCTTTCTCTCGTCTTCCTTAAAATGTCTAACGAACGTACTTTCATTGCTATCAAGCCAGATGGTGTCCAAAGAGGTCTAATTTCCAACATTTTGGGCCGTTTCGAGAACAGAGGTTACAAGTTGGTCGGTATCAAGCTTGTTACCCCATCTGAGTCTTTGTTGAAGGAGCACTACTCTGACTTAACCTCCAAGCCATTCTTCCCATCTTTGCTATCTTACATGTTGTCTGGTCCAATCTTGGCTACTGTTTGGGAGGGTAAGGACGTTGTTAAGCAAGGCCGTGTTATCTTGGGTGCTACCAACCCATTGCAATCTACCCCAGGTACTATTAGAGGTGACTTTGCTATTGAGACTGGTAGAAATGTCTGTCACGGTTCCGACTCCGTTGAGTCTGCCAACAGAGAGATCGACTTGTGGTTCAAGAAAGAGGAATTGGTTGACTACAAGCACTCCTTGTTCGGCTGGATCTACGAATAATCGCCTGAGCTTTGAAGTATTTAGTTACATTATATGTTCATTGATTATAAAAACTCAATTGTACTTTTGATTAATATTTTTAAATCTTAAAGGGTTCGCGTTACTCTGGCAGCCAGAAATTCAAACTCTCATCTGCAGTTACAAACTGCTGGAACTTTGGATTGAAGAGAACCATACGTGGCTGGAGATCCATCTTGCTCTCAAAAATCCTCTTTGGCTGAATACCTGAACCCTTTCTATGTTCATCCACCTCAAAGAGTTGGACAACACCTCGACCATTTCCAGACAAGACATCCTTTCCATCTGGTGTGAAACATGCGGATCCGGAGCTTGGCCACTCAATAATAGGAATATGTGGACCAATAGTCAGTACATTTACAAGTTCTCCGTTGTAGGAATCATAAATCAGGTGGTCGCCATTGATGCAGGAGAGGAGAATGTACTTGTTATCGTTGGAAAACTCAATCTTGTTAAATCTGAAACCCTCAGGCAGTTCAATTTCCAAAAAATGAAGTTCAGTGAACATTTTAATGTCCTTTAATCGTAAGATAACCTTTGAACTTCCATTCTCCATGCACTTGTGTGATGCAACTGCGATCACTGAACCCGATGGATCGAAGGCCGTATGAGTAGGGTGTCCCATCGAGACCTGGGCTTGTGGGTTAGATGCTCTCAAGTCCCACAGACGAACAGTGTCATCCATTGAGGCAGAAACCATCAGATCTTGAGTGGGTGACATGTCAATCGAGTTTACAAGGGCCTTATGGCCCTTAAAATATCGTATAAAGGAGTTGTCATGTAGAGATAGGTATCTTATCGTGTGGTCTTCTGGTTGCATTGTCGAAGCATAGATGCAGTGTTGGTTATTGTGAGTGAACTTCGCATAATGGCAGCCGTATTTCTGCGATTGAACGGACTTGATGAAGCGACCCCTGATGGCGTCGTAAAGTTGAATTGACTTGTTGATAGAAGTCGCGATCAGGAACTGCCCAGAATCGTCAAAGTCCAGAGTGGTTATTTGTTGCTGCTGTACACCACTAAACCGTTTGGAAAGGTGAAAGGAAGGGAATGTGCTCATCACGATGGTGCAGTCATGGATTCTTTAGAGACGCGTTTCGTTGTTCGCTAAGGAAGAAGAAGTTATTTACATGCGTGGTGTTCAGGTGTTGAAATTACAGGGCTGCAAATCCACAATTACATGAAAATAGATTTGTGGGCTTTTTCCAAAGACTGCAACTTAGTGAATCACTTAAACAAAAGAATCCACATGAGCGTTGGTATCATTGCTTATGGACCTCTTTAAATTGATCTCTAACATTACTGCAGCTCTCCACATTGATCCATTACTCCTTCGATGTTGTCCTTATCTCAATGCTACTGGCTTCACTACGCAAGAACTACAATCTTGAACTCATTCACGAGAACACCTACCTGGGCCAGCTTCTAGCTATCGGGGATACATGCTATGACAAGTTTGTTTGGTTTGCTGCAGGTTCTGGGTGGTTCCGCCGCAGGAATCTCTGAACACTTTTCCCTGTTCTGTTCTTGTTAATGACAAATGGGACATAACTAACGCAAGAAAAGCGAAAAGCAGGGATAATGGAGTGGCAAAACGACAATGGTCTGAGCCTTTCGGTAACCACGGGATGAAGTTGCGTTATTCGCTTAATGATTTGAAGAACAGGTTGATGGGGAAAGGAGCAACCTTCAACAGGGTTTTTGACCTTCTCTCGTTTACGTTGATTGTGGTGTGGCAGATGTATGAATTTTATGATTTACCTACCAAGGGCATTGTTGCACTTACTGGGATGGTGTTTATTCAGGCAACTCATGGAATGGACAAGGGGTACACTTCAAGACTCATTATGGAAATTGCAAGTTTGGTGTCTGCGCTCGAAACTCATATGAGACAGAGGTGCCCGAGAGAAGGCTGGATTGACTTGTTTGCGTTAGATACGTTTAAACTAAAGTACAAGGTCCTCCCATTGCTCAACTTTTGCAATACTATGGAACTGCTGGAGGCACAGGATATGATGGAGTGGTTAATTTATGAGTTGGTTGATGTTCAAGCTCTTATCAAGCGTCATTTTAAAATGATCTTACTCATTGAAGGTGAGGGGTTCATTAACTATTTGACTATAAAGAATTCAGTGAGTGTCAATTATATCAATCTGACCCCGCAGTTTGAGAAACATCTATCCCAATTTCATGAGTTGTACCAGTACGAAGGTACAACTTCTATTCTCACTAATTTGGTTACGAAGGACTCAACTAACATTCTGAAACTTGTTAGCAACAACTGCTCTTTCCTGATAAATCATATTGAAACTTCGCTTGAAGTATTCTTCAAAGTGAGTGATCTGAACTCGACTTGTATGATGAGAATTGACTGGTTGCAAGCAGAGAACAACACTATTGATGACTTGAATTGCCTTGAGGAACATGTTGCAAACTCTACTAAGACAGTTTTGACAGCGTACTCCAGTATTCTTTCAGCGGTGAAAGAGTTTCCGGAGCTCAAACACACTAGGGACATTACTGAGGATGCTGAACGTCATGTTGATACACTAATTTGTTGCTACGGACATTTAGAAGGGTTGATCAAATGTATTAATAGCGAATGTAGGGATGAGGATAGTATTAACCGAGACTACAAGAACAGATTTAGTGTGATTGTGGATATATTAGGCGTTTGTCTATTGGCCTTGAGTGAGACTCTTGGGACTATTTGAAGAAGACGTATGATTTTGATCTTTGTGCTATGAATTCTAATCACCAGTGCTTTTAATGCATAGTTTGTAAATGTTCAGGGTAGATCAAGTCCGCTTTATCTTCCATGTACTCGACCAACTTCTTGAGGTATCCGTTCCCACTCCCTTCTAAAGTCTCCATATCACCCACAAAAACCAATTGTCTCTTGGCTCTTGTGATTGCCACGTTCATACGTCTCTCATCTTTTAGGAATCCCACATCACAGTCGTCATTACTTCTCACAAGTGAAATGATAATGACTTCTTTTTCTCTACCTTGAAATCCATCAACGGTGCTGATCTCAAGAACACTCGATCTCTCATACTTTGGACGCAATTCTTTCTTCAACAACGCAACTTGAGAACTATACGGTGAAATAATACCAATATTATCTACTGCACACCCTGCATTAATCAACTTCTCAACATGTCCCGCTATAACATCAACTTCATCATAATTGAATTTGGACTGAATCAGTCCCTTTAAATTTGGATCGTTAACATCATCAGAGCGCTCTGGGAACAGACCGCCTTGTGTATCATACCAAACAAGGCTTTGAATGGTTGTGTCATTATGCTCGACTCCAGGAAGGTCTGGCAGCGCAATATCAGCACATGAAATATGAGACTTTAATTCCCCATCATACATTGTCTTTGAAGAGAATTCTATGATATCCTCATTCATACGATATTGTACATCCAGGAACTTTTTGAAAGGCGGATTAGAACCATAGAAAGAGATTAATCTGTCAAAAATGGTGCGTTCTAGCACGGCTTTGGCTCCAGGTATGGTTGTTTTCACTGTGGGTGGCAATTGTTTGTTATCACCAGCAAGAATCAGTTTGGGCGTGGACTTGTGATGTATTAAGGGGATCCAGCATTGGGGTTCCATTGACTGTGATATTTCATCAATAATGATTGTATCAAAGAGGTTGATAGATGGGGCATCTTTGTAAATGTTGGTGAGCTCACGGGAACTGGACCCATGAAGGGTCGCGACAATAACTTTAGCATGCAGGATGGTCGTGGTGATACATTTGCGCTCCCTCACCTTTAGATCCTTTCGAAGATCCTTTACTTCAGCGTAGATTGCACGCTTTTCTTTGAATGTCTTAGATTTCTTAACCTTCTTCTTGAGTTTATTGTCAATCTCAGTTTTGAGCTCTTTGAGGACAATCCCATCATCTGCATCATCAAGGATAAGATCTAGACAGTGTTTGAAATTGGATTCTAACAATCTGGAGGGGTGCCCTATTCTGATTAACTCATTTGTTTTGTAATGAGGGGACAGTCTCTCCAGGATTGTATCAACTGAGATGTTGGATGGTCCACAGACCAAGACTCTCTCACCTTTTGCTGTCAGATGTAGAATCGTTTCAACCAATGTTGTGGTTTTGCCAGTACCTGGTGGTCCGTGCACCAGAGTCAAGGGGGCTCCCAAAGAGTATTGTATTGCTCTCTTCTGAGAATCATTGAGTCGATTATTAGTGAATGTCATGTCTCCAATTGGTGTGCTTGGTGGCATATATGTATATGGATTGGCTCCAAGTAGGGACTGAAACATTGGCGGAAGGTCAGTATTGCTCATCTCTGATAGTTTGCGCATTGTGGATTCCATTCTTTTGTAAGTCACAGAGTTGGCCAGTTTGACAAGACACAGCCTGTTGAGATCAACACATAATTCTGCGTACATCTCATCAATGCTAACGACAACAGTATCCTGTGAAATTCTTGATATGACACCTTCAACATCTGTGCCTTCAGCCTGTTCCTTATTGTCCTTATTCTTCGCCTTGTCCTTATTCAGCGACTTCTTCTCCTTGGCACTAGATTGTTTGTTCATCACCTTGACAATATCGCCAATTCTGAAATCGCCAGATTTGAACTCCCCTGTAGCAGGATCGCTCTTGAGCTCCAAGATGATACGACCTCCCAACCCTGTACGTATGGACTCAAACACTAGATTATTGATAGCTAGTTGTGCATTTACCAATTGCTTTATTGAGAGAGATTTCAAGAGTTGCTCAGTCTGGGTAAGGTCTGCTGCCTTCTCGAGAGCCAAGTTGACAAGGAATAGCGAGGAAAGAGTCGACTGTGGTGTTGAAGCCGGGCTGTTTGTGTCCATTAATGGTTTTAGTTGTTTTAGATATTAACGGTATAAGCGCAACGGCAGCAAAAAACCCAGAGAATACATCAGCGAAGACTCAAACCTCAGAAGTATTTACAACATGCTGTAATATAGGAATCCCGGGCATTCAACTCCATTCAATAACTCTATTGATTGAAATCCCATCTGATGGTCCAAAGTACTGAGGAAATGCATACATCTATAGAACCTTAGTGCTCAGGATTAACACCCTATCTATTAATGTAATCTTGCAGATACGAAATCTTCACAACTGTTTGTCTCTATGTGTTTCACCAAACTTTACCAAAGCAAATGATACGTGGCTCATAATCAATATGTGTATTGGATGTTTTTTAGTTCTAAACCTCGTCAATTCATAACTCTTTCTAGTTCTCTACATAACTGTCAAGTCACCGAACTTCTCCTTGTAACCTGGGGCGGTCCAGATACCCTTCTTGACCAACAATTCAACCTTCTCGTCGATATCTGGTCTGGCCTTAGCAACGTCGTCAACAGTCAATTGGTCGAATGGACGAGCAGAGTCAATGTTAGACAAGGTCTTCTGCAAGTCAGACAACTCTTTGGCAACGACAGACTCAGTGGCTTGGGCATTCTCAATGGCCTTGGCCTCGAAGGCCTCAATAGACTTCAATTGTTGGGAGACATCCAACTTGACTGGGGTGTACGCCTTGACTTCCTTCTCAATCAAATCGATCACCTTTTGGTTCTTCAAGATGGATCTGTAGTGGGCAAAGTCAACCTCGGTGGATTGAGACTCCAACTCAACAATGGCTCTTCTAGCCTCATCGTTTCTCTTCTTGAAGGCAGATAGGGCAGTAGCAGTTTGGCCGGTTAGACCTAGCTTGGAAATAACGGAGGTCCAATCCAATTTGGAGGCTGCTGATGAACGCTAATGGTGAATGTTAGTACTGACTATCAATTTGTTGGGGCAGCGTTGACATATCAAAGGGCAGGCCATATCAATGTGAGCAATAATGACTAGAGCTGCGTAGAGGTTGACCTTGACCGTATCAACAGTCCGAAAGAAAAAGCATTATAGCACCTACCAAGACAGAAGACATGGCTGTTTCAGAGAATATGGAAATACACCTTTCTTTGAACCTTGAGGCCCAATTGTTTTTCGAAATTTTTAGGTTTTTTTAATTGGCTCGCCGCGTTTCAGCATAACTCTCTTTGAATATTGTGGCGGTGTAATGTACACTTTATGCAAAGTTTAATCACGTGATACACTGGACCTAGATCGGTATCACCAAAAAGCTAAACCTGATCGGACCTCGTTTCCCGATATCTCGAGGAATCTGTTTATTTGAGAAAGCCTTATATTCACAAGTCCGACTAATTACGTCCCAGTCCAGTCAGCCTTTCCGGCATTGATGCACACAGATATGGATTCTGCGGAGCTTGAATCAAATGCAGAATCTCTCAGCAAACAAAAAAGATCATCTGTGGCATGTTCACGTTGTCGTCAGCGCCATATAAAGTGCCCAGGAGGCGAACCTTGTATCAAATGTCAGAAGTCCGCTGCGTCCTGTGAATATGTAGAGGCTGAGAAAAAAATTGTCGTTTCAATGAAGTACTTACAGAAACTTCATGATGATATCGCAAGACTGAAGAAGGAGAATTCATCCCTAAAGAACAATATCCGAACCATTGTTGTGGATGATGATTTGTCCACAGTTGTCAATGCCAAAGGAGCTTTAAAGTTGAAAGATGACGTTGTGCAGAGTGGTCATGGGTTTGATTTGGAGAATGTGGTGGAGAGTTCTGATATGGGTGTTGTCCTCAACGCTACTTTCCAAGACAACACTGCCTCTAACTCTGTTGAGACTAGCAAAGATGAGTTTATAACTTCCTTTGTTAACCAACAGCATAAACTGGTTTATTCAAGGACGGGTCAGAAGTTTTATGTTGGTTCTTCTTCTATGACACTATTTGGTATCCAGGTACAGAACATGATTTCACATACAAACTATGACGAGGTTGCCAATCCAGAAGTGCCTAGTTTGACTGTCACTGAAACGGTGTTGGAAAGAGAAGGTAACGCATATAGAATTATGCTGGGTAAGACAAAAAATAGACCTGGGGTCTCCGTGAATTTCACAATGCCTTCCTATTCTTATGCTATGTTATTAGTTGACACTTTTATCCAATACAATGATGGTTGCTTCTACTTCTTTAATGAAGGCGTGGTCAAGGAAAATTTGAGAAGGGTTTATGATGGAATCGGAACCGATAATAAGTCCGACTCTATCATTGAGACAATTTGGTTCTGTAAAGTGCTTCTAATCTTTGCAGTTGGTGAGATGTATCTTGGGACAGCCAACAACATCAATGGAAACAAGCTTTCACAAGATGATGCTAAACTGCCTGGTTCTGGTTTCTTCCACCAGGCTTCTGAACTATTTACTGGTTTGTTCTCATCTGGTGCGATTGATAACTTAGCGAGAGAAGGTGGTATCGAGGTTCTTTTGCTGTATGCCTTTTACCTCCAAGTTGCTGATTGTACTGTGGCTTCCTATTTTTACTTTGGTTTGGCTCTTCGTGCGTCGTTGATTTTGGGCATGCATGTTGACGCTGACAAGGAGAATGTTACACGTTACGAATTAGAACACAGAAGAAGATTATGGTGGACTGTCTATATGTATGAAAGAATGTTATCATCCAAGGCTGGCTTACCATTGTCATTAAATGATTCCAGTATAGGGACCGAACTACCTGATGACTTTGATATGTTTAATCCTCCTCCGGGATGTGAACATTACATTTTCCCAGAGGCTGAGTTCATTACAAGTTGTGTCAAAATTACCCAGATCAATGCCAAAATCTTGTCTTGTCTATACCAGAAACAGCCAGACACTAATATTCTTCCTGTCCTTGCGGAACTTGTGGGCCAGTTGATTGAATGGAAACAAAACCTTCCAGATTTCTTAAAGCAAGATTTTTCTCAAAAGGAGCTTCAAATCTCAAGGCTTGTTACTAATGTCATGTCTGAATACTTCCAGGGTATTAATCTTGCTGTCAGACCACTTCTATTTCACTTCGCATCTAAACAACTGAAGATCAACCAGAAGAAAGACAAATATATTGACCTGAACAACTACTCCAAATCCATTATTACTCTTTTTAATTCTTCATTCCAAGCTTCAATCAATACAATTAGAGCTCTATGGTCGCTGATGCCTGACAATATGGTTGCCCTCTTTGGCTACATGGACAGAGAGTATCTCTTCACTTCTGCAGCAACACTTATTCTTTTCAATGCAGCATTTGGTGTACACCAAGTAACATATGAACATCTTGACCATGCCATGATAATCTTCACCAAGATGAGAAATCTTGGAAACCACCCAGCTGCACTAAGGAGAGCACAGTTGTTCAAGCTGATGACAGCACTAGATTTCAATGGCGTGATGAAGGATCTCATTGCCAAGCATGATGATGAATTCATTGGAGAGAGATTCAGCCAGGGATCGCCACACAAAAAACAGAAACTTAGTGTTAAGGAGGGCGCCGATATATTCAATGCTCATCAGCCTGTACAGGGGTCTAGACTGCAGAATGAAATCACTGATCGCTCAAGTCAGAGTCCACCTAATCCACAGTACTTCAACCCAAAGTACAACAATAACTATCCAATGATTTCCCAGCATAATGAATCGTCACTCCGTGGAGTTTCCTCAAATGAAGCGCCCAAGAAGAAACAAAGGTTGGGAATGCCTCTAGCGAACTTGGTTAATTCACCAGTACTCCATACAACTATGGCTGAAGGTGCGGACGTACCATTTGAAACCCTGCATTCATTACAGCAAGAGACGGAGATTGATGGCGAAAGTGATCTTTGGAAAGAAATCTCAAATGAAGCCATGTGGCTGAATTCTCTTGGAGACACTGATGGATTCCAGAGCCTGGTTGATGACTTTGTCCTTTGATCTTAAGATGCTGCTGATTGCTTTTCCAATTTTTTGAAACCATAGACCACAAGCAGAGAGGTGGATAAAAAGAAAACACCATACCGGTACTCATTAGAATTTATGGCTTAGGAACTTTTCGCTTCCCATATGCCAAGAAGACTAAATGTGGCTTTTATTACATATCACTAGACTAGGCTTTAGTAAAGCCAAAAGAACTTTCGCAAGATGGGGGAGCAGATACGTTTTGGACGTTATGGGAACACTATCAGATTTTTCTCATAGGGTCGCCTGATGAAAGGTAGCTGATGACTACCTTCTCTCTCAGCAGCCAATGATATCAAGTTCTTCCTTTGATAAAGATAATGCCGAGTGATATTGGTATTCTTCCTTTTGACATTTGCTTTATTCTTGTAGTGCCTTCAGAGAGTTCCTTGACTTTCAAGATTTCGGCTTCCAATTCATCGCGCTGCTTTCCTCGGTATGAGAAACATTCAACTCTTGAGCAAACTTGGATAAAATCCGCATTATCAAAGAAAGAAGTGTCATTAACCAAGTTGCTTAGGATTCTCATAGTACCGCATGATGAAAAAGATTAACTGCAATGTACAGTAAACCAAGAATTTATGGCTCCGGAAAACCGTGTCGCACGGAAAATTTCCAGAGCTCATAACTGGTCTATTTTGGGAACCCCATTTGTGCCAACAAGTGCCAAAAGCTAAACACAATTGCAAATCCGTCTACCATGTCTATCAAACACATCCTCAAGGTATTTTCAAGCGATGGTTAATGAAACAAATCACTCTAGTGCTCACATCCCTAAGGTAGAGAAGAACAAACCTTCCACTTTTCAACAATTCATACGGTATATCTTCTATGACTGGGTGATACTCTTTGCCAACATTGTTGTGTACACGTTTTTCCGTGAAGTGAGTGTTCGTGGGTCGTTTAATGTCCCAAAGAGGGGTCCTACTATTGTTGTTGTTGCACCTCACGCAAATCAGTTTGTAGATGGTGCAATTATTCTTTCCCAGATTAGACACATTGTGAACAGGAACTCACCACCTATCATTGCAGAATCTTCATATAAGCAAAAGTTCATTGGTACGTTGGCAAAACTTGCTGGCGCTATACCTGTACCTAGAGCTCAGGACAATTTGAAGTTTGTAGAGGGTGAAATAAGTATTAGGGGCGATGACTTCAAGCGGGTGTTTGGCAAGGGAACTCGATTTACTGAGTTTACAAGAAAGTCATTAATTGGGCTTCCAGAATCTTCTGGTAATGCCGAAGTTGAGGAAATTCTTTCTGATAACGAGTTGGTTTTGAGAAAGCCGTTCAAGAGAACTGACAAGTCAGAATACTTTCTCAAGCATGGCACCAAGTTCAAGTACGCTGCAAAGATCTCCAATGATGATACTTTCCAACATGTCTTCAATGCCTTGCACAATGGTGGTATTATTACAATATTTCCAGAAGGCGGGTCACATGACAGACCAGAGCTTCTCCCAATTAAAGCTGGATTTGCTATTATGGCACTTGGTGCCGTTGCCGCCGATCCTTCGAAACCGATCAATATTGTGCCAACTGGATTAAATTATTTCCACAGACACAAGTTCAGATCACGAGCTGTGGTTGAATTCGGTTCTCCAATCCAGGTCACTGCAGAAAATGGATTACACTATAAAGAAAACCCTCGTGCTGCTGTTGCACAACTGTTGGAAGAAGTTACCACCGCTTTAAAGAGTGTCACAGTGACAGCTCCCGATTTTGAAACACTTATGGTTATTCAAGCAGCAAGACGCTTATATGCCCCTCAAATGCCACTGTCAAGTGTGGTCAAGATGAATAGACAGTTAATTACAGGTTATACTCATTACAAGGATAATCCAACAATCATTAAGTTGAAGGAGAGTGTTATACAGTACAATAGAAAGTTAAACCAGTTGGGTTTGAAGGATCATCAAGTCGAAGTTGCTGTGCGGAATCCATTGGAAAGTTTTGGAGTACTTTTTATCAGGAGCCTTAAGCTGTTGCTTTTGTTCTCTTTGAGTTTGCCTGGGACCCTTTTGTTTTTCCCTATTTTCATTGTTACTGATCATATTGCAAAGCAGAAACAGAAGGCCGCATTAGCTGGATCTGTAGTGAAGATCAAAGCTGTGGATGTGATTGCGACTTGGAAGATAACGATCGCTACAATTTTTGCACCATCGTTGTACGTGACTTATTCGCTGACGGGAATTTATTTGATTAAAAACCATGGATATTTGGGTCTGGGTTCCTGGGACAGTCTTTCGCTATTTATTATGATTTATTTGGTCCTAGTTTTAACCACTTATGCTGCGTTCAGAGTGGGCGAAGCTGGCGTTGATATCCTGAAGTCTCTACCACCGTTGGTTTATGCTGTTTTTTCATCAGGAAAGGAGATTACTGAGTTGCAAGAGACCAAGAAAGAGCTTCAGTTGGAGATCACTGCGGTGATTAACGAGCTTGGTCCTTCCGTTTTCCCTAAATTCGATGATTACAATAGAAAGAGAAAAGATGAAGGAGAAAGTGATGTGAATGATCAAGAAGAAATGTACCGTGGTAGGCCTAAAGACAGGGGGTTCAACTCAGAGGACGTGACTCTTCCGAGGTCTGCGTCTGAATCCTCAGTGACCACTCAATCGTCCCTTGGATTGTCCAGAGTCAATTCAGAAGGATACTTATCTGACATTCCAATACTTGGTGATGGCAGTTATAGTTATTATGAGAGTCCGACTAGTGATTACGATAAAGTCTATGGAAGCGGGCCAATGAGCAGTGCTGTAGGGAATGAAGAAGCACAAGCCAAATTAAGAAAGGCTATGAGTGAGAGAATCAGGGCTCATGTACAGTGGGGCGATGACGACGAGCTGTGATTAGTATGTATTCCTTAATCTTGACGAATAATAATTACCGATACCATCACCGATATCATGTGATTTATAGTCAGAAAAACAGGGCTTGTGAATATTATATCTAGATATGGTCATGCCTTGACGCGGGCGGCTTGGATTGCAATTTACCCAAATAGGAAGTTTATGTTGATGTGTCAGCTAAATTACGCAGCAGCTCTGCATCTTTCCGACTTGGATTGCTTGAAAAGATTGGAATGGAGTTACTGATGCAGCAGTTATATTTAGAGTAAGGAAAGCCAGTATAGATGGGGCAAATCTCTGATTGTGCCTTCCATGATGACATTTGATCTAGCATCCCATCATCTGCAATTTGCACGCGGTGAGTTGGACACCAACTAATCTTAACAGACTTTCTCGCGAATTGTTGCGAGAGATTTTATGCACGATGGAGTAATATCTCCTTTTTTCTTTTCTTATATCACGCTTTCTATTTATGGAACATAGAAGTGATCTGAAAGTGGCCTCGATGGAGAACTTCCGTTGGTTAGGGGGTTTGAAGCAATAGATCTGGCTACGTATTGATGATGATAGCTCAATCTGTAAGTGATGTCCACACCCAAGCTCTTTCACCGGTTTGTCGCGGAATAGCTAAGTGTTCCTTGCACATAATTTCTAGGCTTGACGCAGCGAATCGGCTTGGCTCTTTCGGAATATAAACACCACCATACGGCAGTAATAAATCTTTATGCATGCTGTACCAAATATAGACATTTCAAAGCTCAACTCCCCTATAAAGGCTGTCGCATTCCCCCTTTTCTAATCGCTTTGATTCGTAATAGTTTCAGTAAGAAATGAAGTTCACACTCGCTTTCGCTACACTCGCTGCCATCGCCAATGCTGCCTACGTGCCATCTGAACCTTGGTCCACTCTTACCCCATCCAGTTCTGCTCCAACTGGTGCCATCAAGGACTACTCTAAATCATTTGGTATTGCTGTTGTCCCGATTGAGTCTAGTTCCTCTGTAACTGCCCTGAAGGTCAAGAGAGCCGTCGTATCGCAAATCGGAGATGGTCAAATCCAAGCTACTACTGCCACCACCAAGTCAACTGCTCAGGCTGTGTCTCAAATTGGTGACGGTCAAATCCAAGCTACTACTGCCACCACTAAGTCAACTGCTCAGGCTGTCTCTCAAATTGGTGACGGTCAAATCCAAGCTACTACTGCCACTGCCAAGGCAACTGCTCAGGCTGTCTCTCAAATTGGTGACGGTCAAATCCAAGCTACTACTGCCACTGCCAAGGCAACTGCTCAGG